>OU015749.1:51922790-51995149 GCA_907169655.1 Acomys percivali
ATTAGCATTGCTAAGATTAAAAACTCAAGTACCAGCATATGCTGGTAAGGATAGGCAGAAAGTAAAAGACTCTGTCATTGCTGGTGGGTATGCAAACTTGTCTAATCACTTTGGAAATAAGTCTGGTTCTTTCTTAGAAAATTGGTAATAGTTCTATGTCAAGATCCAACTATACTACTCCTGGATATATACCCAAAAGATGCTCCAATATACAACAAGGAAATTTGTTCAACTACCTTCATTGCAACTTTATTAATAATAGAATCTGGAAAAAACTAGATGTCCCAATACCTGAGAAACTGGTACATTTACACATTTGAATGCTACCCAGCTATTAAAACCCAGAAAATTGTGAAATTTGCAGGCAAATATATAGAACTAGAAAAGATCTTACTGAGTGTGTAACCTAGACCCAGAAAGACATGAGTGATATATACTCTCTTATAAGTGGATATTAGTCACATAATACAGGCTTACCACACTACAATACAGAGAACTAAATAAACTAAATAACAAAGAAGACCCTAGCAATAATGCTTAATTCTCATTCAGAAGGACAAATAGAATAGACTCTGGAAGGAGTTGAAGAGAAGCAAGAGGACAGGAGCCTACCAAAGAGGTCCTCTGAAAGATTCCACCCAGCTGTCGATCCAAGCAGATGCTGAGACTCAGTCAAATATTTGGTCATAAGACAGGGAATCTCATGGAAGAGTTAGGAGATATAAAGACCTCAGGGGGACAGGAGCTTCACAAGGAGATTAAGGGAGCCAAAAAATCTGGGTGGAGGAAGGGGTGTTGGTGAAACAACCAAGAACCATGCATGGTTCCTCTGATAAGGTCCTCTGTTAAGATGTAATATGTAGGCAGCACAGTTTCCTTGTGGGTCTCATAATATGCAGAGTAGAGACTAATTCTGACATGTACAGTGGTACTCGCCCGCTGGTGACTTCCCTTTGGTGAGGTGGCCTTTCCAGGCCACAGAGGAAGAGAATGCAGCAGTCCAGATGAGACTTGATAGGTTGAGGTCAGATGTTAGGGGAGCAGGGCTTCCTCTTTCTGAGGACTAGAGGATGGAGGGAAGAGGTGTGATGGAGAGAGGATGAGAGTGGGAGGTGACAAGGGAGAGGACTTCAGTCAGGAAGTAAAATGAACCAAATATAAAATGCTTAAAAAGCACAAAAAAGGTAGATGAACAAATTCTATTGGCTCAATACAACAATAGAAGTTTTTCAATGACTGATGCTTTCAATTGTCCTTTAAGAACATAGTACAAGCTAGGGAACAGCAGGGAACTGCTGGCAGAGGTGATTGGCATGGTGTCTGGGGAGAACCGTGGCAGGAAGTGGTGATCAACAGGCACTGCAAGGGGCTGAGAGCAGCAAGTGACTGAGAGTGGAGACCAGTGCCCTGCCTCAGTGGTGGGCTTCAAACAGCAGGGAAAAGTGGAAGGGCCAAAGGCAAGTGGTGGCTACCAGCTGGACAGCTCAGTACAGCAAAACAGGTCAGAGAATCAGCGGACCACTTTCTAAAACACAAGCTTGGGGCTTCCCCACTCTAAACAAATAAGGAAGATAAAAAGAAATCCCTCCCCAAACCCCTCTCAAGCATGGCTGGTATTCTCACGGGATTGGGGGACACAAACTCTGAGCACACTGCAGTCTTTAGAGATCTGGAATAGAGTGTCCCTCCTACAGAACAAAAGATTAACAAAACAGAAGTCACCTTGCATCTGACACCCAAACCAAAGGTCTACTGTGTGGTAGACTCCTCAGAGGAAAAACAAATAGTGAGTGGAGCCCTACAAAACCATGGATCCTAGGTGGCAAAGCTTGGACAATTATAGATACAGGAAGACAGACTCTGAGAAGCCAGTATAGAAAGCTGCTGCCTCTCAAAGGTAATCATGCCTGCGACTACCCAGTCAGAAAGCCCAATCCCTCTAAGCATATGCCTAAAGGAATGAATAAAAGGTCAAATAATAAAAGTAAGGTCATTATGGCTCCATCAGAAAGCCCAGAAACCAACAAATACCCTATTTCAGAACAGTCACAGGAAAATGACCTCAAAACCATACTTATTCAATTATTTGAGAACTATAAAGAAGAAATGTATAAATTCTTCCAAGAATTCCAGGAAAATAAAACCAAATGAACTGAGGCCATGCAGAAGAATCCAGAATTCACAAGCAAACAGGTGAAGGAATTAAATAAAACAGTTAAAGGCACGAAAACAGAATTAGACAATATTAAGAAAGCATAAATTGAGAAAAACTGTGAAATGGAACCATCAAAGGAGGAAGCAGGAATCCAACAGACAACTATAACCAACAGAATCCAACACATGGAGAAGATTTTACAGGGGCTGAAGATACAATAGAAGAAATTGATACATCTGTCAAAGAAAATATTAAAACACAAAAATTGGTGACATACATCATCCAAGATGCCATGAGAGGGCATAACCTCAGGATTATAGGAGTAGATGAAAAGGAAGATGCAAGACCCCAAGGACCAAAAAATGTCTTCAAGCAAATCATAGAAGAAAATTTCCCCAATATACAAAAAGAAATAACCTTGAACATACAAGAAGCCGATAGAGCACCAAATATGCTAGACCAGGAAGGAAATTCCTCCTGTCACATAATAATCAAAACATTATCTGCAGAATAAAGAAAAGATATTAAAGTCAGCTAGGGGAAAAGGCCAAATAACATATAAAGTCAGACTCATTAGAATTACACCTGACTTTTCAACAGAGACCCTGAAGCCAGAAGGGCCTGGTCTGAGGTCATACAGACTCTAAGAAACCACAGATGCTAACCCAGACTACTATATCCAGCAAAACTTTCAATCACCATAGACAGAGAAAACAAAATATTCTACAACAAAACCAAATTTAAACAGTATCTAAACACTAAACCCACTCTACAGAAACTTGTCATCACAATGAAGTCAACTACACCCAAGAAAGTACAAGATATAGCTAATCTTACATCAGTAAAACTAAAACAGAGACTGCCACACACAATCACCACTTACTCCACAATACAAGGATCCAATAACCATTGATCACTCATATCTCTCAACATCAATGACCTCAACTACATAGTAAAAAGGCATAGGCAAACAAAATGGATGTAAAAACAAGATCTATCAATATGCTTCATTCAAGAAACACATCTCAACAACAAATATAGACATTATGTGAGAGTAAAGGACAGGAAAAAATTCAAAGCAAATGGACTCAGGAAACAATCAGAAGTAGACATTCTAATATCTGATAAAGTAGAATTTCAATTAAATGTGATCAAGAAAGATTGAGATGTATTCTTTGCCATAATCAAAGGAAAAACCCACCAAGAGGACATCACTATCCTGAATATCTATGCCTCAAATATTAGGACACCTGCATTTGTAAAAGAAATACTTTTAAAATGTAAATCACTCATTGATTCCAACACAATAATAGTGGGAGACCTCAACAGACACTACCACCAATAGATAGATCCTCAAAGCAAAAATTAAATAGAGAGATAACCAAGCTAACAGCAGTCGTGAATCAAATGGACCTAGCAGACATTCATAGAACTTTTTACCCAAATAGAAAAGAATATGACTTCTTCTGTGTGCAACATAGAACGTTCTCCAAAACAGACCATATAACTGGCCATAAAACAAGCCTCATTAGATACAAAAAATTCAAATAATCCCCTGTATCTTATCAGACCAACCATGGCCTAAAGCTGAGCATCAACAGAAATAGAATTAACAAAAAGCCTACAAACACATGGAAACTGAACAATGTTCTCCTCAATGACAACTGGGTCAGGGATGAAATAAAAAAGAAAATCAAAGACTTCCTAGAGTTCAATTAAACTGAAGGCACAACACATCCAAACCTTAGGGACACAATGAAAGAAGTCTAATAGGAAAATTCATAGCATTAGGTGCCTTCATAAAGAAATCAGAGCTATCACATACATGCAACTTAATGGAACACCAGAAAACTTTAGAAAAAAAATAATCTGACACACTAAAGAGTAGTAGATGGCTGGAAATAAACAAACTCAGGGCTGAAATCAATAAATTAGAAACAAAGAAAACAACTCAAAGATTAAATGAAACCAAGAGCTGGTTCTTTGAGAAAATCAACAAGATAGATAAACACTTAGCCAAACTGACTAAAAGGCAAAGATAGAGTACCCAAATTAACAAAATGTTAAATTAAAATGTAGAAATAATGGGTAACAAGGAAATCTAAAGAACCATTAGGTCTTACTTCAAAAACCTACATGCCATAAGAAAATCTGAAGGATATGGACAATTTCTTTGATAAATTCTACTTGCCAAAGTTGAATCAAGGTCAAGCAAACAAATTAAATATTCCTATATCCCCTAAGGAAGTAGAAGCAGTCATCAAAAGTCTCCAAACCAAAAAGAGTCCTGGGCCAGATGGATTCAGTACAGAATTCTATCAGACTTTCAAAGAAGAACTAATAATAATACTCCTTGAACTATTCCACAAAATAGAAACAGAAAGAACACTACCAAACTCATTCTATGAAACTACAATCACCTTAATAACTGAATCACACAAAGACCCAACAAAGAAAGATAAATTTAGACTATTCTTCTTTATGAACATAGATGCAAAAATACTCAATAAAATTCTGGCAAACAAAATCCAAAATCACACAAGGAATCTCATCTACCATGACCAAGTAGGCTACATACCAGGCATTCATATGAATGAACTGAAGGAAAAGAGCCAGCTGATCATCTCTTTAGGTGCGGAAAAAGCATTTGATAAAATCCAACACCCTTTAATGTTAAAAGTCTTAGAGAGATCAGAGAAACAAGGCACATGCCTAAGCATAGTAAAGGCAACATACAGCAAGCCCATAGCCAACATCAAGCTAAATAGTAAGACACTTAAGTCAATCCCACTAAAATCAGAAACACAGAAAGGCTGTCCACTGTCTCCATTTCTCTTCAATAAAGTACTTGAAGTCCTGGATAGGGCAATAAGACATCTAAAGGAGATCAAAGGGAAACATATAGGAAAAGAAGTAGTTAAAGTTTCACTATTTGCAGAAGATATGATAATATACATCAGCAATCCTCGAAATTTTAGCAATGAACTTCTACAGCTGATAAACAACTTCAACAAAGTGTCAGGATTCAAAATTAACATGAAAAATCAGTAGCCCTTCTGTAGGGCAGAGAAAGAAATTAGGGAAACAACTCCCTTCACAATGGCTTCAAAAATATAAAATATCTGCGTGTAAAACTACCCAAGCAAGTGAAAGACCTATATGAAAAAACTCAAGTCTCTGCAGAAGGTAATTGAAGAAGATATCAGAAAATGGAAAGATCTCCCATCCTCCTGGATTGGAAGAATCAATGTAGTAAAAATGGACATCCTACCAAAAGCAACCTACTGACTCAATGCAGTCTCTATCAAAATAACAACACAATAATTTACTGAACTGGAAAGATCAACTCTCAACTTCATATGAAAAAATAAAAAAAACCAACCCTCCCCCCAGGGTAGCTAAATCTATCCTATATAATAAAAGATCTGCCAGAAGAATGTCCATCCCTGATCTCAAGCTGTAATATAGAGAAACAGTAATAAAAACTGGATGGTATTAACATAGAAATTGGCCAGTTGACCAATAGAATTGAATTGAAGTCCTAGATATACATCCACACACATATGATCATTTGATTTTTGACAAATAAGTCAAAACCTTACAATGGAAAAAAGACAGCATCTTCAACAGGTGGTGCTGGTTCATCTGTATGTCTACATGTAAAAAAATGTAAATAGATTCATATTTATCACCCTGTATGAAACTAACATCAAAGTAGATTAAAGACCTTAACCTAAAACCAGACATGCTAAATCTGTTAGAATAAAGAGTGGGTAAGACCCTAGAACTCATTGACATAGGAGACAACTTCCTGAACAGAATACCAACAACTCAGGCTCTAAGAACAACAATTAAAAAATGGGACTGCATAAAGCTGAGAACCTTTTGCAAGGCAGAAGACACTATCAAAAGAACAAAGCGACAGCCTACAGGCTAGGAAGAGATCTTTGCCAACCCTACATCTGACAAAAGGCTAATAATATCTAATATATATAAAGAACTCAAGAAATTAAACACTACCAAAACAAATAACCCAATTAAAAAATCGGGTACAGATCTAAACAGAGAACTCTCAATAGAGGAATATCAAATGGCTGAGAAACACTTAAAGAAATATTCAGCATTCCTAGTCATCAGGGAAATGCAAATCAAATGTTGAGATTCCATCTTACATCTAAGTGAATGACAAAGATCAAAAACTTGAATGACAGCACATGCTGGGGAGGAAGTGGAGAATGGGGAACATTCCTCCATTGCTGGTGGGAGTGCAAACTTGTTCAACCACATTGGAAAGGAATATGGTGCTTCCTCAGAAAATTGGGAATAGCTCTACCAAAGACACAGCTACACCACTCTTGGGCATATATCTGAAAGATGCCCACCACACAACAAAGACATTTGTGCAATTATGTTATACAGCTGTATTTACAATAGCCAGAACCTGGAAAAAAACACAAGATGTCCTTCAACTGAAGAACAGATAAAGATACGGTGGTACATCTACACATTGCAATACTATTCAGCTATTTAAAACAAGGAAATCTTGAATATTGCAGGCAAATCAATGGAATTAGAATGATCATTCTAAGTGAGATAACCCAGACCCAAAAAGACACCCATAGTATATATTCACTTATATGTGGATTCTATACCAATGAAGACATTCTTGGAGAGAATCCACCCAGCGGGGATAGAGACAGTTACAGAGAATGGAAGCAGGACACTAGACAGAGTCACAAGAGTATAGGGTGGCCCTATCAGGCCACAGAGGAAGAGGTCATATATACTACAGGGAACACTAGATAAGCTAAGGTCAGACATTATGGGAGTAAGCCTCCCCTTTCTAAGGACTAGGGGTGGGAGAAAAAGGGGACAAGACAGGGAATGGGACTGGGAGTTAATGAGGGAGGGAGCTACAATTGGGATGTAAAGAATTTAAACTGCAGAACAAGCAGGTACTTTATATTCCTAATCCTACTTCATTGGAATATCTCTGAGACTGGCAGAGATGCCAATGTAAAGGCATAGAGAGGCCTCATGTTGGCCACAGATTCCTTGTGACTTAGTTTTATAGGCCACTCTAAGTAAGGCATGAAGGAAGATATGCAGATGCCTCAAGTCGATTCATACAATGAACAGAAACTAGCTTTATTTTTTTCTGTACATCTTACACACTTCATACAATTATAATGTTAGAACTGTATAATACTTGTGATAAATTGTGTTTTCAGAACAAAATAACTGGACATTGATGCTGGATCAAACCTGACAGGGTTCATTCCTTTCAGCACGATGGATGCTAAAATTCTGCCTCCTCCTAGCTCCATCCCCAGATGACTCTCTTGCTGTTACCCATAAGATTTTTATAGGTTCAGGATAACTTTGTAGAAAACTTCTGATCCAATTTGGACTACCATATCAATCTCCCACTAAGCCTGGAATCTCTCAACATTTAGAAACTGGAACACAAATGCAATACATGACTTGCTTAACCATTTTTTTCCTTTTTGTGCCTCTTCCAAGATATTATTTGCCCCAATACAGCCTAAAGAAACCTTAAGAGAACAATACACTATTCCCTCTAAAGGATGTCATATAGGTTTCTGTTTGTTCTCTTGGTCTACAAATGTTTATTGTTATCGGGAGGTGGCCATAAGTCATTATTGCTCTTATACAGAAAAAAAAAACTATGTGAAACTCAGGGATGTCTCTTTTCCTTTATCTTGCATGCATAGGTAAGGAGGCAGGAGCTGAAAAGGAGAAAGGGAGATATAAGAACATAGAGGGAGGACAGAACAAAAGCTAGATGATTGAACCCAGCCCTTAACTCAAGGCCCTAATTGTTACTCATAATGAAGTCATTGTATAGAATTTAGTATACTGATACAAAACATGGGCATGTCAAATACATGTCAGATTTTAGCGCAAGAATATATATCTTAAGTCTAACAGATATAAAAGACTCTACCAATATATGAGCTAAAAATAGTTGAATAAGATCTTCAAAAGCCTCAGAGAGACACAGAATATGGCATTTAAATTTGTTTTTATAATGATAATTTTATTTGAGAACAACACAAGTTAACTCATGACAACACCCAGCAGACCTACAAGAAGACAATGAGCATCAAAGAGGCTCTTTTGGAGGTGGCTTCAAATGTGGCAAACCAGCCACTGGCAAAATGTCCTGTTCCTGCCACAAACAGAATGTGCCTAAAAATGGGCAGTGTAGAAACAGGCAGAGTCAATGGCTGCACTCTGCCAAGATAGCATAAAAATGTCCTCAGTAGTTCTGGTCTAGCAAATGAGTCTGGCAGAGATATTGGACCAGAAAAGTGAAGATGAGGCTCCAATATTATAGAGAGTGTTGGGTGACTGTTCAGGCAGTAAACCATCTAACTCAATTTGTACATTTTGCAAGCTGCTAACCCACTCTGCTGGTTCACTAAGGAATTTAAGTTTTATTCCTTCTCAAATCTCTGAGTTTGGCAGGATAGTATAGTTTTACAATCAAGTTTAGTTGGTTAGGGAATAAGATCTTTTTAGATCAAGATAAAGAAGTTAAGTTTTTAGAGTTGAGATAGAATAGACATTGAATTCAACTCAGAAATTTAGACCCAACAAGACAGGAAAGATATTTACTTCAAGCTAGAGAAATACAAATAGCCAAACCACTATGAATGTAACATTTATAGAAATCATGATTGTCACATGGTTCTCTTTGCTGTATGTAGTTTGTTTTTTATATATGTAATAAAATAAATGTATTTTTAAAAAATGAGCATAGTACAGAAAAAGTCCAGATATATAATCTGTAATCTTATTTTGTATTTTTATGATGTTGAATAAGGAAAAAATATTATACTATATCAGGGAATGTATTAGTCATTACTTGAAAAGAAAAAAAAAAGACATTTTGGGAAATTATAACAAGTACGTCCGTTGGGGTGGTTTATATTAAGGCATATATAGTTGTCATATTTTATTTAAAAATACAGTTCATGTGGATCTGCATTTAAATGTGTGAGGCTGTAGGAGTATACGTATAACACATGTATACAGGAGCTGAAGGAGATCAGAGGAGGGCAACAGGTGCCCCTGAACTACTCTCACTTTTAAGCAGTTGTGATGAGTCATTGGGTACTGGGAAACAAACAGTCCTCTGCAAGAGATAAAACACTCTTAACTGCTGAGATATATTTCTAGTCTGCAATATGATTTTTTAAAAAGTGAACTTGGAGCTAGACACTGGTTCAGTGATCAAGAACACTGGGTGCTTCCTCAGAAGACATGGATTCCATTCCAATCATTTACATAGTAACTCATAACTGTCTACAAACCATTCCCAGGGAATTTGCCTTCTGCAGGCATGAAGAATGCATTTGGTGCTTAAACATACATGCAGGTAAAACATGCATACAGATAATAGAAAGACAAAGTAAATCCAAAGTCTACAAATGACGACTGAAAATAAAGTTAGTGTCTATTCATTAACTATTATTAATGCTTTAAATGTTGCAAGGTTTGCACTTATTCTTCTATTTCTATTTTGAGTAAGTCTGCATTTCAATGTTATTTTAGTGTAGGACTTTTTTAGCAATTGATTTTTACTATGAGCTATGATATGTGGATGTTTTTTAAATATCACCTAAACCACATTCCTGCTTATAAAGTAATCAGGTAATTTAAATTTAAGAACTATATTTTCTTTTAAAATAGCAACTCTAATAATGTCTGTACCAGGTTTTACTCAGTATATGATATAGTCATTTGTATGTAGTTTTTACATTATCTAATTAAATAATTATAAATCACTGGTATAAGTGATATATAATATGAATTTTTAATAATTCATTATATTTAGATTATTTTAATTGGAATATTTGTTTAAGAAATTTCATTTTTCTGAGACAGTAGGTAATGTTGTAGTCTATGCATCAACTAATAGTTATCTTGAATAACTGAGAATAACAGGATATAATAAACAAATTTTACTTACAGGAACCTACAATACCTGAGCATTCCTCCCAGAGTTGTCAAACATGTGTCATGATACTGATTCAGAAGGAAACTAAAAGGAAGAATTTGGCATTTTCATGTAAGCAGTTTCATTTTCATAACATAGTACATATTTTCAGAGTAAACACTCCTATTGAAGTATGTGAGAAAAGTTATTATTGCAAATATTATGATTCAAATGTCAGCAATTGATTCCACCTTAAAGCATGAAACTCCATGAAATATCTCAGAATACCTGTACGAACAAGTAAGAGTATGGAAATGATAAATAGGCCTCCATGGACCAATGTTGTCATATAAACTAGTCAAACATAATATTATTTCAAGTGATAGTTACACATGACATTTCCCTATCTCAGAATTTAATATACTAGAAGTCATTTGCTACCATTGACACTAATTGTAAAGTTCTTCCCATGAGTGACAATCAATTCTTCAGTTCCCCTTCAATCAGTACCAGTGTGTCCACATAACAAACTTATAGTAAAGTTTATCATAGTATATATAAGCTCTTACATGTTTTACAGATTTACATAGTATGGCAAACATCATGAAAATACTTTCTTACTGTGATCTTGAACACCAGAGAATTTGGAGGATAGAAATACAATTGTATATGTCCATAGGCATGAAACCAGAATAACATCTAGTTAACATATAAAGCTTTTAGGAAAGCACACTGGTGCATGCCTGTAATCCCAGTACTTGGGAAGACAAAGGCAGAGGCAGGAGGTCTCTCTGTATTTGAGGACATCCTAGTCTACAAAGTGAGTCCAGTACAGCCCAGGCTGCACTATAAACCCTGTCTTGGGTAATAAAAAATAAAATAAAAAAAGAAGAAAGAAAAGGCTTTCATCATTTCCTGGTACCCAATATTACAAATTATATACCCTCAGTTCTCCATAAATAGCTAGTGTGAAAGTAATAGAAGTCTAAATTTGAAAGTATTGTTGGTGCAAAATACAACATCTCCTCAAAAAGAAATAAACAAGGAAACATTGTGGGTGAAATAGGAGAACTGTGGTCCAGAACACGAATTTTACTTGCTTGGTTAACTTGTTCCAATCTGGAATCAGTGTCATGAAACTAAAGGTTACAGAAAAAAAGAAAGTCTTAAATCAAAGAATGTACTCCTTAGATTGATGGGGACCACAGCTTGAAGTGTAATAGCAAAGCAGGTGAAAGTTTCCAACGGAATATATTTGCTATGTGAAAATGGTTTGAACTTTCACATTGACGGGAGCTCATGGTCTTCTAAAACTATATTACAATTTTTGACATGAACAGAAAAAGGATGCAAAAACATACACGGAAGTTGACGATGCTTGATAATTGTGAAGAGTAGATTTCACAACAATTTGATTTTAACTGTTCATCCCTCCAAACCCTCTCAAGCAACAAGGGGAGTGGATGAAGTTGCTGGAGGAAAAGAACGGAAAGGCTAAAATTATTTAATTGTACTTTAATCTAAAATTATAAAGATTATTTTTACAATATAAAATATGAATTGAGAAAGGAAATGTATTGGGGAACATATTGGGAAATCTATGGGGGAAATGGAAGTTGACTGTGATCAAGTTCATTATATATGCATGTATTAAATTAAGAAGAATAACTAAACATTATTAATAAAAAGTGAAAAAAAAGAATTGCTATAATTCTGCTATATTCAGTATTTCAACTCTCCACATTCAACAATTTAGAAACAGTAGGGGACTTATTTATTCTTTATTCTTTAACATGGTATGATTTTTTTTCCTTTGTAGGAACTCAAGTTTAGACAGGCAAAGAATTGTTCCTGATATTGCTTGCTATATCAGTGTTTGATTATTGCACCATGAGCAGTTAATAGTGAAAAAACAATCACAAGCCAATGGTAGCCACTTTAAAAGAGACAAAAACAATTTTCTCTTTCTTACTTGAAAGTTCTTATTAACAGTATTGTCTTTGCTATTTATCTGTACTAACTCAGGCTACATTTAGTATGGCTACACACTTGTATTTAAAACAAACAAAAAAACCATTGTATTTATTGCTAAAACCCCCTTTTTACTTTTCATGAATTTAAGTGTACTATTGAGCCCAAAAGTACACTTTAAAGCATACCCACTATTTACATGCCATGTTCAGGCCCTAATGCTTAAAGGAAAGAGGCAAGTGTTTGTTATTTCTATTAGAAGGAGGGGTTCATGTATTTCTGTGAGTAGTAGTAGACTTCAGAGTAAGTTACAATTTAAAATTTCCAACTGAGTTAATAGCAGGTAGCTAAAGTTCAGAACAGTGGCAGTAATTATTCTCCCCAAAGCAGAGAATTTTCTGGATGCATGTACATTGGAATTACGCATAACCATCCTTCCTTTGTGTCTCTAAATACATGCAATTTAGTGTTTCTTCTCCTAAAATAAACAAGCACCCTACCATAATCAGAGGATTTTACGTTGAGATTTTATGAGAAAATTCACTAAAATGATACAATTATGCTTTCAGTTCATCAATATTCAGTGTCTCACAAGTTAATGGTTTTTGTTCTCAGTTGAACTACACAGAGCTAAGATGAATCACAATTTGATGGTTCGGATATTATATGGTCAATGGTACTAATTGTCAAACAATAGACTCTTCCTAAATTGGTTAAGGATTATAGTAACATATATTATATACATTGCAAGAAGATCTTAAGTTATGTTTTGTGACATAAATTTTTAGTAGCCTTGGTCATTTTGTAATAATGTTTTTACCCTATGTTCCTTGGTCAAGCAGCATGATCAAGCTCTCACAGGCCCTTTAAGTCTTGCATTTAGTTTTGTATTCCACACAGTGTCAAGGCCTCTGCTACACTATCACTTTGTCCTCACCATTTGTTATTTCCATAGTTAGTTTATTAAAGAACAGAATATTCCTTTTCTCTTAGTTTTTGATTCATTAGGATATAGGTGACAATATGACATGTCTCAAGATCTTATAACCTATGTGATATTATAAGACCCTATTTTTCTACTGTTATTTACCATTCACACATTATTGAAGGATATGATATGAGGATAGGGAGTGAAGGAGAATTCAGAATAGAGAAATAGCAAGCAAATAAGGGACATGGAGTACTGAAAACATACAACTATTATTCTGGTTTTACACAAAGCATAACCGTTTATTCTTTTTTCATGCAACATTAATCTCTGACTGATGATGCTAGACTTCCTATGTGAGTAGAGCTAGGTTTGTTGTTGGACTTTGCATACATTGTATGAGATGCTCTTTGGTTTCTGAGCATGCGGAGGCAATAATAGAATTATGATATCTTCTTAAGATCACTTATAGGCTGGCCATGGTGGCACATTCCTTAGATCTCAGCACTCAGGAGACAGAACCACGTGAATATTTGTGAGTTCTAGGCTATCCTGGTCTGCAAAGAAAATGACCACTTGCAGAAAAAAAAAACTTTAAAAGAAGAAAAAGAGGAAGGAGCAGGTAGAGGAGTCAAAGTACAATGTGAATAATTCTTTGTTTGCTTTGGTTGTGAACTACTCAGAGTGCTTTTAATGTTCATCAATGCAGACATAATTTTATCAAGGTTGAGGGGTCATCATACAGAAGGGCGCTCTTCAAGAATGATTAGCCCCTATTGTCATTGAGATCTCTACCTGAACTTCCTCAATTACTCAGATTCCTGTGACAGCCTTCAAAATACAAATGAAGCACAGAGAGACTCTTGAAGAAGATAGATAACAAAACAGTCTATTTTGAAGTGGAACATAGGAAGATCTACATGGTGTCAGGTGCCTGTCATCCTAGTCTCAGGGAGTCAGAGGCAGGCAGATCTCTGTGAGTTCCAGGCCAGCCTGGTCTACAAAATGAGCATAGGACAGCCAATGGTACACAGAGAAACCCGTATCAAAAAATCAAGAGAGAGACAGAGAGGGAGACAGAGACAGAGAGACAGAGACAGAGACAGAGAGACAGAGAGAAAGGAAGAAAGGAATGAAGGAAGGAAGGAAGAAAAATAATTGTTTCTAAACATCTATATGAAATCAAATATTATAGTCCTGAATTTTTAATTTAATCAAGTTGCAGACAATTAAAGTATCCTTAAAACAACCAAATATTTCTGAATAATTAATAGTTTTCTCTTCTGTAATTATTGGTGGAGTGTATTAAAGTTGTATGTTATTAAGCTAAAATGCTGGAATCCATAATTTATCATATTTTAATTGTTTAATTAATATATGAAGCTAGTTTTTCAAAACCACCTATTACAAAATAAATGACAACCTAAGGAAAAAAATAAGATCCAAGTTGTGTAATTGATAGCTATTTTAAAATCCTATACACTATATGATAATACAAGTAGTAAATAAGTCAGTCAGAGATAGTGCACCACTTTAATCCCAGTACTTGGGAGGAAAAGGCAGGAGGATCTCTGAGAATTTGAGGCCAGCCTTGAAGACAGAGTGAGTTCCCAGACAGAGTGGACCACACAGAGAAACCCTGTCTCAGAAACAATAAGTATTAAATATAAAAATACAGGAAAAAGTAAAACTTAAGCATGACATTTGTCCACTTGTGTAATATGTTTTTCTGTCTTGCATCTTGCAAAGTATTGATCCTTTCCTCGCCTCATGAAACAAAATATTGCCCCACGTGGAAAAAAATAGGATATTTTATTTTAAATTAAATATTAGGTGTTTTTAAAAATTAATTTAAATATGACAACGCTAAAGTTTTTATTGTTGAGTTAAATTTAGTTCAGTTCTTTCTTAAATTCACTTAACCTTCCGACTGCAATGTTAATTTTTACTTTTTTATATGAGAATATGAGCTAGGGCTTCTTTTTAAAGTATAAGTTTGATTATTTTAAAAATGCATATTGACAAAAAGAGGATTAAAATTGCTAATTATGTAATTTAAAAATAGAGAATAAGGAAATGAAAAACCTGTTCAGCTGTTAGTGAATTATAGTTAGTAGTAGTCTAGTGTTTGCTGAGATCTCACTTAAAAGAGACTAAATATGCATTTTTACTACATGTGGTTTTAGTCAGTGTGATATAATTTTCAGTTCCTTTGATTAATGAGTACATCCTCAGTTCTCAGGTGTTGCCTATTTGTTCAGAAGCCATAGAGTCCCTCTGACTTAACTGGCTTAAAAACACTTTTTGACTTATTTAATTAGCTTCTCTGGAGCTGCTAATAACCATACAGCCTTGACTGTGAACCATGTAATTATCTTGACATTAATTCTCTCCCTGGGATAGCATACTCTTGAGGTCATCATTTCTCTACTTCAGTTTCTGGTTGGTAATTTTTACAACAGTAATAAAACTAGTACTGAAAGATATTCATGAATATTATGCCTTACATTTTCCAGGAGAAATTGGTTTACGTTTTGCTCTCACAACAATAACAACAAGATGCTGCATTTTATTGACTAGCTACAGAATAGGGAGGGAAAGAATCTAACTATTTTATGAAAGTTTAATCAATGACAATATGGACAAGTCTATGCAAAGTAATATTTTACTCTTAATTGTTTGTTTGTTTGCTATTTTGTTTTTCGTGATACATACATATTTGGCTCATTTTTGTTACCAAGAAGTAAAAATATGACAAACATTAAATTAAATCATTTATTAACAAAGAAAAATTAATTTTGAAAAACATATTGTATGTTTCAAGGAAAATTTAAGTGTGTGTGTGTGTGTGCATGTGTGTGTTTGTGTGTGTGTGTGTGTTTAAAATGAGAAAGAGAGACAGCAAGAAGAAATGACTGTGGCAGACAAATAAGACACCAGAGAGTTCGTTCAATTCAAATGAGTATATTATATATATACTCATATATATATGAGTATATATATATATATATATATTCTAGATCTAACTGATTGGAAGTCAGTTGTACTTATTATACTAAGAAAGTATGAGCCTCATCAGTAGATTGATACATACAGGAATAGTCATACTACATCTACAAAGTGTCAGTATCATGCTGCGGCTTCGAAGCCAAAGTGGTGTTTTGATGTGAAGTGAAATTTTATTTGTCGTAAGAGGCAAATGGTTAGGAAGGTTGTTCCAATAATTACGTGGAGTCCGTGAAATCCTGTTGCCATGAAGAATGTAGATCCATAAATTCCATCTGAGATGGAGAATGGGGTCTCGAAATATTCGGAAGCTTGGAGGATAGTAAAGTAGAGTCCTAATGCAATTGTGATAAATAGGGCTTGATTTATGTGCTTGCGCTTCCCTTCTATTAGGCTATAATATATATATTGAATGAAATAACATTCAAATAACACTAACAAAATGTTTCTGAATAAATATCACTAGTTTTGGTACAGATTAATTATGCTCACCAAGATGAAGTTGTCATTCTGTGTTCAAACTGCGAGGAATCGTCACATTCATACTAAGTACACACAACTTCAGAGTATCAGAAAAGACCATGCATAACTGTATATTTTTTCTTTGTTTGACATAAGAATGGCTTCCTCAAGCCTCACCGACAAAATTGTCTAAAAGTAACAATACACATAGATAACATCTGTTAATGGTTCCTTCCAACACTAGTGGTCATGGCTTTCATCATGCTTATATCTTTTATAAATATCCCAAATTACTTTAGAAATATTGAGAGAAAAAGTACTATAGTTATATGAATTCAACTCACAAACCCACCTTAATAGTACCATGTGAGATACACATGTGAAACCTCACTAAAACTCTTCATTGTCACTTTCCATTTGCCTGCCTGTTCTTGATTTGTCAACCTTACCCCCTAGAAATTATTCACCCACCAATCTATTTTTTCAAACATTGTTTTCTTGATTCAGCCTGCCGTTTTGCAAACATGTAACTTGGTAATTTCAGTAATTATAATCCTACAACTGCTCTCTCTCCCTCTTCTGATTCTTCTCCCAATCTTCCTCCCAATCTTCTCCTCATGCCTTGATTATTCTCCTATAATAAATATATAATCTACTCTTTTTCTTAACTCTAGCTAGGTAACACTTTGGCAATCCTGAGAAATATATTTTAAATTCAAACTCCACTTATCACAAATCTGGAGGTAAGGCATTTCACAGTTTAAAAGAATATTGAAGAGTTTCTAAACAATTATAATGCAGTGCTTCTACGTGTAAGGTTCATCTCTTGCTAATAGTACATATTTCTTTTCTAATGGATATCGCAATAAAATGTGACAATTATTTAAAATAAAAGAGAAAAATTGCCATCAGTTTCTCTTAATAACAGAATCAATGAGGTGTTTGAGAACACACAATTAATAGAAGCAATATAGTCTTCACTGTTTATGCCTAATTATATATTGATTGGTCTGAAATAACACATTGGTGTATCTCATAAAAAGAATGATACTGAGAAATTCATGATATACATAGTAAACTTTTAACAATTCTGTAGAATATAGTTCAAATGCTAATTAATGAGAATATTTTATAGAATTTTAAAAACAGTAAATGACAATATTTAAAACAAAATAATCTCCAAAAACAAGAAAACCTACATTTCATTTAGTTCTCAATATACAACATTTTCACATCAGTTATGGTAATATCTTATCACCCTGTTTACTTTAACTTATGTTAGAAATACTCAAATTTCCCCAACATGTATAGATTATGTGTAAATAATACTTTCTGATACCAGGGATGTGAGCATTTTGATAATTTGAATGGTAATGGGACTCACGAGCTCACATATTTGAATGCTTGGTTACCAGTTGATAAAATTGTTCAGAAAGATTCGGCTCAGCTATGTGGCTATACTGGAGTAGGTGTGGCCTTGTTAGAGGAGGAGTGTCACTGGAGATGGTCTTTGAAGTTTCAAAAGTCTAGGCAAGGGCATCTCTATGCCTGCCTGCCTGCCTGCTTGCCTGCCTGGGGGATTATGATGCAAACTTTCAGCCCCATGAACTCCTGCCTGCCATCATGCTTCCTGCTATCATGATAATGGATTAATTATCTGAAACTTTAACCAAGCTCCCAGTTAAAGACTTTCTTTAGTAAGAGTTGCCTTGGCTGTGCTGTCTCTTCAGAGCAATAAAACATTATCTAGGACAGTTTTTCAAGTAAGCACAATTCTAAACTAACCCACAATGAACTTTCTTTTTGTAAAGTTACAGTGTTTTAATGTGTCCACGGTTTATAAGTGGCAAAAGTGATGTCACAGTTATAGCAGAGCTTAAAATAGGAAAATTTGCTAGGGATACAGTCCATTAACACAATAGAAATTAAATGATTTTCCCTGACAACAGTCAAAAAACACTAATTAAAGATTTATGTGATAGAACCAATTGAGTATGGGAAGAATAATGAGGTAAATATTTTAGGAGCCACTGGAGAAAAGAATAGACTAAATAGACCAATATGAATTTAAACAAAATAATAATAACAGTAAAAAGAAGAGGAAGGCTAATAAACGAAGAATAGTAACTTATGAAACAGAAAGAAGAATAAATATAAAAACAAGAAGGAAGGAAAGAAAGAAGCCAATCAGGAACAGTCTCATATGATGTCCTAAAAACAAAATAAGCTTTGAAAACATTTTGATCTTTTTGTCTGTGTGTGTGTGTGTGTATTGGAATCAGTCCAGCCAAATATTTTATTTCAGGCTGTGAGAGTTTGAAATATGAGTTCAAACTCAGGAAAGACATGGGCAAACTGTAAAATAACTTGGTTTTAATGATTTCTAAAAATAGCTTTAAATGTATATATGTATAGCATAAACTATTTATATATGTATTCTGTAAGTTTTGTTTATATGTCTTTGAATAAGGGGATGAGATGAGTGCCCTTTCCGTACCTTTCTAACTCTTTCTGCTCCCATTGGCTTGTTCTACTCACCTGTTCTGGCCTAAACTCCTCTCCACAAGGACTGATTAAAACTAGGTTCTCTTGGTTTCTGACTGAATTGCTCTGCTGCCTAAAATTAAATTCTGGTAATATGTTTTAACCTTCTGGATCCTTCTCATTCTTTGGCTCATTCTCTCTACACTTGTGTTTACTTTGTTCTTCTCTCTAAAAAGCTGTCCCAGCAAGAATCTCAATGTAAAGTTCCTCTATCCCCCTGCACTATTATTTTTTTTAAATTTTTATTTATTTATTCATTCATATTACATCTCAATTGTTATCCCATCCCTTCTATTCTCCCATTCCTCCCTCCCTCCCTCTCTCTTTCACCCATTTCCCCTCCTCTATGACTGTGACTGAGGGGGACCTCCCCCCCTTTATATGATCATAGGGTATAATGTCTCTTCTTGGTAGCCTGCTATCCTTCCTCTGAGTGCAACTAGGCCTCCCCATCAAGGGGATGTGGTCAAATATGGGGGACCAGAGTTCATGAGAAAGTCAGTCCCCACTCTTCACTCATCTGTAGAGAATGACCTGTCCATTGGCTATATCTGGGGTAGGGGTTCAATGTTTACAGCACATATTGTCCTTGGTTGGTGTCATAGTTTGTGCATAACCCCTGGGCCCAGATCTGCCAGTCATAATGTTCTACTTGTAGGTTTCTAGGACAGTCTGGATCCATCTTTTTCCCTATTCTCCCAAACTTCTCTCACCTAGAGTCCCAAAAGTATGTGTTCTCCTCTATCTCACTCTTCTGGTAGGTGCAGACTTTCATGAGACATGCCCCTTGTGCTAGTGTCTAGTAATAAGTGAGTATATACCATTGGAGTCTTTCTGCTTCTGAGTTAACTCACTCATTATGATCATTTGTAGTTCAATCCATTGGTTCACAAATTTCGGGAATTCCTAGGTCTAATAACTGAGTAGTATGCCATAGTGCAAATGTACCACAGTTTCTTTATCGATTCTTCTACTGAGGGACACTTAGGCTGTTTCCATGTAATGGCTGTTATGAATAAGGCTGCTACGAACATGGTTGAGCATATGTTATTTTTGTGTGCTGGTGCATCTTCTGGGCATATTACAAGGAGTAGAATACTGAGTTTTAAGGAAGCCCTATTCCCAGTTTTCTGAGATAGCACCAGATAGACTTCCAAAGAGGTTGTACTAGTTTGCACTCTCACCAGCAATGAAGGAGTGTTCCTCTTTCTCCTCATCCTTGCCAGTATGTGATGTAGCTAAATTTTCAATCTTAGACATTTTGATGGGTATAAGATGGAATCTCAAAGTCATTTTGATTTGCATTTCTCTGATGACTAAAGACTTTGTGCATTTTTTTCAGTGTTTCTCAGCTATTTGATATTCCTCTGTTGAGAATTCTCTGTTTAGTTCTGAGCCCCATTTCTCAATTGGGTTATTTGGTTTGGTGGTGTTTAATTTCTTGAGTTATTTATGTATTTTGGATATTAGACCTTTGTCAAATGTAGGGTTGGTAAAGATCTTTTCCCAGTCTGTAAGTTGTCGCTTTGTTCTGTTGACAATGTCTCCTGCTTTACAGAAGCTTCTCAGCCTAATGGGGTCCCATTTGTTAATTGTTGGTCTTAAGGCCTGGGTTGTTGGTGTTCTGTTCAAGAAGTTGTCTCCTTTGCCAACGTGTTCCAGGCTCTTTCCTACTTTTTCTTCTAACCGGTTTAGTGTCTCTGGTTTTATGTTGAGGTCTTTAATCCACTTGGATTTGAGTTTTGTGCATGGTGACAAATATGGGTCCAATTGCATTTTTATATACGTACACATCCAGTTAGACCAGCACCATTTGTTGAATAAGCTATCCTTTTTCCATTGAATGAATTTGCCTTCTTTGTCAAGAATCAAGTGTCCATATTTGTGTGGATTCATTTCTGGGTCTTGATTCGTTTCCATTGAACAACCAGCCTATTGTTCTGCCAGTACCATGTTGTTGTAATTACTGTTGCTCTGTAGTACAGCCTGAGATCAGGTATGGAGATATCTCTGGAGGATCTTTTATTGTATAGGATTGTTTTTGCTATTATAGATTTTTTTGTTTCTCCATATGAAGTTGAGAATTGATCATTCAATGTCTTTAAAATATTTTGTAGGTATTTTGATAGGGATTGCACTGAATCTGTAGATTACTTTTGGAAAGATGGCCATTTTTACTATGTTAATTTTCCTGATCCATGAACAAGGGAGATCCCTCCATCCTCTCATGTCATCTTCAATTTCTTTCTTCAGAGATTTAAAGTTTTTTCAAACAAGTCCTTCACTTGCTTGGTTAGAGTTACTCCTAAATATGTTATATTGCTGTGGCTATCATGAAGGGTGCAATTTTTTCAATTTCTTCCTCTACATGTTTGTCATTTGTATATAGGAACTCTACTGACTTTTTTGAGTAAATTTATATCCAGCTAATTTGCTGAAGGTGTTTATAAGCTGTAGGAGTTCTCTGATGGAATTTTGGGGTTCACTTATATATACTATCATATCATCTGCCAATAAGGATAGTTTGACTTCGTCCTTTCCCATTTGGATCCCCTTGATTTCCTTTTGTTGTCTTATTGCTCTGTCTAGAACTTCAAGAACTATATTAAAATGATATGGAGAAAGTGGGCAGCCTTGTTTGGTCCCCAATTTTAAAGGGGACCTTGAGCATCTCTCCATTTAATTTGATGTTGGCTACTGTCTTGTTGTATATAGCCTTTGTTATGTGTAGGTTTGTGCCTTGAATTCCTGATCTCTCCAGAACTTTAAACATTCCTGGGTGTTGGAGTTTGTCAAATGCTTTTTCTGAAACTGAGGAGATGATCATGTGGTTTTTTCTTTCAGTTTGTTATATGGTTGATTACATTCTCTGTACTGTTCTTAAGTCAACTCTCTGACCTGTCCTGTTCTCCGGAGAGTTCTGCATATCCTATCTCTGACTCATTTTGTCTCATCTTTCTCTGATTTGTTGCTTTGTCAGCCTCTTAGTTAGAAGTCACTTTAAAATAAGGTTGCTTCCTTGCAAAAACTAATCTTGCTTTCATTATTTGGGATTAATGGTGTGCACTGACCACATGTTTGAATTCTAGCTGGATCACATAGATGTAGAAGGTCTTTGAATGTGATCCCTTCGCAGAGTAGGCATGTCACTGGATTAAAATTCCTCCACAGTATACACTGTAAAATTAATTACTCTACCTTGTAGACTATGCATTACCCTTCATGCTAGTCTGTGTATGATGAGATCATTTACATATAGTCCCTTAGAGACTAACATGCATACATGTATTAACATAGTATATCCTAGAAGGGATATCTCAAGCAGGTTCATCCATTTAAACTGTGTTCAACTTTGATGAAGGTATATTACTAAAGAAGCCAAGAGCCAAAGAATCTATTAATACTGCCTCTGTAAATTTCATAGAAGTATAAATGGGACAATGTATAAAGAAGTATTAATTTCTGACTGATATTTTAGCTCATGTGGGGACATATAGTGTGATTAAAATGTAAAACAAAGTATCTCATGTTCTTTGGTCATTAAACAAGTATAACAAGTTAAGATAAAAGACAATGACCTTTAGCTTCGATGAGTCTTTTATTTGCTTCAGGTTTCATTTCCTGATGTTTAATGAGGAAACTTTAAACTAATGGAAGTGTAAAACTGTTTCAAGGCTAAGCAATTCCTTTTTATTAAGTCAATTAACATAAGAGCCCCTTGACTTAGTTTTATAAAATTAGCATTTTAATATAAGTCATCCTGTACTTAAATCAATAACATAAACAGTTTATATCAATATATGCAACAGCTAAGCATAAATTCTTTCCATATCACCATAAACTAAATTTAATCAATAAATATGAATTACAGACAGTCTTAAATGATGAATAACTAGTTTACTGAGTGATTTAATAATTTAGGATGTCATGAATGTAATTATATTTATTTAGTTCATCTTTAGACATCAAAACTCAAAAAGGCCTTGTATTCAGTAATCTGTGTTTATTAAATGTCTATAGTCTTGATGTTTTCTCCTTAAATTGAGGATTATAATTTTTATATATTTTCTGAGGATTACCATCCTTATGAACTTATCCTCTCCCAAAGTCATTAGCATAATTTTGGTTCTAAAGATACACATCTACACTATTAAGGAATGCTTATGCTATAAAAGTAAGAATAGTAATGATGGTTTTGTATTGTCATCACAAAACAATATGATAATGAAATAAAATTAAAGTATATATTAATGTACCAAACTTGACTTGGAACATTCATTAAAACTTAAACAACACAGTACTAAACTTATAAGTTGTGCCAAAACACTAAGAATATAACATTTATATAAAACCTGATTGTGTTATGGTTCATATTGTATAGATAATCTATTGTATATATGTGTAACAATAAAAATGTATTTGGTTTTTTAACCTCTTTAATTAATTTATTCTTTTTACATCTCAATGGTTATCCCATCCCTTGTATTTGTAAAAAAAAAAATTAAAAATGACTATTAAAACCTAAAAAATAAAATGACATTAGAATTGTTCTTTATCTATCTATAAAATCCAGTTGAGTGTTACTTCCATAATAGAAACTAAGAAATTATTCACAGGCCATTTTATAAATATTAATTCATGTTAAGAAGAAATTGCTAGTGAAAATATTTTCAGTGAAAAGATACTTTTGTAGTGATCATAAACATAGGGAGTTTGTATATTTAGTGCTTGTTTGTCAGGTTGAGAAAAACTTTTGAAATTTGAGGTGACTTTTATGATCTATGTCAGCCTTAGTGATTCATTCAGCCAGAATAATGCCTGAGCCACCTAAAAATAACAAGCATAGCATAATATAATAATAGAATTTACAATAAAGCAAGTTTTACTTTTTATCAAATTGTAAGAGGTTATTAACTGGTTTTAATGTTTTTCCATATTTTCACTAAATATTTCATTAATAAAAATGATAAAATACCAAAAAATATACTCTATTGCAATTTTAATAGATGCAGTATTATATTTTCTGGTTTTGTGATTAATTTCTCCGTGGGTTACATAAATGAGTCCTAGTATAAATGTATGCCAAGTCTTGAAGTCCTTCCAATTTTTTTTTCTAAATACAGCTTGGAAAACTCTTCATTAATGTTTCCAGTTGCTAAGCAACATCCACTCTTCCTGGTTGTCATGGTGACCCTTGAATACAAGAGGACACATAGCCATTTATTTAGACCAGTAGGTTTTTTTGCCTTAAAATATGTCCTGCTTTTCTTATTCAACACTTTCTATAATATAATAACAGCAGTTAGCATCTAAGTAGATATAAGTAAATGCCAAAAATCATAATTCTTGTTTTATTTGAAATGCGAACAACCCTTGGGAGAATATAGCATAGAAGCCCTGCCAAAATATCATATTCAAGACAGACTGTGATTGGTATATGAAATAAAGACTATGTAACACATAGTAAAAAAGCCAACCAAAATCAATTTTTTCTTTTAAAATACTAGGCTTTATATTTTATAATTTACAGTGATCATCATTTATAAATCACATCTTGAAATATTATCTTAAAAGATGGTTATAAATCAGTAAAAAGATATGCTGTTACTTTTAATCTAGTTAAATCCTTGGATGAGATGTAAACACTTTGGTGGTAGGATCATCCTAAGTAACAATTAATACTTATATTTGTTTATATTTCCCAATAATAATAAAATTATGTGAAATACTAAATATAAAAGATCAGCATACTTCGCCAATATCGTTTTATTGATGATAAGCATTTCAACAAATTTCTATTATATTTACATATGGATAAAAATTGCCATTCTGAACAATTTTTGAGAGTCTGATATCTAAAAATATAAAGTAGATTCAGATTTGTTATATTTTAATTTACTGGGCTATTTTTTTTCAGAAAACTCAATATAAGTACTTGTCTTTATTCATAATATTCTCTTTAGAGAAAACTTTCATAATATAGTAAAATTAATCTGTCCATTTTCTTTCTTTTCATTAATACTACATAATATGCCTATCACATTAATGTGATGTGATTCAGTTTTACTTATGCCTCATTTGATGACTTACCAAGGCTTGCTATGGAGATCACTAACTTGTAATATACGTGTATCAGAAACAAAACTTTTTCCAAATCTGCTGCAATTTTTTTCCAAACTGTTTGCTTTCTAGTTTTCACTTAAATTATATCATTTGACATGTTTAGGTGTGTATATCAACAATAATGATTATTTGACAACTTAAATTAAGTGTTAAATCTTCCTATATTATCATGTTTTTTTCATTTATGTCTTTTAGAATTTCATACCTAAGTGCTTTGTATACATTTTAACTCACCCTTCTCCTTTTGCAAACCTCTGATTTGAAAAAGAGAAAAATTTCCCCATTCCACATTAACATGTCTATCGGTGTCTTCCTTGTTGAGCTCATATTTAATGAGACATATTGATGATATCATGGATGTACTTTCTCACACACACTTTAGATATGAAATCTCACACTGGATTTTGTGTTCTTCACTGTTCTGCCTGAGCTTTACATACAGGGATTGTGCTAAAAATGTAGCCTATGGGTCTAGGTACATGGCTTTCAGAGACTGAAGGTTAGTTCCTTCTGCTGGAGATACCATACACTTTTAGAAAATGAAAAAAAGGATGAGACCCAGATCAGATGTATGGCTTTCTCACTCAGATTTATCTTTCATTGTACAAAGAGGCATCATATCCTTGTAATGATGGACATCAACCAAGAATTCTACCCGGATGTGATGACTATGAACTAAAACCATGACCCAGAAGAACACTGTGTCCATAAGGATGCAATAATAGGACATATACCTTGATAGTTACCAGAATCCACGTAGACTAAAGAAGCCTACTTGCTCATTGTGAATGATATTTTTCATATGTACTTGGAATCAGTTTGCCAGTATTTTATTGAATATTTTTACATCATTTTTCATAACATAAATTGGTCTGAAATTCTCTTTATTGGGTCTTGGTGTGGTTATCAAGGTAACAGTAGTCTCATAAAATGAATTTGCTAATGTTCCTTCTGTTTCTATATTGTAGAATAGTTTGTGAGAATTGGTATTAGTTCTTCTTTGTAGGTCTGGTAGAATTCTGTGCTGAATAAATCCAGACCTTGGCTCTTTTGTTGTTGTTGTTGTTGTTGGGAGAGTCTTGATAACAGCTTCTATTTCCTTAGGAGATATAGGACTAAGTAATTTGTTCACTTGATCTTGATTCAATTTTGGTAATTGATAGCTATCAAGAAAATTGTCTATTTTATTTAGATTTTCAAATTTTATGGCCTATCATCTTTTGAAGTAAGACTTACTGATTCTTTGGATTTCCTTTGTGTCTGTCATTATGTCCCCATTTTCATTTCTGGTTCTATTGATTTGAGTATTCTCCCTCTTTCTTTTAGTTAGTTTGGCTAAAGAATAGTCTATCTTGTTTATTTTCTCAAAGAACTAGCCTTTGATTTTGTTAAATCTTTGAATTGTTCTCTTTGTTTCTAGTTTATTTATTTCAGCCATGAGCTTCAATATTTCCAGCCATCTAATCTTATTGGGCTATTCTGTTTCTTTTTGTTCTAAAGCTTTCTGCTCTTAAGTGGCTATTATGGGATCTCTCCAATTTCTTCATGAATGTGCTTATTGCTTGTTTTTGCCATTTTACCCAATTGGACTACTGGCTACATAATTATGATTAAGATCTGAATGTGATAATAGAATTGTAATAGCTCATATTTCATAACATAATTAGCAAAAGATTTATTTTTTTCAAGCCAAGCAATGTAACTTATAAAAAGTTCTGAGCTTGATACATATACAAACACACAAATGTGTATATACACACATACGCATAAATACATATGCATTTTCATTTATAAGTATATATGCATTTAAATTTCTGTATAAACACAGGAATGTATATACTAATACTGTTGATTTCATTGTGAATTTTTACATTAAATAATCAGTGTCAGAGTATACATTTAATAAATGTCACTGCTAGATTCTTCCGTGCTCCTAGAATGTGCTTCTACTCATCACTGCTTAGGAGATAGGTTAGTTAGACTCCCAGTGTATAATCATTAAATGTGACATCATAAAGGATAAGCAAATGACATACAATGTGTATTAAGTGTCCTCTTTCATAGTCAAAGGGATGTATATTCTCACATGCAAAAATAAAAAAGGAAATCTGAAGAAAATATAGAGATCAAGCACCTCATTTTATGAAAGACAACATATGTGAAAACCTGATTCCCTAAATATTTAAATATATGTTTAAAGCTGTCTTCATGTAGATAAAATTATTTAGAAAAGATTATGTTCATGTAGATAAAATTATATTTATGTAGATAAATTATACTTATGTAGATATAATTTCAAATTTTACAATAATATTTTTCCTTAGGTAATTCAAATCATACTGTGAAAATTTTGTCTAAGTCCATTTATGTCAAAAAACTTAAATACAATTCATGTAAGGAAGACTAGGCCTTCGACATTAGTTATATTTATATCTCTACCTTATGAGTTTAAATCTTGGTTCATATTAAGGAATTTTTGTATATTTTATATTGTTTATATATAAGTGTTGAACCATCTTCTATGTGTGTGCCAGATGCATGATTGATGTCCCTAGAGATGAGAAGTTTTGTGACCCCTTAGCAGTGGATTGGCAAATTCTTGTAAGTCACACTGTGTATGATGATAATTTAACCAGGTACTATGCAAGGACAAAGGGTATTCTTAATCACTGATCCATCTCTACAGACATTAAATCTATATTCTAACTTACGATATGGATTTAATTCTATGATATGTGTTTTGTTTATTCCTAAGCATATTGGCACACATTTGTACACATGTAGAAGTAAGAAATAGGTGCCAGGGCAGTTATAGTGCTCTTCAGTGAGTTCCTCTGAAGCAATGCTTTTCTCTGTACCTGCAGCTCATATTTTATTAATAGGCTGCCATCTTCTTGTAAACCAGTCGATGGGAAGGGTTAAAATGATACTGCATCCAAATTTCTGTGTAGTTCACGGGATCTGGACAGTAACTGCTTTTGCTACACCAAAACATGCTTAATCAGCATGTCATAGGTCTATCCCTTAATTGTATAATTTCAGTTTAGCTAAGGAATGACTTGGTTAACAACCTTATGCTACTTTCTAACTTATGCTATTAAAAAAATTACTATTTGTATTTTAGTAGGTTTACAAGATGTCTTACATACTTGTCTTCTGGTACCAGATACTCTCATCCCTCAGTTAAAACAATGTTCATGAATATCTAAACTAGGGTAATGTTTTTTTATTCTTCATTAATTCTGGGCTTGATATTGATATTCTTCTGGATATGATACATATCATTACTACAACTAACGAATGTTTTATCAAACAAAGGCTTATAAAATTTTTCTAAACTGAAAATGTAAAAGGTACCTTAGAGAGGATTCCAATGTATAAATTTGACTTCCAAAAAATACACTATTGAATAATACCAGATGATTTATTTTGTGAGAAGATATTCACAGGATATTATGATTGAAAGATTAATTATGCCACCATTTTTAAAAAATTAGATCTGTGAACACACAAAGCAAAGATGAACATGAGGTAGGAATATTGGTCCAGACTAAATAAAACTTTATTTATCACACACACTGACAAGGAGAAACTACAGGAAATAATTCAATGTAATATCTGTCTGATCAATGTTTTCAAAGTAATGAATCAGCTCTCATAGGAAATTTATAGAGCCCATATCTGTGAGCATTTGGCACACACTACCTCATTGGTTTCCCATCACCAAATTGGGCATTCCTACATAACTCAGAGCACATATTTGCATTAAATTAAGGTCTTTTTATTACCTTGGTATTCATAAGAATCTATAACAAAGGAAGGATTTGACAGAATTTTGTAGTGTGACATCTCCAACTAATTAGCACCTTAGCTATCATTAAAACTAGATAATAATAAATAATGTTGCGTTAAAGGCACCAGTGGTTTGGTTTCAGATTTAAAATGAGTTATCATTTAATTACTTGCAATAGGATGCCATTTAATTACTGGGACTGCCATTTAACCAAGATGAGTTTTCACATTCACAAGGAGTATAAAAAGAAGAGAGTCAGTCTTTCAAGACTTCCTGTCCTGGCACAAAGACTGAGCCAATAAAAGACCTGGATAAAAAGGTATGTGTTCGAATTAAGACATTAAACAAAATTGTGAAAACTGTTATATAAGGGTTTTTTTGGGGGAAATACTTTAATAATCATTTGCATAATTTTAAATATTGACAACATTATAGTTTGATATATTTACAAAGTAGAAAGTCTGTTTACGTTTCTTTAAAAAGTCTGTTCTATGTTTCCTGCATATAATGTGAGAAAAACATGTGAGAAAAACACATATTTTTAGAATATATTTTGTTTTTCTCCTTCCTAGTTCTTCTCTGATTCTTTACACCATATTACACACCCAGTTTTATATTCTTTCTCTCTTCATATCACTCCCTCTCTCAATAAAAAAGACAAAACATTAAATGAAAAGCAAAATGAACAAACAAAATCAAACAAGACAAAAATACCAAAGCAAAACAAAATGAATTAAGAATATTCTTACAATCCAAACAAAATATAGATTTTGTGGTTTCACACTATTTCTGAATATGTATGGTTTAAATGCCCAGTAAATCTTTATTGAAAAAATTATTATTATTATTATTATTATTTTACCCAGCAAGAATCAATTCCAAGTAGCTTCTCTGTTAGGGTTGTGACTTTTGGACTTCTTCTTCTTAGTGCTGGGATTGATTTCAATTGGAACCTTTGCATATCTAATCCATGCTGTCAGGCCTTGTGAGTTCAAGTGTGCAGGAGCACTTAGTTGTCCTCTCTTATCCCTCCTCCCAAGACCCAGAGGTGTAAGTGAAAGAAGAGACAAAATGTTCATGAGCCCCCATGGTAGTGGACCACTTCAAAGAAGCAGTGTTCCATTCATGTTAGTGCTGATAGCCATGTGAACTCACAGTTCCATTACAATATAACTAGCAGGGCAATATTTGCAAAACAAAAGAATTAAGAAAAGTTTAATATTATAACCAGGGAATATGAAAGAAACTATAAATATGAAAAGGACATTTAAGTCTAGAGGAAAGATTCATGAAATTGGTTCTAATGATTCATGCTGGCTAATAACATGAGTCAGTTGCTTTTGATCCAACAAAATTAATTATACCTTTTATAAGATATATTTTACATACTAGTAAGATCAATAATTCATAATAACAAAACATAATTTACAACATATTTACATGTATAATAAATATTATAGATAAACTCAAATAATATTTTAAATAGAATAAATTCAGAGAAAGTGAAATCATAAGTTTGGTTTCTTTGGAAAGGTGGAAATAGAAGCAATAGTAAATGTAAAATGGCAAAATGTGTAAATAAAAGAAGCTAACATAAATTAGCTATATATATATATCTACATTAAGCAGAATTAACACTGAAAGCCATGTTTTTACATTTTTCTTGTTATTTATGTAATTAAATAAACACTTATCTGTTTAGTTACTGTTAAGCCATTATGGCACAAAATTATTAAAATGGATATGGTTATTTTCTTTTATATTATTGATCCTTTTCACTCATCGTAAAGAAAGTTCACAATTTTGAATACTCAAATTTTAAACTGCTATTTTATATGTTGATCTTACATGTTATTTTTTTAAATTACTTTATTCAATGTAGTTTAGTAATTTATAAATTAAGCTTTAGTAGATGAGAAATAATATTTAATAAAAATGTGAAAAATTCATTATATTATTAGACTATGAATACAGATGTTTATAAGGTAATTTTATTTTCAATATTTTAGGATTTAGCTTGTTATATCTCACAAAATGATTTAATATTTTATTTGTAAATTTATTTTTGTAAGTACTGATGTTTTTCTCACATGTATGTCTTAAAACTTGTGTGGAACTCATGCTTATGGAGTCAAGAAGAGGGTGTTGGATCCCCTGGAACTGAGGAATGAGGAATGTTGTTAATTGCCAATTGGGTACTAGAAATTGCACCCAGACTCTTCTTGAACAGTCAGTACTCTGAATTTCTGAGAAATCTCTTTGGCTTGTAAATCATTTTAGGTAATTTTATGCAGCAAGGAGAGTTGGAAGATATTGCAAATTAAGACAAATATAAGTAAAGAATAATATCTAGGTAAAACACAGAGCTAGCACTAAAAATCTAGATATACAATAGAAACCAAGATTATTAAAAGAAATGAGATTCTTTAAAACGCAGTTGTAGAGATAAATCAACAAAGAAAGGAAGTAAATTAGGAAGAAAGGAGTACACATGAGAAGAAAAGCAAAGATGAACATTACAGGTTCTTCTTAAATTGGTTGTCTATCTCATCAGACATATAGGACAAAAATGTTAATTTGAGAGAAAAATTGGACCTGTTCTTCAAGGAGATAATCAAGAGAAATAAGTGGAGCCTTAATATCACAAAATAAACATATTATATTTTAGTAAATCTTGTAAAACTCATTATTTGAAGCACTGAATCATAAATTCAATAATAAAAATTATATTAAAGTATGCATTAAGATAAACTGGCTGACAATATTTTGGCAGTATATGCTACTATTCTGTGATGAATATGCAAATAGTTAATATATATCTTATATAATTTATATAGAGAAGATGAGCCTAAACATAATTTATATTGTATCTTATCATAGTCTAGTAATAAAATTATCTCAAAATCATTGAATGTAACACAGAAAACCTTTTTGTTCTATAGACTTACTGTGGTCAAGCTATATACATAAATAAGTACTAATCTTACTTTTATTGAAAAAATACTAAATCGTACAAGCTTCAGTATCCCCTATGTTCATTATATATACATATATATATACATATATAGTGTAACTCTCTAATATGACTGTATGTATATGGGTAATTTTATAAGTACTTTCCACGTGAAGGGATATGTCAAGTAGGCAAAAATCACATCCTGAAGTGCAAGATATATTTAAGTTTTGGAGCTTATCATGCAAATATTGTGATTATGTCACACACTATAAGACAGCACAGCTGGTTATAGAATGATGTATTATGAGAGTGCCATCCAAGTACCAAATATTAAAAATGATTAAATTCACATACAATCATGGGGTCTTGCACATTGTTGTTACATTGCAGCAGGATATTAAAAACGGGAGAAACGGGGGATTTTTTTGTAAATCCTATATTGACTAAAGTAGACAATAGACCTGTCTGTGAAAGAGGATTGGAACTTCTCAAAGAAAGTGTATATGCTTAGCTAAAGCCAGACTTTCTGAAGGACTAAAGCAGGGGCTACAAGAGCAGCCACAATTTTATGCTTGCTTAGCATCAGTTGACTTTTGCTTTCAAGCTCTAAATTTTGGCTGTCTGTGCTTTATTTCAAGAAGGAAAGACTATTTGAAAGCACTATTTTATTGGTATTATTTTACTCTTTAATATGTAATGTTTTAATTTCCTAGAGAAATCCTAATCAGTACCTGTTCAAAATGTAATAAGAACATAATTTTTCAGAGGTGGTTTTTGCATGAGAGCATGCAGCAATATTAAACATGAAACTATGTCTGTTATTTGTGTGTACATTTGAAAGCACAAAAAAGAAAAAAATTTATCAGAGCATTAATAGACACTGCATTTACATTTCAGAAATCGGAAATACTGCAATGTCACAGTATGTTTTGAAATGGTAACTGAGACGTCTCCAAAGTTTGAGTTAGAGAAGTGAACACAGTAAGGATGTATGAACATCTTCATCATTAAATCCTGATGGAAATTACTATTTATTAATTATTTCTTTTCCAAGAACAAATATAGGAGGAAAATAAGCAATCTTATCTGCAATGATTAGTTTCATTTCTGTTTGTTTGAACAATTATTTATTTTCATATAGTCCGTTCCCTTTTCCATTTATAACATTAGACTCATGGCCTTTGTCATCATTGAAAATGCATAGCTCTCTGTGATTTCATACATACACTTTGCGGTGGTGTATTTTTTTGTTTTTTGTTTTTGTTTGTTGGTTTGTTTGGCTAGTTTTGCGTTGGTTTGTTTTCAGTTTTTAGAGACAGTGTTTGTCTGTCTAGCCTTGGGTATGTTGGACTCATATTTGTGGACCAACTGACCTCTAATTCTAAACAGCCTGCATGCTTCTGCCAGCCTGATTACTGGGATTAAAAGAATGATGGCAGGTTGTGGTCCAGTAAATAAAGAACAGAAACTGCATTTCCGACAGCTTCATAGGCAGCTCAGGTAGAATTGGTCCGAGGACCACATTAGTCATAGCAAGGTGTTATGTATCATTACCATGAACAGCAATACACCTATTCTCACTGGGTGTTGCTCATCATGTCCTCTAATTCTTCCTTGTAAACGTTGTCCACTTTCTCCAACATGCAAGAATAACCATTCTCCAGATATCTATTTATCAACCTACTGATATTCATGCTATATGTTGTGTCTGAAGTAAAAAATGGCAAAACGTACATAAAAAAGTAAATGAAGGAATGATTAAAGGTGTGCACCAATACATTGGCTCATATATACGTTTTTGAATATTCCTTTTATGTAACTGTTAAACCACTCCTTTGATATGTGTTTAATCAATAATCACATATTATATTCCATATTTTATGATGATTTGTATCATGAAAATGAACAATGTAAAATATTAATTCTATTAAACCAAGAATTATCTGTATAAATTATGTACAATGTATTAATATAGGCAAAACTCAGATATAGTGCAACAGAAAATAATAAACTAGAGAAAATGAAATATTTATAAACACTAGTGTGAAATGCCATAAAATTTAAACAAATGTCACTATTAAATATTTTATTAAACTTTGAATGTTTTTGACAATGTAATTTGTTCATATTAACTCTTTGGTCCTCCTCTAATTACATGCCATATCCATAGCCTATCCTTGCCATCCCTCCATACTTCAAAATCATGTATGCTTTAAAAATAAAATAAACAAACACCCACTGATTTCAATCTGTGCTGCTCATATACTCAGCGTGAGTAGAACCAGCAATTGTAGCAAAATAATACATGACATCAGTAGTCAGTACCTCCTCAGTGAGAGTTGTGGGCTAATGATCAAATATTGACTGATTCATGTTCAAGTTCTTTTTATTTTATTTTATTTATTAATTTATTCTTGTTACATCTCAATGGTTATCCCATCCCTTGTATCCTCCCATTCCTCCCTCCCTCCCATTTTCCCCTTATTCCCCTCCCCTATGACTGTTCCTGAGGGGGATTACCTCCCCCTGTATATGCTCATAGGGTATCACGTCTCTTCTCGGTGACCTGCTTATTGTTCAAGTCTTACGGGAAAAAAGCACAGTTACTGTACCGCGGTACCTAGTCGAGGGCGAGGGACTGCGGATTTAACTCATGCACACACAAGCACACACACACACAATAACACAGCGGGTCCTTCGTGCTGAGAGAGCAGCAGCCGCAGTAGCAACCGTGGCAGCAGTTTATTCTCATCTCCAGAGTTCCAAAGAGCCTTCTTATAGGCAGCAAAACAGGAATCCTCCTCCCAGGTGAAATCCCTCAAGATGTGATTGCACACAGGATGACAAGTCTCGACGAAGGAACGGGCGCGTTCTCAGAGCAGTAAACATGACTAGCTAACCAAGATAAACACAGACATGGAAGCTGCTAGAAACAGGACATGAAACAGCAAGACAGACAGGCAGCCCAGTCAGGCCTGGTTCCTACAAGCTACTGTGAGTTCAAATGCATGGGAGTCATGCCATATACAGGATATATTATTTCAGTCCAGTCCTTCCTGATCTTTGGTTTTTGCAATATTTCACATCTCTTCCCCTATAGACTTCAACTTCTCAGTGTATGCAATGAAGAGTGAGGTTATTTAGTCACAAAGCAAGTAATGTTATTAAAGTTGAGGTAGAAAGGTACAAATGAGTCAGAGTTGATGGTTTTATACAAGTTCTTTAAAAGATTCATTTAAAGAGAAATATCAAATAGGGGATAATGGAGAAGCAAGGGGAATAGAAATAAAAATGAAATTTAGAGAACTATAAAATATAAACAATTATCTAAAGAAACTGAAAATAGTGAGAAATTTTAAAGTAACTATAGTAAAATTAGGGCAGAGACAAAGATTGTAAAACTATATCTTACCCATCTAAGATATATATTATTTTAGACATTTATGAAAACTAATGCTGATATACAACTATATATCTTTATACTATACTTAATTTTCATATTAAGATAATAATTCGTTTATGATCTAATATAACTACCTCATATAGAATTAAAACACAACCATTCATTCCAAGACTAAGGGTCAAATTTCTTTGAGCATTGCTTGCTCTTTTACTCATATCTTATAACTTACCTACACATTTAATAACACAGAATCAATAAAAGTTAATTATTGAGTATATTGCATGTATGCTTTATACTGTTTTGTTGGAAAGGATCATCTGTGGGATGCTAAGAAAATAAATGATGGTACATTTTTGAAAAAAACCTTTAAAATAATTGCGAAAGAATGAATTTTATTTTAACATCTTTTAAAAAATGATGTTTAGAGGAAAACTGGGGTTTGAAATCTGATGTGAACAAATTTTAACATCCTATAACAGATGCTGGAAAGTGTCAGAACAGTAGAAAGGAAAGCTGCAGTTCTGAGGATAATATTCTATCATTATTATTTTTCAGGCATCTGTTCTTAAGATATGACAATCTGAATTTCCTTGGACATGATCTCTAAACTTTCCTCCTAATCATTATACAATAATTACAAGGCAAATTACTGAGAAACCTGCAACTATGTCTAATAAGAAATAAACAATTAAAGTATGAATAACATTCATAAAAAATGAAATCAACACTATATTGATTTTGATTGACTAGAGTTATGGAAGGGTCCAGTTAAAACCATTTTTTTTTTTGTGGTCCACTAGGAACTCATAAGAAAAACTAAGGCACTCTTCCCTTCTATGGAAATTTAGTGCATAGAATAGATTACAATAAATTTATAATTCCTTGGTTATACTTAAAGGAACACTATATGTCCCAGAATACCATAACTTAATAACTGTTGTTTCTGTTTTTCAACCAATTGCTACAAGGATGACTTAGTTCATTCATCATTTTACATATCTTAGCCTTACAAGCATCATGGATTCAGTTCATGCTTCCACTCACAAATTTAAAAGGAAAAAGTGGTAGTATTGGTGATTCTACTGTCATATAAAAAAATTAATAATATTTGTTATTTGATGTTTTATCTTTAAATACTGTTTATTCCTAAGTGAAAGAAAATGTATTTCTTTAAAAGTATTATTTTGAAGTTAAAAATTATTCTATGATCCTTACAGTAATTTTCTCTACATAATATTAATTTTAAAACAATATTATAACCTTCAAATGAAACTGTTTGAGATTAGTGATGCAAACATGTAATCTCAGGTTCCTAATTGGTTGAGACAGATCACAAATTCAACATACATATATAAAATATTCACAGAATAATTTAAATATTTTGTTCAATAAAAATAGCCTTTAAAACATGTTGTCAACTTCTAGGAAAATCTAAACATCATGGAAAAGCAAGCAATTTTCAAACAAATTTTGTCAGAAAGAATCATTAATGCAATACTAAATTCTAAAAATTATTATTATTTTAATGAAGGGAGAAAGAATGAAGATTGTAAAAGCACTCAGGAGACTGTTTCTAATATGTAAATTTAGGGGAAATGACTCAGCTCCTGATCTAGTAAATGCTTATATAACAGGGAAGACCATTGTGGAAATCCTCTGTGTGGCCAAAGGATATGAGAATTATAAAAGAGAAGAATAAAGATGTATGTAATCTTCCAAATATTGCTAAAAGTTTTGCCAGTAAAGAGAAATGAATCAATGGGTTTATGTGAAAGATTACTTTGGTATATAAAGTTTGCAACATAGGAAGAATATAGATTTTAACTTTTCAAGTCTGGTCTTGATTAGTTTTTAGAAAGTAATTTCTTATAGGCATGTTTATATGTTAATGACCTATAAAATTTAGAATGTTAAATTATGGCTTAATTTTCCTACAGTTTTTCTTGTTTTTATTTTTGTTTTGGAGAAAGGACTTCTTTCTATGAATATTTTATTCATTATAAGTTTTATGGAAAGATTGGCATGCAGAAAAGTTTGTTCCGGCTTGGTTTGCATTTTCACTCATATTTGAATACAAAGGAGAAACACTGCACCTAAGTGAGCATCCAATGTATCCCATTTTTCAAATTATGGAATCCTTGTAACCAATTTTGATTGACAGTGATTTAATTGGAAGATGGTTGGCAAATTATTGCAAATACTTATACTTAAATTTCCCTTCTTTTTAATGAGGAACAAATGCTATTCTCTGTTTGTAGTTAAGTTCTTGTGTAAATGTTCCTCAGGGCTTTAAAAGCAGATGGTGGCACCTGTCTAAGCTGATATGAATATCAACATTAAGAATATAGTTTACCACTATTTAAAAGTTTCAGTGAAGTTGATTTCTATTTCTCATGCACTCAATTAAAGAAATGCCAAAAAGCTATATTTAAAAAGACATCGAAAAGTCTGAAATTAATATTTCTGCATTCTGCTTCTTGAATGGCCTACAGAGAAAAATGATTTAAAAAGGCTTAGTGAGATAGCTGGCAAAATTAAGAAAGAAGTGTTAAAACACGTAACGGGTGCACACTTGTGAAATGGCAATAGATTCTTAGAGATATGTCCTTAAGAGATTTACCTGACTCTGAACTCTTTCGTTGGTCTAAACTTGGTGGCTGAACAAATGAGCAGTTTTGCATCACTATGAATTTGTGTGATGATGGAGAGTGATAATACAATGAACAGGAAATATTAGACTTCTAACTAGAACTTTTGATTCTTTTTCAACATTCTTGCTGTTAGTGACCTATCTAATGGGAACTATGTTACGTATGTGCTTAATTTTCTATTTTTCAACTAGAAGCTTTGTGAGTTTGTGTTAATGAACGTTAATGAAATATAAAATCACTTTCTTGAAATATAACAAGTAAACAATTTAGACATATTTCACTCCATTAAAGTATACAAATAGAGAATTTAAAATAATTTCACTTCGTTTTTAATAGCAGAGTAGTATTCCATAGTGTATATGTACCACAGTTTCTTTATCCATTCTTCTACTCAGAGACATTTAGGCTGTTTCCATGATCTGGCTATTATGAATAAGGCTGCTATGAACATGGTTGAGCAAATTTTCTTGTTGTGTGCTGGTGCATCTTCTGGGTATATTCCAAGGAGTGGAATAGCTGGGTCTTTAGGAAGCCCTATTCCCAGTTTTCTGAGTTTGTGGACAAATGGATTGAGCTAGAGATGATCATAATGAGTGAGTTAACCCAGAAGCAGAAAGACTCAAATGGTATATACTCACTTATATCTGCCTACTAGCCCAATGGGCATGTCCCACGAAAGCCTTCCCTTACCAGGAAACTGGGACAGAGGGGAGGACATCCTATTGGGACTCTAGATGAGAGAACAATGGGAGAATAGCAATGTAGAAAAATCCAGTGGGGCCTAGAAACTTATAAGTAGAACATTATGATAGGCAGATTTGGGTCAAGGGGTCCTGCTCAAACAAAGGCACTAGCCAAGGACAATACAGGCGGTAAAATTTAAACCCCTACCCAGATCTAGCCCATGGACAGGACAGTCTCCACACTTGAGTGGAGAGAGGGATATGATTTTCTCATGTACTCTGGTGCCTCACATTTGACTATGTCCCCTGGCGGGGGAGACCTAGTGGCACTCAGAGGAAGGACAGCAGGTCACTGAGAAGAGACTTGATACCCTATGAGCATATACAGAGGGAGGTAATCCCTCTGAGGAACAGTCATAGGGGAGGGGAATAAGGGGAAAATGGGAGGGAGGGGAGAATGGGAGGATACAAGGGATGGGATAACCATAGAGATGTAACAAGAATAAATTAATAAAAAAATAAAATAAAATAAATAAATAATTTCACTTCAAATCTAAATGAAATTCCAACATGAGGACTTTGGAACAATGCTGAAAAGTATGATGCTAACCATGCTTGCTTATAAACAATTCTCTTTTTGTGTTTGATGAATATATCAATTTAATTGAATAGTCTGTATTTTATGGTTTCAGAGCACTATTTATATGTTTATTATATTACAAAAAAATGTGTTAGTAATAAAATTCATTGATATTGAAGGCCTACAGAAGCTTAGAACCCTAGAAACAATTAAAACCTTTTAAAATCAACTTTTGTTATGATATATATTTTTTGTTTTGCATATTATTGAACCTGCTGTGTTCATACCCACTAGTAGCATGGATAGTCACTGCAGTATGTGGAAATTACAGTTTTTATGATACTTAAAATTATATGATTTTATACAATATTAAATTAGTCCTTTGCATTTGGATATATATATATATATAAATACATATCAACTCTTTTTTGGGGGGTTGTTTTTCAACCAGGTAAAATGAAACACACTAAACATTCCCACTTGTTCAACTATGTAAAAGGATTTTTTAGTTCTGGAGACCTCTAGCCTCTGTATAATCTATCTAGGCCTAGAATGCTTTCAGCCTCTGAGATTTTCTGCTGAGTAAGCTCACCCTTTCTAGTTCTTTCTGATCTCTCCCTGTCTGGATCAACTGGTAGTTCTGGCTCAAACTCCTCTCCAGTCTAATTGATTCCAACTGGTTTATCATGGCTGCTCCACTGATTATTCTAAATGATCTTCTCTCCTCTCAACAATGTGCAATAACGTCTACTCAATTGATGAGCAAGCCCAGTTTTTGATGTGTTGCTAAGAAAAAAACAGACTTTGGACAAGTCTCTCCGTGTTGTCTTAGTCATTTAATTGTAAAAGAGTTCAGATTAAATGTTACTTTATGTCAACACCTTAAACTGCCCTTATCACATTGATCTATTTATTGTGATTTTATTCTCCTCTTTTGATTATCTTATATTTTTTCATTTATACACTTTCTTCTTTGAAATTAACACACCATGAAAGATGGTGATATTTATCCTTTGTACATTTATAATTTTCTACTCTAAGCATCTCGTATAATTTGATGTTTATGAGCTATTTCCTTCTCATGATCTTTTTGCAATGTTTATTCTACATAATTTTTATTTTGTACTACAGTTAATTGATGAATTAAGACATATTTGAAAAACAGTCAAATACATCTTCATTAACATTTAGTAGATTTACTAATTCATGTCGAGTTCAAGGAGAATGTTTTCTTTATGTTTAGTACTACTTGTTTATGTAAAAGAAAACCATAATTTATTCTCAATATTCATATTTTCTATTCCCAAAAGAATGCCTAATGTCAAATAATTCCAATATTGAGTTACTTCAAACAACATTTCATTTTTACACTCTTCTTCATGGTGCTTGGTGTTGGCAGAAAGACTGCTTTTCAATCCACATCTGTTGTTCAGCAGTATGCCTCATCTGCTGGCTTCAGCACAGTTGGGATGACTCTCCAAGCACCTCTCATCCTTTTCCTAATTTGAGAAAGCTTGCTGGTGAATGCATTCTCCCAGGTGAGATGACAGGTGGGAAGTAAAACACTCAAAGTCATATACATGCTAAAATCACGAGTGGTACCCTGCTAACTTCTGGCTAATTTTACTGTCAAAAAAGTTAAATTTTAATTTCGGTACCTGAATGAAAGAATGTAAATTCAGTTATTATGGAGAATAAATAGCTAAATCACATTCTGAAATGTAGTTTATAAATTCAAAAGATTGTAAAAATATTCTTATATTACCTAAAATTTGTTGTTGCTCTATTTTTGTCTTATATGTTTGGATTGTTGGTAAGTTAGTGATATACTACATCTCCAGCACATATGGCCGAGAACTCAATATTTGTGACTGTCAGCAAAATTATGGCAGTCCTTCTTCATCATATTTCGAAGCTGGGGAACTTTTGTTATTGTTTGTAAATATTCCATAATAATTGGATTTTTTATACATTTTCTACAGTATGAATGTTTCTGATGCATTAATATATGTGCACATTTATGTATTACACACACAACACAAACATATACACACACATATCTATGTATGTGTGTATATATATATATAATCACAATTGGTATATAAAGTAAATATATATACTGTGCACAGAGTATAGTATATGCAAAGTACTATATATATATATATATATATGTGTGTGTGTATGATACATTTCTCTTGTTGTTAGATCCAGATAAATTCATTGCTCTAAATTATTGACAAAAACCTTTGTACTTTCATTTAGATGTTTCCTAAATACATTAAAATTTAGCAAATTATAATACATATACAGCAACATACAAAAATAATATGTCATATATATATGACACAGACATATATATATATATATATATGTTATCACTTATTATTACTATTATACATATTGTCATATATATTCTGTGTTATGTGAATAAAACACTATAATATATTATATGTGTAAATTTTATTATACCTAGTTTATATGCCTAATGTATATATTTCCTAAATATAAAACAGTTGATATGTGACTTAGTTATTTCCTATTATAAACTAAACCTAATTAGGAAGACATGCTTATAGTTTTCACTTTTGATATCCTGATACTTTGAACAACATTTTGCATGCAGTATTACCATATAATCACAATTATTTAATCTATTAGTACAAAAACTAAAAATTGTAATAATACAAAGAGGTCTTCTTTTGAATATCCAATGTGATTATAATTACTAACTCCTAGGCAGAAATTTGAAGAGTAGCATTGACTCCTGAATTGTGTTATGCAACTTAGCAAAAATTTTCTCTTTTATTCTTTTTCCTTTTTCTTTTCCTTTTTCTATCTTTCTTTTCTCTCTCTCTCTCTCTCTCTCTCTCTTTCTCTCTCTCTCTCTCTCTCTTTCTTATTTTTTTTGAGTCAGGGTTTGTATGTCTAGCTTTGGCTGTCCTGGACTAGATATTTAGAATTGTCTGGTCTTGTAGTTACAAATATCCACCTGCCTCTATCTCCCTGACTTCTGGGAATAAAGGCATGTGCCTACTGGCTTTGAAGGGTGTCATGGATAAATAAAATAAAAAAGTATTCATTGGGTATAATTTTCTTAAATAGGGTATTATTCCCCTCCCCTATGACTGTTCCTGAGGAGGATTTCCTTCCCCTGTATATGCTCATAGGGTATCAAGTGTCTTCTTGGTAACCTGCTATCCTTCCTCTGAGTGCCAGCAGGTCTCCCCATCCAGGGGACATGGTCAAATATGAGGTACCAGAGTTCGTATGAAAGTCAGTCCCCACTCTTCACTCAACTGTCCGAGGGTCCTAGAAACCTACAAGTAGAACATTATGATAGGCAGATTTGGGCCCAGGGGTCCTGCTCAAACTAAGGAATCAGCCAAGGACAATACAGGTGGAAAACTTTAAACCCCTACCCAGATCTAGCCAATGGACAGAACATTTTTACTTTGTTAATTAGGATGTGGGGAAAGGAGGACACCTCTTCATTGCTGGGGGGAGTGGAAACTTGTACAACCACTTTGTAAATAAATATGACATTCTCTTAGAAAACTGTGAATAGGGCTACTTTAAGAACTAGCTATTCTACTCCTTTGAATATACCAAGAAGATGCTTCACCATGCAACAAGACCATATGCTCAACCATATTAATAGCAGCCTTATTCATAATAGCTAGAATCTGGAAACAACCTAAATGTCTCTCAATCAAAGAATAGATAAAAAACTGTGGGACATTTACAGAATGGAATAATACTCAGCTATTAAAAAAAAAGGAAATCTTGAAATTTACAGACAAATGATGGAACTTCAAATGATCATACTGAGTTAGTTAACCCATACCCAGAAAGACTCACATGGTATATACTCACTTATAATTGGACACTAGCCCAAATGAGATAGCCCATGAATGTCTTCACTTACCAAGAGATTGGGATAGATGAAAGGACCTCCTACTGGGACTCTAGGTGAGGGAAATATGGGAGAATGGAGAAATAGAAAGGCAAAGAGGGCCCTAGATACCTACAAGAATAACAATATAATGGGGAATATGGACCCGGGGCATGTATTTAAACTATTGCAGCAACCAAGAACAATACATACAGTAAACATTGAACCCCTACTCAGATATAGCCAATGGACCGGACATTCTCCACAGTTGTGTGGAGAGCGGGGACTGACTCTAACATGAACTCTGGTGCCCCATATTTGACCACTTCCCCTTGGTGAAGAGGCCTGGTTTACTCAGAAAAAGGATAAGCAGGCTATCAAGATGAGACTTGACAGCCTATGACCACATAGTGGGGGAGGATATCCTTCATGGTTACAGACCTAGGGGAGGGATATAGGGTAAAAGAGGGTTGGAGGGAGGAATGGGAGGATACAAGTGAAAGGTTAACAATTTAGATGTAATCTGAATAAATTAATAAAAATTAAATTTAAAAAATAAAGAAACATGTCTCACTACAAAAGGGAATTTGAGGATAAGACACAATGAGGAAGGTGCCTTACGATATAGCTCTTTCCGAGATGGTTGGGGCCTTGAGACTTCATTATAACAAAGGAGGGGTAAGGGTTTTGGAGGGCCAGTTGTTATAAATTGAGTCCATTCCTTTGTCGCTTTCCATCTTCTTTATTCATCTATTTCCTCTACACTTTTCCTCCATGCATGGAGCAGCATGGCCCTCTCACCAATTGCTAAGCATACTGTAAACCCAAATATAGCTCTTTCAATGAATTGCTAACCAGGGAGCCTACTGGGGACTCTATATGTCCTTTTTCAAATATATTACAGTTGTGTGGAACTCCTCATAATGGCAGCTAGAGCTGTCTCTGACTGTTGCAAGCCTTTTGTGACCCTTTCTTCCTACCAGGTTGCCTTGCTCAGCCTTATTAGGAGACCAGGTGCTGAGTCTTACCACATGATATGCCATAACTGGTTAATATCCGTGGGAGGCTTGCCCTTTTCTGAAGAGAGATGGAGGGATCATGGTATGTGGTGGAGAGAGGTAAAGGAGAGTAAGAGAGGATGGACTGGGAGGATATGAGGGAGGGGAAACTTTGGTATAGATATAAAAATAATAATATATGATAGAACATAGATCGAGATTGTAGAGAGATAGATAACATAGAGATAAATAGATGATAGATGGATAGATGATATATAAATAGCAGACAGACAGACAGACAGACAGACAGATAGATAGATAGATAGATAGATAGATAAACAAAATAAAAAAGATATAGCTCTTTTCCTCAGGTCCAAATCTATGGCTAATACAGCCGCAAGATGAAATTATAGTTTTTCTTGGTTATCTCAGGCATTATTCATTTATTGTGAAGTCATAGAAATTTATCTAATTCTGTTTTATGTATATTAATTTTTAAATGATGAATAGGTTAAAAATTATATTGCCTGTAGTCAGATATCAGTATTGTAGTTTAAGATATAATATTACAGTATCAACCTATGTGTAATGTAAAAAATAGATTCTATTTTTATACTTTAAGTATACTTCTATACTTTAAAAGTCAATAAGGATTTTCTATATGTTTTTACATTAATACATTTAAGTACTTTATTAGGTTAGAATTATACTGTCTAATCATCTGTTATGGCTAATGAATACTGGTAAGAAAAATATAAATTAATTTGTCAGAAAACAAACAAACAAACAAACAAAAACAGCTGGGTGGAAACCTTCTCTCAGTATTTCCAGCACTAAAAGCCTATGAGTTTAATAGTAGTAATCATGTCTTTAAATAGGGTCACAGTTCAACAGTTTTGTCTATTCAGATATCTTACTTAGTTAATTGCATGTTATCATGAAACTATATCAAACCCTGTCCAGTAATAAGAACACAGACACCATAGTCTTTAATTTTTAAAGGGTGAATATAAATAAATTTATCATGAATTTTAATGATGTTATATTTTAGAAATTAAAAATCATTTGATATTGTTATTTTAAAAACTCAGTTTATTTCTACATGTGTAAGTTTTTTTCCTCAAAACACCTACACAATAATTTTAGACAGCAGAATCATTAGGTGGTAGGGGAACACATCCGTACTTCTTGCCTTGAGGACCACTTCAGGCCCTGTTCTATTTAAACCTGGTAGACTCTATTATGATGTGTGGAGGAAAAGACCTGTGAGTTTGCAGCAACTCCAGAGTGACAAATCACCCTGCCAATCCATCTGTCTTTAGTACTGCTGAAACAAAAAACTTGAATGGACTCACGTATTTCTGTCAATTAAAGTTATTTTACTTGATTTTTTAAAAGAATATAAGAAATAAAGTTAAGACTCAGGGTAATTGGTCTTATTGGTTTTATTTACAGAGAAAACAAGGCTCAAATATATCTCTCTTTTCCCTTATCTTACATTCTTAGGTTTGGTGATAGGTGTAGAAAAAAAAAAAAAAGAAGGAGGAATATAGAAATATATGAAGAAGATAGAACAAAAGGCCAAAGGTAGATTAGTGAATGTACTCCTCAACCTAATGCCTTAATTTTCCCCCACTGGGTTAATTTTAATTCACTGGTATAGAATTTAATATATAGATGCAAAATAAGTTTACTTTTAGATACAGTGGTATAGAATTCAAATGTAAGTTTCTTCACAAATACTATTTTTTCTCCTCTACTATGAGGCATTATACACGTACAGCTCAATATTTGAAAGTGCTATTTGAGGCTGCTTAGAATAAATAAGTTATACAAGTTAATTGTTAGTTGATCAAACCATTGTCCTATCATTTACTAGTCTATATTTATTTTTATCACAAGAATATATATCTTATGTGTAACAGATAAACATGATCTATAGAAAGATAAGATAAAATAGTTAGATAGGGTCTTCTAAAACCTCAGAAACACACAGAATATTGCATTTAAAAATGTTTTTATTATTTTAAAGATCCACTGAAAATCAGACAGGTTAACTTTTTGCAATACCCAGCCTATCTGAAAGAGGGTGATGAACATCAAAAAACCTCCTTATGGAGATGGGTTCAAATGTGGCAAAAAAAAAAAAAAAGCCACTGGGCAAAAAGTCATCATTTCTACCACAGAGAGATTTCTGCCTACAAAAGGGCAAGCTTGGATGCTGGCATCATCGATGAACAAAATGCAAAGACAGAGTAAGCAAGTTTTAATAGTTCCTACCTCACAAAAATGTCTGTCAGATATATTGAGCGAGAAGGCTGAAGATTGTGTTCCAGTATTATAGAGAGTTTGCGTGACTTTTCAGGCAGCAAATAGTCTCTGTCATTTTTTTTTTTCATTTTGGAAGCTGCCAAACTGCACTCCTTGTATACTCCAGTAATTAATTTCATTCTTTCTCAAATATCTGATGAGGTTGAAGGCCAGATAGTTTAGTTTTATAATGGACCTTAGTTGTTTGAGGGTTAAGAATTTTTAGGTCTAGATAGATGTTTTAAGTTGAGAATGGCAATGTGTGATGGAGATTGATTCACATTCAGATTTTTAGACTCGGCAAGATAGAAAAGATGTTGTCTTCAAGGCTGTAAAATACAAATAGCCAAAACACTAAATATGTAACATTTATATAATTTCTGACTGTATAATGTTTCTTCTTGCTATAGGGAATTTATTGTATATATGTATAAGAATATAAAGGTATATGTAAAAATAAAAATTTTTAATAATAAAAAATACTCACTCCAATTGAACGTGGAAGCGATATAAAGATCTGAAAGCTCACTTGTCACAATTTAGAGTTAATATTCTCACCATTTTATTTAGTCTACTTCATGTATAGAGTAGTGCAATGTGCTACAAGTTTTGATACAATTCTGAGTATATGAAAAACTATTCTGAAGATTCCCAACAATTAATAGAAGATCAATATGTTGTTTAAGAAACAATCATCATGAAACTGTAAGGTAAGAAAAAAAATTTCCTGACAAAGCGTTATGAGACAAAGAATATCCACTGAGTTTGTTGTGTGTTGGCCATGTACTGCTGGGAATAGGGACTGTTCTTAATGCTGGTTACCAGTGAGACTGTTAGAGAAAATTAAGTGTTCATTTGTGAGCTATTATCAACTGGAGACAGCTTCTGTGGTAGAAATATGGGCTTTTGTCCAATCCTCTCTCTTCTAGGGCCCCCTTATTCCCACACATGTAGAGGCCCCATGCAGCCAGAAACACTTGCAGTTAGTTCATATGTGCATCTATCTGCCTGTGTTTAGAAGGCCTAGTTCGTGTTCCCATGGTATTCTCCATCCCCTGTCTCTGACAATCTTCCTGCCTTCATGAGGTTCCCTGATCACTGAAGGAATGTAATTGTTAGGGATGTTCCATTTAGAGCTAAGGGTCCCAATGTCTCTCACTCTGTGCACATTGACTAGCGGTGGATATCTGTATTTGCTCCCATTTGCTGCAGAAGGAAGTTATTTTTCTGACACTGTGATAAAATCCCATAACAAAAAGTAACTAAAGCAAAATGATTATTTTTCTTATGAGTCAAGAAGAATTGGGATCTGTAATATTAGGAAGGCATGACAGCAAGTCTCAGGAATGGTGGCAGGAGATGACTGCTGAAATGTTACACCTTAACACATAATCTTGTAGCTAAGCCAATGGACTCGTAGTGCTGTGTGCCTATAATCTCTCAAGCCTACCATTAGTGATGCACTTCCTCCTGCAATGCTAGATCATCTGAGCCTCCCTAAACAGCACCAGCAACTTGGGACAATGTGTTCAAATTCTTGAGCTAGAAAGATGCATATTCAACTCAAACCACCACAGTCCTGCTTCCACTTTGATTGAACATAGATGCTTTATTTTCCAGATAATATATTCTGATCCCTCTACACTTGTCAATTAGTTCCCATGTCCTTTCCCATCTGGGTCCATTCCCTTCTGTCTCTTAGAAAATAGCAGGCCATAAAGCCTCCCTTTACATTTACACTCTAATGCCAGCTGTCCCCTACCTGTGTAAGTTATTTAAAGTGAGATAGAAACTTGATGAATTTATAGAAAAAAATACTGTGTAAAATATGAGTAAATAAAATTATAGAAAACCTTGCTTTTGTTGCTGATATAAAAATATTTGTAATTGTTGCTATGTACCCATTTGTTAACATGACTGATACTTTCACATGAGTATTGTCCATTACTGATTATTATCTTTACATTATTATTAACCTTCTAAGCTATACTAAGTGTAATACATTTAAATAAATGTACATACATATTATTGAAAATTCTGAATATGTGTCTAATTATTATACTTAGATTGGCAGCCTCATTCTTAATCACCTATGTCGAATATTTTGTGGTTTTCATTCATAACAGTTATAACAATGCTTACCTTATCCATAAGTTGTTTCTCCATTTCATTTTATTAAATCAGAATTTGTCTCATCATTTATTATTTAGGTATGATGCTGGATTAATTTTCTAAGATAAACTATCCATTATCCTCTCACACAGTTTCATAGTCATATGTGTTCTACTATGTAAGACGAAGCACGTACTGCAAAAAAGTATTTATAGGGGTATTATATATATACATATATACACATGTCATACTTATGGAATAAGCATGAACTGTATTCTAATGGATCGTGTATTTGCATCTTCACTTCTGGCTGAATGGAAATACATATAGAGTAAATTTAGGAGGTAGGACATCGCTGGAGAAAGGTGGTCGCCAAGGACAGAGACTTAGAGTTAGAGCCCACAATTACTTCTGGTCAAGATCCATTTGTTTTCTTAGCTGTGTGATGTAAGAGGCAGCTTCCAAAAGCTCCCACAGTTCTCCTCCACTATGGTACATTCCACCTTCAAAATATGAGCCAAAACTTCTCTAAATTAAGCTAGTTTTTAAAAATTATTTTAAAATGGCAGGAAATGTTTATAGTTGCAAAATAAGTTTAATTTTTGAAACATTAGTATAAGATTCAAATTTAAGATTATTCTTCACAAATATTGTATATATATTTCTACTCTAGTATGAGCTATTATACCTATGTAACTCAATTATAATACAAGGTTTACTTCCAATAATTTGACAGTGCTAATGGAGGCTATTTATGACAAGTAAGTAAAACAAGTTCATTGTTAGTTGATCAAATCTATGTCTTATCAATTACTAGTGTATTTTTATCACAAGAATATACATCCTAGGGGTATCAGATAGATATGATTGTATACAAAGTATAGAAAGATACTGTAAATTAGATAAGGTCTTCAAAAACCTCAGAGACAAACAGAATTTTGCATTTTAAGATGTTTTTATTATTTCAAAGATTCATTGATGATGAGACAAGTTAACACCTGGTAATACCCAGCCTACCTCAAAGAAGGTAATGAGCATCAAAGAACTTCCTTAGGGAGATGGCTTCAAATATGGCTAACAAGCCATTAGGCAAAATATCCTCCTTTCTTCCACAGATGGAATTCTCCCTAAAAATGGGCAAGCATGGATGCAGGCAGAGTTGAGATCAAAACTCTGCCAGGACAGGGTAAGCAAGTCCTAGATAGTTCCTGCCTCAGAAATATGTCTGTCAGATATATTGCTCCAGAAGGCTGAAGTGGATGCTCCAATGTTATAGAGAGTTCTAGGTGACTGTTCATGCAGCAAATTGTCTCTGTCATTTTTTTTTCATTTTGGTAGATCCTAACTTGCACTCCCTGTATTCTCAGGCAATTAACTTCATTCCTTCTCAAGTCTCTGATGGGATTGAAGACCAGATAGTTTAGTTTTACAAATAAGCTTAGTTGTTTAGGGGTTAAATGATTTTAGGTCTAGATAGATGTTTTAAGTTGATAAAGACAACATATGATAATTATTGATTTACATTCAGAAATTCAGGTGCACTAAGATAGGAAAGATATTCTCTTCAAGGATAACAAATAAAAATAGCCAAAACACTATGAAGATATCATGTATATAATTCCTGATTTTGTCATGGTTCTTCTTGCTTTAGGTAGTTTATTGTATATATGTGTATTAATATAAATATATGAAAATAAAATAAAATAAAACAATAACTAAACATAAAAATGATTTTATCAAACCAATGAGATAAGTCATGAATAAAATCATAAACATAATTTTTATTAACATTTTATAATCATTTTATGATTTGAATGTATTTGTATGGATAATTTTCAAGAAATCTCAAATTAAAATTTACTTTGTCCTTCAAGTTAGTAAGAGTACATGTGTAGCCTTTACTTTTGAACAGCCAAATATTCATATATACTCTGTGTTCACATTTTATTTTCTAGAACATCATGAATAATTCACTTATTGACCCCTGGCACAAAATGCTCATGTTGAGAAGAAGAATGGGATGACCAGCTATGTTTAATTCAAACTTTTAATTCATTTGGAATTTTTGCCTGACTTCATAATGCTCATGTTGCCCTTTAAATTTTGGCTTCATTTTCCAAATATTACCTAATGAATATTAGTTTTCAGTGTTGGTTTTGTCATACTATTTGTTTAACATTTTAGAACTTGCTTTGGCTTCCTTCTTCAACAAATCATATTCATTATTCATATGGTTGATATTTGCCCTATGTGTCTACTTTGGGAAAATGGTGTACCTTTTCATTTTTCTTTTAATAGAGCACTTTTCTTTTGCTTATAATTTTTTGAAGATAATTTGTTAACATTATTCTGAATATTCCTCTCTTATTTAATCTGATGTAAATCTTATAATTTGAACATTTTAAATTATTGAAATAATTTAATATAATTTTTTAATATTACTAATTCTGATTTGTGCTTTTATCACATATTTCATGGTGTTTTCATGAATTATCTCAGTATTTTATCAATTACTAAAATAAATTAAAGGACAAATGTATTACTCTTATTTCTGTATGAGACAGAGCTTGTATATGTGGTATATGTGTCTATGTATATATGTATATGTGTCCATATTGTCTCTGTATATATGTGTTATCCTGTGATTGTACATGTGTAATTGTGTTTATGTATATGTTTCTCTGTGTGAAACAGTTATAAGTGTTACTTCATTCATGAGTGTTTATATGTATGTATGTGTATAAATCGGAGTGTATGTGCGTAAATTTGTGTGTCTAAATGTGTTTCTATAGTCTTTATATTTTCTGTTGCTAGGTCTCAAAAATCAGATCCACATAATATAAATCCATTTTATCAGTAAAGAATGGTCACTTCTCTTGATAGGTTTCATGATCAAAATTAAATTATCCTGGAATTTATAAGGGAGAAAAAAGTCGGGAGATATTTTAAGTTCATTCTTAGAATGCCCAATAATATAGTTTCCATAAAATTAGCCATAAAGAGATGGCTTCAAATAGCTTGAGAGTTCCTAAAAACCTTCCAATGTTAAACAGACAGTTTCATAGAAACAACATTTATCCATTTCTTACTCAGTTTGTTTCCATTCCCTGTGTTTTTCCTTAAGCTGAAAGAGCGTAACTCAACAATATCAATGCTCATATAAGCCAGATACTGTCCCTGGTTCTTCTGCATCTTTTTAAAAAATATATTTTATTAATTTATTCACATTACGTCTAAATTGTTATCCCTTCCCTTGTATCCTCCCATTCATCCCTCCCTCTCATTTCCCCTTACTCCCCTCCCCTATGCCTGTGGCTGAGGGGACCTCCTCCCCCTTTATATGCTCATAGGGTTTCAAGTCTCTTCTTGGTAGCCTGCTATCCTTCCTCTGAGTGCCACCAGGCCTCTCAATTCAGGGGATGTGGTCAAATATAGGGCACCAGAGTTCGTGTGAAAGTCAGACACCACTCTCCACTTAACTGTGAAGAATATCTTGTCCATCGGCTAGATTTAGGTAGGGATTCAAAGTTTATTGCCCGTACTGTCCTTGGCTGGTGCCATAGTTTGACTCCTGGCCAAGATCCACCCATCATAATGTTCTTCTTGTAGTTTCTAGAACCCTCTGGTTCCTTCTATTTCCCTATTCTCCCATGCTTCTCTCTCCTACAGTCCCAATAGTATGTCCTCTCCTCTGTCACACTTTCCTGGTGAGTGAAGACTTTCATGGGACATGCCCCTTGGGCTAGTGTCCAGATACAATGAGTATATACCATTTGACACTTTCTGTTTCTGGGCGAACTCACTCATTATGATCATTTCTAGTTCAATCCATTTGTCCACAAATTTTGGAAATTCCTTTTTTTAAATAGCTGAGTAGTATTTCATGGTGTAAATGTACCACAGTTTCTTTATCCATTCTTCTACTGAGTGACACTTAGGCTGTGTCCATATTCTGGATATTATGAATAAGGCTGCTTTGAACATGGTTGAGCAAATGTTCTTGTTGTGTGTTGGAGCATCTTCTGGGTATATTCCAAGGAGTGGAATAAGTGTGTATTGAGGAAGCCTTATTCCCAGATTTCTGAGATAGTACCAGATAGTTTTCCAAACTGGCTGTACTAGTTGCATTCCCACCAGAAATGAAGACGTGTTCCTCTTTCTCCATATCCTCGCCATCATGTGGTGTCACTTGAATTTTTGATCTTATCCATCTGATCGGTTTAAAGACATTAAAAGTTCAATTCTCAAGTTCATATGGAAAAACAAAAAACCCCGAATAGCTAAAAGAATATTCTACGAAAAAGATCCTCTGGAAGAATCTCCATTACTTGATCTCAAGCTGGACTATAAAGCAACAGTAATTAAAACAGCATGGTCCTGACACAGCAATAGGGTGGTTGATCAGTGGAATGAATTGAAGACCCAGATATGAATCGACACACATATGGTCACTTGATTTTTGACCAGAAAGTCAAATCTTTTTTTTTAATTAATTTATTCTTGTTACATCTCTATGGTTATCCCATCCCTTGTATCCTCCCATTCTCCCCTCCCTCCCATTTTCCCCTCCCCTATGACTGTTCCTTAGAGGGATTACCTCCCTCTGTATATGCTCATAGGGAATCAAGTCTCTTCTCGGTGACCTGCTGTCCTTCCTTTGAGTGCCATTAGGTCTCCCCCGCCAGGGGACATAGTCAAATGTGAGGCACCAGAGTACATGAGAAAGTCAAATCCCTCTCTCCACTCAAGTGTGGAGACTGTCCTGTCCATGGACTAGATCAGGGTAGGGGTTTACATTTAACCACCTGTATTGTCCTTGGCGGTTGCCTTAGTTTGAGCAGGACCCCTTGACCCAAATCTGCCTATCATAATGTTCTACTTGTAGGTTTCTAGGACCCACTGGATCCTTCTACATTGCTATTCTCCCATTGTTCTCTCATCTAGAGTCCCAATAGGATGTCCTCCCCTCTGTCCCAGTTTCCTGGTAAGGGAAGGCTTTCGTGGGACATGCCCCTTGGGCTAGTATGCACATATAAGTGAGTATATACCATTTGAGTCTTTCTGCTTCTGGGTTTACACATCCAAGTCAAATCTTTTCAACGGAAAAAAGATAGCATCTTCAACAAATGGTGCTGGTGTAACTGGATGTCTATGTGTAGAAAGATGCAATTGGACCCATATTTGTCACCTTGCACAAAGCTCAAGTCCATGTGCATCAAAGACATGAACATAAAACCAGAGACACTAAATCGGTTAGAAGAGTAAGTGGGGAAGATCCTGAAATACCTTGGCACAGGAGACAACTTCCTGAACAGAACACCAGAATCTCATGCCTTAAAGTCAACAATTAATAAATGGGACCTCATGAGGCAGACAAGCTTCTGTAAGGCAAGAGACACTGTCAGCAGAACAAAGCGACAGCCTACAGACTCAGAAAAGATCTTCATCAACTATACATGAAAAAAGGTCTGATATTCAAAATATATAAAGAACTCAAGAAATTAAACACCACCAAACCAAATAACCCAATTGAGAAATGGGGCTCAGAACTAAACAGATAATTCTCAACAGTGTAATATCGAATGGCTGAGAAACACTTAAAGAAATGCTCAACCTCCTTAGTCTTCAGGGAAATGCAAATCAAAACAACTCTGAGATTCCATCTTCTGCATCTTATGACAAGTGTAGATGATGTGTCCATGGTCAATTTCAAGTGAGAAATAGGCTAAAGCTCATAACAACATCTATTACACGTGATACTAGAAAGTTTTCATGAATTTTTTCTGTCACCCTTGCGTTAGATGTTTTAATAGCTTATCCGATATAGCTATAACATAAAAACTGAAATTTTAAAGAATCTGACATGTAATTTTATCCTATATCAACTTTTTGAACAGACACTTGTTGCCAAGAAATTGTGATATATTGTGGGTAGAATAAAGTTTCCTCTCTTTTCCCTCTTAAGTACTTCTTTTCCTTTCTTCATTAATTTTATACAATATCTTATATACTTCAGACTACATTTTGCAAAATTAAGTAAGAGGTCAGCAGCAAACAATTGATCTCCCAACTTCCAAATCTGGGATTTCAGGTTTTTCACCAGAACTAGGTCAAGTATATTTTTTATCTTACAAATTAACCTTCAGAGAAAAATAAATATAGGTAAAACAGGTAAATTTAATATTTTCTTTTGTGTAATTGATGACTAGACTAACATCCTTCACATGCTAAACAGTCTTCCAATACAAATTAGTACCTTTATTATACAACAAGGAAACAATCAGGTTCAAATAGAAGATAATAAGTAAACAATGGAAAGTATCATGACATTAATAAATATACTGGCTGTGGATATTTGCAGGAAGCAACTCAGAACTTGACAAAGTGCTTCCTCCATAATGCCTCATGAATGTCTCTCTCTTCCAGGTATTGCAGATGGTCTTCATGTTTTTTTTTTTTTTGGCAGGTATCTTGTTTGAGGGTCTTCTAACCCACTTGGTTTGTCTGATATTGTCTCCCCTCATGTCGCGATCTAGTGAATCAGGTCAGTTTCAGGGTCTTCGTGATACTTTTTTATTTTTAAGCTACTGAGCTTAAGGAGATTGAAGGATGGAATGTTTCAGATCCCTATAGAACATTCTGTGTTGAAAGGTATTTTTCTCAAAATAGAATGATTTATTGCAGTGGAAATTGATACATTTTACAATTATATCATCAGAGTACCAATATAAAAGCAATAGAAAAGAAGAAAAACTAGGAAATATAACGATTAATATGACAAGTGTCATCCAATGACACATGAGCCACCCATTAGAACCCTGATATGACCTACTTCAGACTACCTACCCCTGGATGCATGTACTATTTTGCAGAAGAACGACCTTGTAGTATGTTTTCACAATAGTCATGATTTATTTATGCAATAGTTTATTTTGAGTATGAAAATATACTAGTGTACATAGCAAAGATCTTTTAAAAATGTTTTTTAAGTCTAAAGCTTATGATTGAATAAATCAACTAACAAGTGAACAAATTGTCATTACTGATTGTTTTAAATTAAACATATTTAAATAATAACTTAATCTGAAATTATACAATACCAACTTCATTTATAATTAATTTTTGACTTATTATAACATAATATGCACTCTATTATATAAACAGCTATAACAATAATTTCATTGTCTTTAAATTTATTTTACAAGGATCTTAATCATAACCCATTTAAGTGCGATTCAATAAATTAAATTGATAAAGAAAGATCTCAAGATTAGAGTTTTTAGTATTTCTCATATTTCACTACTTATAATATTCTTTAAATATTTGATAAATCAACTAAGAAAAGATAAATTTTATGTATTGTGGTAAGAACATAAACTAGAACCTTGATCATGTTAGGTTAGCAATCTACCACTAAGGTACATCAAGAGCCTCTGCACAGTAAATTAAATAATTCTCTCTAATGCTGCCTAGACTTCTGATCCTTTGAAGAATTGCTGATACTATAATTTGTAGCTAGAGAGTCAAATCATTTCTAATGAAATAAATGTATCCACTTGGCCTGTCCTCTTCCACTTTGTGTATTCTCCAACTTCCTTTCATCTAGTCATCCATAGGTAAACTATCATGTCTGCTGACAACACATTTCTGTACTTAGAATATTATATTTTTCGGTATACATGCAAGCCTTCTGGATTTTAAGAGGAACATCAGTGTTTAAAAAACATTTTTTTTCACAAATTTTTGAAAAAATAAATTTAAAGTATAAGACAAAATGTATTATTAATGAATTTTCAAAAGCAGGGAAGGTTTAATATTCTTATAATGTGTTTCATATTAAAATTCTCTTAAAGAAACGAAATTATATGTTTGGCTTGAGTATTGATGTCATTACAGCACTTTATGTTATTTAAAGAGATGAAAGTCATTATGTAAAAATCACCTCTAATGCAATATACAGGTACTCCCATCTGCAAGAGAATGCGTTTCTGATTACTCTGGACTAAGCACCTATCTATGAGTATAGCAGGATATCATTAGGAATCATTAATTTCTTAATTTTATTAATAAATTAATTTGTTAATCAATTTGTGTTTGATTCTATCCTAGGTCTCTGTGCTACGCAGTCTTTAAGTCCTGTTCATCCAATACCGTGGGATGTGGTTGGCCTCAAGCTAAACCAAATATTGTTTGGCCATGCCCAACCAATGATCTGCACTATCTTTACCTCAGCATATATTGCAGGCTGAACACACTGTATGGGGAGGGTTTGTCAGTTGGGTTGGTGTCCAGGTTTCTCTTTCTGTAGCCTGCGGATGAGAATGTAGAAGTAAAGACTGCAAGCTTGCACCAGTCTGAACTCTCTATGTCCAATGAACTAAGTGGAAGTTGTCTTCAACAATGGGGTCCCTATATCAATTTTCAGAGGGTTACTATCTGTCCTGGCATCAGACTGGGTTGTTTAACGATCTCCACAGAACCTTCTTAGTAAAAATGTATCACGGTTTCACCACTAAAGCCTTGATTGGCTATTAAAAAAAAAATTGCCAATTCCGTCTCTGTATCTTCCACTTTTACGAGCCCACACTAGGGTCACATGCATAAATTTCAGAAAATTTCTACTGAACTGAGTTTCTACACCACTCAGCATATCTCTTCATCTCCCCTCCTAGCACCTGGCCCTCCTGTGTATGTCTCTACTATCCCAGAGCTGCAGCACAGAGTATTCCATTTCTTCTCTAGAAGATGCTTATTTCTTCCTTATAGCCTTCCTCCTTACCTAACCTCTTTGGGTCTGTGGATTATAACTTGGTTATCATATTCTTAGCAGTGAACATGCACTTATCAGTTGATATATACCATATATTTGTTTCTTGGTTTTGGTTAGATTACTCAAGCTGATTTTTTTCTAGTTTCATCCTTCTGCCTGCAAATTTCACTGTCATATTTTTTAACCACTGAGTAATATGTCATTGTATAAATGTAAAACAATTTTGTTATCCACTCTTCAGTTGGGAAACACCTAGGTTGCTTCCAGTTACTGAGTGCTATGAACAAAGCCACACTGAACATAGTTGGACAAATATCCATATTCATGTGGTAGGTTGGAACATCCTTTGCGTATATGCCCCAAAGTGGTATAGCTGAGTCTTGAGGTAAGTCATTTCTTAATTTTCTGAAGAATTGCTATATTGATTTCCATAGTGACTCTATGAGATTGCACTATCACCAGGAATTGAGGACTGTTCCCCTTGTTATACATCCTGGCCAGAATGTGTTGTTGCCTGTGTTAATAAATTTACTCATTTCTGACAAATGTAAGATGGAAGTTCAAAGTAGTTTTGATTTGACTTTCCCTGATGGCTAAAGATGTTGGACCCATCTTTACATGGTTTTCAGTCATTTGAGATTACTCTATTGAGAATTACACTTACATCTTCAAAACAATTTACAACGGTAAAAATTGTCAGTCTCTACAGTGCTGGTTCAGATGTTTCAATAAGTTAATAGCTATTGTTTGTCACAAGCACCTCACATCAATAACCTATCTCCTGCTGAAGGTGGGGAAGTGTATCACTGAAAATCTTCCTAAATTTCAATATCTGGACTCTCTACAGTTAGGGTTCATTAAAGACTCTTCCAAATTATTGCAAGTCTTCTACAGTCATGAAAATGAAATTTTATGAGAACACATATTATATATCATTTGTATCACACATTACATAACAAATTTAAAACTCTTAAAACATTATTTTTCAGTCTAGGAAGACTAGGAATATTCTATATCAATTAAGCCATACCTCTAGTCCAATTATCACTATACAAGAGGAAAACTTATTGTATACTATTTGTACAATAATTTCATCATGATAAATTACCACCTTAATTTTTCTTTTCTTTTTTTTTTCTGATAAAGTAGAATGCTTTATTACATACTTATGGCATTTGTTTTTTTTAAATTAATTTATTCTTGTTACATTTCTATGGTTATCCCATCCCTTGTATCCTCCCATTCTCCCCTCCCTCCCATTTTCCCCTTATTCCCCTCCCCTATGACTGTTCCTGAGAGGGATTACCTCCCTCTGTATATGCTCATAGGGTATCAAGTCTCTTCTCAGTGACCTGCTGTTTTTCTATTTAGTTCTGAACATTATTTTGTTGTATTTGCTTTACTGTCAGTTATGTTTCTCTCATTATTAATTTGAGTTTCAAACACTTGTATTTTCCTTATTCAAATTTTATACGATCAAACTTCCAAATTTGGCAATTTTATTGACTGACACTGATGACAAAAACTATACCTATAGTATATAATTACAAAAGATATGTAAAATGTTAAAGAAATATATGCATTAAACAATATAACAAATTTAAAAATAATAATTGTAAGAGAGATGAGGAAAGTCCATATCCATATTAGCAATGTAAATGAAGGGGACAAAATCTTGTGAACATGTAAACTTTAAATACTTTGTAAAACATTATCTCTTTTTACTTTCCATATTAAATCATAGAGCTCTTATGTGGACACATGCTCAGCTTGTGAGTAGCCATAAAAATAATATTTGACAATTATAAATTTTAAAATCTTAACTTCATGTATTTAAAAATTGAGAGCAATGTAAATTTATGTGAAAATATGCAGTTCCTGTCTCTTTTTCTTTCCTTTATTTCATTTGACCATTCATAGTGAAATAAAATGCTTCAATTATGAATAAATTAATGTTCAAACTGAGTACTATTGATAGCTAATAAAATATTTTTTTGATTCTGATAATCGTTTTTGTCCAATTTTGTAAGCTTAAGTACTATAACAACACAAATTTTACAATTTTTTTAAATTCTCAAGAGAATTGTCTTTTTTCCCATAAAACAACTACTTAAAAATTTTAGAATTTATGAATTATAAACATCAAGACACTTAAGGAGGTTATTTTTAAAATAAACATAGCCTGAAATTTAAAAAAAATCCAAATACATTAGAAAACACAAAGTTTAAAATAATATGACTATTGTATAAAACAAGAAGTGCAAAAATCATTTCAATAATTTTATCCTCAAGTAGACTGGTAACTAACCCTCAAGTCCTATTGGAAAACAGTATCAGAAAAAAGAAGCTGCTAAAATACATATGTACCATTAGCTGTATTAAATTGGATTCATTATATAACAGAAGAAATATTTACTCAGTTACATATCTTGTTAGTGAATAATACCCAAGGTTCTAGGAATTGGTTACACCCTTTCATGTCACTGGCCAATGTGGTTGCACAGATCCACCACAATATCTCAAACTTTGACCAGTAACTGATAATCATCTACAAACTGATGCTTAAACACTGTTGTTGAATATAGAAGAAACCTACGTCACCATGCAGAGAAGCATTATTTACTAAACTATGCATTTCATGAAAGTGAGAACTAATGCCAACTTGCTATGCCCACACATCAGTGAATAACTTAAACATCACCATAGAAGATTATACTTGTACTGGAAGATAATTAACACAGAGACACATACCTGGCAGTTGTGAGAAGAATAAGATGTTAGAGCACTGATCACTCAGTGGAATTTATTTTCACATCCTTTTCTCCAAGTCCTGGAGATCTATGCAGAAAAAGAGGCAAAAAGGTAATAAACAGGAGATGATCAAGAACTCCAAGGAAACAGCACTTTTTAGGTAGAACATGGCTGATGCCCACATCACCTTACAAACAGTATGACAACATGGATAAGCCCTGCACGAGCTCAAGCTAAGAAATGTTAGGAAGTAGAAGCCTCACCTGCAGCAAATAAGATACTTCATACGATAGATTATGGAGATGAAAATATGTTTTCTTCAATTGTATAAAACTGTGTATATCAACAATAATCCAGGTTATGACTAACTCTCAAAAATACTGACTAGGCTAACACAAAATAAGCTCCAAACAAATTTTTTCCTGGGCAGGATCCAGTAGAGAGATCCATAAGTACCTTTTGGACACACAAGTGTGTCTTGGTATGCATTTCGGTGACAATAAGTCCTTCTGCTTAATCAAACCATTATTCTTTACCCCCAAACAGCTTCTGTATCTAATGATATCCACATTTTCTTTAGCATTCCTTAATTTATGAGTATTTATCCTTTTATTGTCTTTAATTTACTCAATATTTTCTATCTAATTTAGTGTGATACTACCTTTCAGTTCTTAACTGCAATTCATAGCATGCACATTATCAATGTAAGAAAAAATGTAGCATAATCATGCTAAGTTTTATAAACATAATTATCAAACCCTAATACATATGTTGTCAAGCGGTGATTGTTTTTTCCTAAATTTGTTCCAAATTCAAAATGGAGGAATGTGTCTATGTATGTATGTATGTATGTATGTATGTATGTATGTATGTATGTATAGATGATATAGATATAGATAACATTTAAGTCTTATGTTTGGTTTTCTGCCAGTCTGAAGATATAGAAAGGATAGTCTGTCATGGTAAAAATAGGATATTGCACAATCTATTACATTTGTCAAGTGGTGATATCTTATAAATTATGTGTGTTAAATACAAAGTTAACTTAGGAAACTCTAATTTTAAAGTTTTTATTTAAATTTTATTAATTTATTCTTGTTACATCTCAATGGTTATCCCATCCCTTGTATCCTCCCATTCTCCCCTCCCTCCCAGTTTTCCCTTATTCCCCTCCCCTATGACTGTTCCAGAGAGGGATTACCTCCCCCTGTATATGCTCATAGGGTATCAAGTCTCTTCTCAGTGACCTGCTGTTATTCCTCTGAATGCCACCAGGTCTCCCCCTCCAGAGGACATAGTCAAATGTGAGGCACCAGAGTACATGAGAAAGTCATATCCCACTCTCCACTCAAGTGTTGTGACCATTGGCTAGATCTGGGTAGGGATTTAAAGTTTACCGCCTTTATTGTCCTTGGCGGTTGCCTTAGTTTGAGCGGGACCCCTTGGCCCAAATATGCCTATCATAATGTTCTACTTGTAGGTTTCTAGGACCCACTGGATCCTTCTACTTTGCTATTCTCACATGGTTCTCTCATCTAGAGTCCCAATAGGATGTCCTCCCCTCTGTCCCAGTTTCCTGGTAAGTGAAGGCTTTTATGGGACATGCCCCTTGGGCTAATATGCAGATATAAGTGAGTATATACCATTTGAGTCTTTCTGCTTCTGGGTTAACTCACTCATTATGATCATTTCTAGCTCAATCTATTTATCCACAAATTTCGGGAATCCCTTGTTTTTAATAGCTGAGTAGTATTCCATAGAGTAACAGTTTCTTATCCATTCTTCTACTGAGGGACATTTAGGCTGTTTCCATGATCTGGCTATTATGAATAAGGCTGCTATGAACATGGTTGAGCAAATTTTCTTGTTGTGTGCTGGTGCATCTTCTGGGTATATTCCAAGGAGTGGAACAGCTGGGTCTTGAGGAAGCTCTATTCCTAGTTTTCTGAGATAGCACCAGGTAGATTTCCAAAGTGGCTGTACTAGTTTGCATTCCCACCAGCAATGACGGAGTGTTCCTCTCTCCCCATATCCTCTCCAGCATGTGGTGTCACTTGAGTTTTTGATCTTAACCATTCTGATGGGTGTAAGATGGAATCTCAGAATTGTTTTGATTTGCATTTCCCTGATGACTAAGGAGGTTGAGCTTTTCTTTAAGTGTTTCTCAGCCATTTGATATTCTTCTTTTGCTAATTCTCTGTTTAGTTCCAAGCCCCATTTCTCAATTAGGTTATTTGGTTTGGTGGTGTTTAATTTCTTGAGTTCTTTATATATTTTGGATATTAGACCTTTGTCAAATGTAGGCTTGGTGAAGATCTTTTCCCAGTCTATAGGCTGTCGCTTTGTTCTCTTGACAGTGTCTCCAGCCTTACAGAAGCTTCTCAGCCTCATGAGGTCCCATTTATTAATTGTTGACATTAAGGCCTGGGCTGTTGGTGTTCTGTTCAGGCAGTTGTCTCCTGTGCCAATATGTTCCAGGCTCTTCCCCACTTTTTCTTCTAAGTGACTTAGTGTCTCTGGTTTTGTGTTGAGGTCTCTAATCTACTTGGATTTGAGTTTTGTGCAAGGTGACAAATAGTTATAGTCTCTCCTATCTGGGCCAAACTATCAGGTGAAAACATTTAAAGAAGACAATGTTTATTTTTTTCTCTCTGTTTACGTATAGAATATATCCTGATAAGAATGTTACTGAGGCAGGAGTGGGAACTGGCTGCTCCCTTTGTGTTCACAATCAGAAAGTAGACTGTTGTTCGTGTTAGTCCCAACTTCTTATCTCCTTTCTATCTCAGTTGCTACTCCTTCCAAATCAAATAACCTAATCTAGAATATCATTCATAGTTGTACAAAGATATGTAGTTCTAGTGATATTTGACATTACATGGGATAATCAAGAGTAACCATCAGCTTGGAGTTATTGGCATAAAATTTCTGTTAAATGTAGAAGAGAATATGTACTAAATCAGTCCAGTCTACATATCTTTGTATAAAAAGACAAATAATTGAATGATATCATCTAATTTTTTTATAGAATCCTATCAGCATAACAAAATTATTTTTAAATATTCAATATTGATTTCTTTCATTTATGAACATCTTATCATACTGTGAAACCAAGTATAAAAGAAAGCTTGGCATGAAAAAAAAAATAACCACAGACACCCCTCCTGACCAAAGTAGAAAAGAGGTATCTGTTATTATCTAGGTTCTAGTTGTCCTTATCGGGTTTTAAGCCTCCTTGGGCATAGATTTTTCTTGCTCATTGATGCCATATGCATCCTAAGCTTACTCCCGCACTGTATATTCAGAACACAGGCCTTGCTGGTTTTGCTTGGTCACAAGCAGAGCATACCGATGAACTTTACTTTAACATTGCTCCATATTTAATTTAGAGAGTACTTAGAAGATATTCATGCTGAGTATATTAACACTTTTGGAACTACTCTTTTGGAATTATATTGGTTTGCATGTGAGGGTGTGTGAATAGATAGCAGTATGCATACAATACTATAGTTCAAATGTTGGTGTCTCTTCTAAAATGTATATTTAAGCTTCAGCACTTATGAAACAGTATCACAAAATATGTCTTTACCAGTTTATTGAAGCTGAATGTTTCACCTTCAACAATGACATTTGCTTCTTTTATAAAAGCTTTTGTGAAAGGATTGTACCTTTTAAAATCTGTTCTTTCTTCCATATGGGAATGTTACAGTGTCCTTCTGTGTTATTTGATACATCCAGATTGACTCCTTGTCCGAGATATCACAGCCTCACTCTGTGAGATAATTAATATTCATTTTTTTCTAAATTTTCCAATTTTAGATATTTTATTAAACATGTTAAAACAACATGAATGGACAATGGCTCTGAAACTTTGGAATGAAGTTTTTCCCACAAAATTTATCATTTCTATCGAATCTTTATGTCAGTGTATATAAGAATAAATAGTATAAAATAAACACTAATTATGTTCATAAATTATTTTATTTAAAATATGTATACAGAGTTATTAAATAAATTCAAGAATAGTATATTTATATTTCCTGAAAATGTACTGCATTTTAAAATGTGCAAAACTTTTATTTTATTTTACATATTATAGTTGAAAAAATTGTTTACCCTATGTTCTTACTATACTAATCATAAATATATGCATTACATATTGAAGTTTTTATAAATCTTCGTTTGTAATGTATAAATGAGACAGGCCTGTCTGGAGCTGCTTCACTTTTACAGGTGCAAACATGTTTAGTATTTAGACCTTATAGTGAATATATTAAGCCCTAGAGCCGTGAAGTCCCAATTTAAAAATAACAATCAAAACAAAACAAACAAAGAAAAAAACCCAGCTGTTTGGCGGTGTTCCCTTTCATGGACACTATCAGTCTAGAGGAATAGTAGAGAGCCTTGAAAGATGAAGATATCAGTGAAAATGTTTGTGTTAAGAATAGTTTATTTTTTAACATTCAGCAAATATCATCCTTTTTATTAATATTTATTTATTTATTTTATTCTTTTAATTTGTTCAATTTATATCCCATTGGAAGGCCCCTTTCTCTTCATCTCCCAGTCCTGCCCTCTGTTATTCATCTCACATCTCGCTATTCCTCTATGCCCAGGGATGAGCCCCACAAGCATCTGACTTCAGCCTATCAAGTTTCATGCAGACAATCTGTATCCTCTTCCTCTGTGGCATGATACGGCTGCCCTACCAATGGGAAGTGATCAACTAGTAAGCACCAGAGACCATGTGAGATTTACTTCATACTCACCATATTATGGGACCCACAAACAGACTGTGATGCCTTTATACTACTTCTGAACAGAGGGTTTAGGTCCAGACCATGCATGGTCCTTGGTTAGTGCATCAGTCTCTGCAGCACCTCCCTCCTCAGCCAAGATTTGTTGGTTCCATTGGTCTCCTTGTGAAGCTCCTGACCACTCAAGCTCCCTCTATTCCCCAACTCTTATATGAGACATCCAGTTTACTTATTTACATATGATAAAGTATTCCTGCATCTCTGGAATTATATCAATTTCAGCACAGTGAATAATCTTTTGGTTGTGTTTTTTATTTAAATCTATAACTATTTTTCCTTTTATTTTTATTAATTTATTTTTGTTACATCTCAATGGTTATCCCATCCATTGTATCCTCCAATTCTTCCCTCCCTCACATTTTCCCCTTATTCCTCTTCCCTATGACTGTTCCTGAGGGGAACTTCCTGCCCCTTTATATGCTCATAGGGTATCAAATCTCTTCTTGGTAACTGGCTATCCTTACTCTGAGTGTCACCAGGTCTCCCCCTCCAGGAGACACGGTCAAATATGAGGGCCCAGAGTACTGTGAAAGTCATACCCCAGTCTCCACTCAACTGTGGAGAATGTTCTGCCCATTGGCTAGACATGGGTAGGGGTTTGAAGGTTATAGCCTGTATTGCCCTTGGCTGGTGCCTTAGTTTGTGCTAGACCCCTGGGTCCAAATCTATCTATCATAATATTCTTCTTGTAGGTTTCTAGGACCCACTGGATCCTTCTACATTGCTATTCTCCCATTGTTCTCTCATCTAGAGTCCCAATAGGATGTCCTCCCCTCTGTCCCAGTTTCCTGGTAAATGAAGACTTTCATGGGACATGCCCCTTGTGCTAGTATGCAGATATAAGTGAGTATATACCATTTGACTCTTTCTGCTTCTGGGTTAATTCACTCATTGTGATCATTTCTAGCTCAATCCATTTGTCCACAAATTTCGGGAATTCCTTGTTTTTAATAGATGAGTAGTATTCCATAGTGTAAATGTACCACAGTTTCTTTATCCATTCTTCTACTGAGGGACACTTAAGCTGTTTCCATGTTTTGGCTATTATGATTCAATGAATCAATGGATTCAATGAAAATGGATTCAATGATAAACACACAGACAGAAGAAAAACGACAACATGAGACCTCAGAGAAGAAGGCGAGCAACACAGAGGAGATCTTTTCTAACAGAATCCAAGAGATGGAGGAACGAATCTCAGGTCTTGATCTATAACTATTTTAATGAGAATTTTTACATCTTTGTTCAACAGAGATATTTTCAGAGGTTTTTAGTATTGGAGTAATACTAGCTTGAAAATTTAATTTAAAATGTTTCCTTTTTGTTCTAGTTTTTAAATTTTTTGAGGAGTATTGGAGTTTGTTATTTGAATTGTTCCAGTTGAATTCAAAACTGAATTGAACTGGCCCTGGGCTTTATTGTTTAGAAGAGGGTATGCAACTGGAAAACAAAAAAAAATAAATATCAAGAAAAAGAAAGCTACTAACCTGTACTCTGGCTATACTAAAGTAATCAATCTCACTTCTTCTCAAGTCTCTGATGTGGTTGAAGACCAGATAGTTTAGTTTTACAATTAAGCTTAGTTATTTAGGGGTTAAGATGTTTTTCGGTCTAGATAGACATTTAAGTTGATAATGATGAGATATGATAGCTATTGGTTTATATTCAGAATTTTAGACTCACCAAGATAGGAAAGATGTTTTCCTCTAGGCTGTCAAAACAATAAAATATAACATATAATTACTGACCCTATCATAGTTCATCTTGCCAGAGGTAGTTTATTGTATATATGTGTAATAATGTAATTGTATATGTAAAAAATTAATAACTTTAAAAAAAGAAATAACTTAATTGAAAAAGAGTCTTAGAAATATACATCAGGCTATAAAGATGAGACTCAAATGTTACGATACGTTTTTAAAAAGGGTTCAACCCCAATAGCCACCAAGGAAGTGCAAATAAAAGCCACTTTGAGATTTCATTTTACCCCAGCCATAATGACTAAGATAAAATCAAACAAACCAAGAAATTATGAAAAAGTTGGCATGGATTTGCTTTATTTACTGTTGGTTGGACTGCAAACTAGTGAACTTTCTCCACCTTGCAATATCCTCTAGGCAGGAAAAAGGAAAGTCAAGTATGAACTGAGTCCTGAATCCACTCGTGGTTAGACTGTGTGGCTGACCTTCACTGAGGGTGACATGTTCTGTAATACAGAGTATCTGAGAGAGAAAATGTATACTCATACAAATGAATATTTTCATAAAAATCAAATACATCTTGTCTGTGATTTTCTTTTTCTTTTTCTTTCAGAGTCAAACTACCAAGTGTGGCAAAACAGATTGAACCTGACTCTTCCTTGCAATAAAGCCTTACTGGGTTTAGTCTCAAAGGTTTATTTAAGCTGTGATTTGGAGGCAGTCTTACTCAGCAGCAGGATAAGCTTGCTCACAAGGCCAGGCAGCATCCTGAACCATTGCAAAGAATTCTAAAAGATAAAGTCAGAAAAGGGTCCATTCAAATTAGTGACAAAAAGAAAAAAGTGACCTTGGCAACAAAACCTACAATAGATTGACAGGAAGGGAGCCAGATGGCCAAGCATGGAGTATTGTGAATTGGAAATGAAGCAACTCAGACAGGCAAGAAAACACATTTAAAAAAAATAGAGTTTTTAAAAAGCAACCTTAATGAAATGAGATGTTTTCTCAACTTAAAATTGCATAACTGTCATTATCGCTAAGCTGCAGAATTAGTAGCAAGTATAAGTTTGTTTGTATTTTATTTCCAGAATGACTGAATTACATACTGAATACATTAATTTCTAATTTAAAAACAAATACAAAAGTATTTTTGAAGTAGTTTTTAACTACAAGGCGCAAATATTGTAAGAAGAATAAGGTGCCTCATTTCCTATTCTGGGTTCTGGCATGCATCCAAAAAGATGGACATCTGTATCCCCCAAAAGAAACATGGCTATGTACTTGGCCCTCTGGCAGCAGGGAAGACCCAGTAAATTTACAGCAGGGTTCAGGCTATACCCTGGAGCTGTTATGGCAAACTGTACATCTAATTGACAGCTTTTCAGCTAAAAACATCAATAATCTTTCATTGTGGGCTCCAAAACCCAGGCAAGACTCTGAGGGCTCATTTCAGTAAGTTATTGCTTTATAGGTCACCTCTGCAGCAGGTTTTTATAAGAATCTCACAGTGGAAAGGGATTGGTGGTAGGGTGTTTTGGGACACTCACTCTCTGAAAACCTGGGTTAAAGTTCTATCTAAAAGCAGAATAAAACAAAGAACAAAGGCACAAAACACGTTTATCATATCATTTATCTTCTTTTCTAGAATGTTATCAAGATAGTCTATGGACATTAATTATCTCATTCTCTAAATAAATGGAAACTAGTCATAAATAAAAAATATATATTGGCTGGGTGCGTTGGCATATATATTCAATCCTAGCACTCGATGAGACATAGGCACTCTGATTGCTGTGAGTTTGAGGCCAGCCTGGTCTACAAAGTGAGTCCAAGACTGCGAAGGCTACACAGAGAAACTCTGTGTCAAAAAAAAAAATATATATATATAGTGAAGCAATTCATAATTATAGTTTTGATAAGGAAAGTGCCCCGAAGGCCTAATCTTGGAGGAACTATTGGCTTTTGATGTCTGCTTAGGAAAGAAGAGTCACTACTTGTGGACTTGGCCAATGCTGTTCTACTGATGTATATGACCCAACAAACTTAAATCAAGATGAAGTTAATTCTATACTTTTATTCAATTCCATGTATGTGACACAGTGCAAAAGGACAGCCAGGGACTGGAAAGTGAAATTGTTCTATCTGACTCAGACATAGAAAATACAATGATTATACATTTCATACCACAACACATCAATCAGATCGCATTTTGTGCTACAAATATAGCGCCAATAGCTGTTTTATCCTATGTTTTGTTTCAGAATTTTTAAAATTAATTTCAGATTTCTTCGTGAGATATATCTGTTTCTTCGCTCGTATCTCCAATGCCTGAGGTTCTCATATTTTATTGGTACTTCCCTTGGTAGTTCCGGTTCACATTCCTAATCCTTACGTTTCCAGAATTGCCTGTTTTGGTTTCTCTACTGCTTTTTTTTTTTTTTTCCCATGTTCATATCTTCAAGAATTTCACTTGTTTCCTTCAACAGTTTGTTTCTCCCATGTTGATGGGTTGATAAGATCAATGTAATAAAAATAGCTATCCCACCAAAAGCCATATACAAATTCCTATCAGAATTCCAACACAATCCTTTACAGAACTTGAAAGAATAATTCTGAACTTTATGTGGTAAAACAATAAATCAAGAATAGCACTTAAGGCCATAGAGGCTCCTAGAGATAGTACCACCAATTAGAGAGTCTGCATGGGACCTACATCGGCCCACCACATATATGTAACGGTTGTATAGTTTGATCTTCTCTGGAACTCCTTAAATGGGAGAAGGAGCTGTCTCTGACTCTGCTGCCTACTTTTAAAACTATTTTCTCCTAATATGTTGACTTGTCTAGCATCAAAATAACAGGAGGTGCCTAGTCTTACTTCAACTTGATATGCCCTGACTGGATGATATCCATTGAGGCCAGCCATTTTAAAGAGAAATAGGAAAAATGAATGGCATGGTAGAGGGGAAGTAGAAAGGAAAGTCTGGGAGAAGAAGAGGAAAGGTAAACTCCTGGATGTAAAATAACTAAATAAACAAAAAACAATATAGCTAAACAATCTTTAATAATAATAATAATAATAATAACAATAATAATAATAATAATAATAATAATAATGCTGAAGTTATCATCATCTCTTCATTCACCTTGTATTACAGACCAATAGTAATAGAAACCATAAAAACAAAATAACAACAAAAACAACAGACACATTGATAAATGGAATAAAATTGAAGACCCAGATATAAATCCATACACCCATGGAAACCAAATTTTTAAACAAAGAAGCCAGAAATACACACTGAAAAATAGTAAACAACTTCAACAAATGGTGCTGGTCAAATTGAATGTCTGTATGTAGAATAATACAAATACAAATTTGTCACCTTTCATAGAAATCAAGTCCAAGTAGATTAAATATTCATCATAAAACCACATGCAATGAACCTAATAGGGGAAAGGGGGGATATCTTTGAATGAAATGGCACAGGGGACAACTTCCTAAACAGAACAGCAGTAGCACAGGCTTTAAGATCATCTACACATAAATCAGACCTCTGGAAACTGAAGAACTTCTGTAAATCAAAGGAAACCATTAATAAGATAAAGTGGAATCTTAAAGGATTCAAAAGTATTTTTTACCAAGTCCACATCTGATAGAGGACTAATATCCAAAATATATGAAGAAGTCAAGAATCTAGATTTCAAAATACCAATTAATCCAATTAAAAAATATATGGTAATGATCTGCAAAGAATTCTTAATAGAGGAATCTCATATGGCTGAGAACCATTTAAAGAATTGTCTGACATCCTTAACCATAAGGAACAGATATACTATTATTTGCTTATGTGGATATTAGTTGTTAAATAAATGATAACACAATTTAATCTGTAGCCCAGAGAAGATGGGTGTAAAGGAAGGGCCTGGGGCAGCACAAATGGAGCAGCCAGAGAGCAAGAAATAAAATTGATTTTGTGGGTCATTTGGGCATTTTGAATTTTCTATTTTGTTTTATTAAGTTTCAAGCCTTCATTTACTACCTTGTATTTAACAGTAACAATAAATTGTTTAAGTCTGAAATGTAACTCATTGGTATGGAGAATACTACGCATTCCAAAGTACTGAACTCAACCACCAGAGATAAAAGTGATGTCAACAACAATCTTAGTCTTTTGTCTTTGTGTTTCAAAAGAACTTGACTGTGGTGTCAAGATAATAATAGCTATAAGGGGATTGTGGGATTGGGGAATAAACTTCCTTCTAAAAATGTTTTAGATACAGAAATTGTGGTACATTTGTTACAATGGAAAACACTACTAAAAAAAAGGAAATCTTGAAATTTTCAAGCAAATGGATGGAAGTAGAAAAGATCATCCTGAGTGAGGTAACCAAGACACAGAAAGATTCACATGGTATATACTCACATATAAGTAGATATTTCCCCAAAGTAGAAATCCTTTGAGAGCTCTGCCTAGCAGGGGATCAGGTGGATGCTGGCACTCTGCATGGAGCCTTAAGAGTTGTATAGAAGAGGATGTTATTGAAAGGCCTACAGGGGTCGGGAGCCCTAGAGGGAGATCATCAAGGCCAGATGGATCTTGACCCAGGGGAGCCTACACAAACTGATGCACAAATCGAGGACAATTCATGCAGAGAACCTAAAACCACTGTTCATATATAACCACTAGACAGCTCATTTGCCATATCTGTTGGGGAAGGAAGGTGGTAGCAGGAGGTGGTGGGGAGCTGGGACTGCCTCTGACAGGAAGTCTGATGCGCACAGAGGAAAGGGACACAGGGTATCCTGATGTGCCCTGATAGGCTAAGGTCAGAAGATGGGGCAGGTGGTTTCTCATGTCAGAGATCTAGGGGAGTGGAATAGGGAAGAAGAGGGAGGGAGAGTGGGAACAGAAAGAAAAGAGCAAGGGGTAACAATAGAGATGTATAAGGATAAATTATAATAAAGAAAAAAGAAAGAAATAAATAACACAAAGAGTAATGATTAATAATAACCATGAGTTTATTTGATAACACCTAGTTGAAAATTTTTGAGCATTTAAACTATACACACAAAAAAAATCACAAACATCTGAGATTGTTAAGATGTCAGTTATTATCTTGCAGTTATACATTGAACAGATGTAACAGCATGTCACAGTTTTCCTGCAATATGGGTCAGTGGGCAAAAGCACTCACTGATTTTATCTTGAGCATGATATTGTACAAGGAAAGAACTAATTCCCTAAGTTTTCCTTTAACTTTCATATATGAAATATACACCTCACACATCTTCACATATATACAAGTAAACAAAAACTAAAACAATATGTCTTTTTTACATTGCAAAGTTTGTATTACTTCAGTATGTGCATATATATAACAATCAATTATAAAAATTCTATATTTTAAACATTTGACTATTTCCCATTACTTGGATTATCAGATCTAAAAATAAGTTATAACAAATTTTTTTAGGTAAATTGATAACTTCATTACTTCACGACAGTTTTAAAAATAAATATACTCTTACAGGACATTCCTCCTTTCTGGAAAAAGAAAATAATATTTTCCCATCAAAGTTCACTTCAAGTTAACCTCTTTGTTCAGACAAATTTGAATGAATATATAACATGTAGGCTTTGATCCATTTTTTTAGTTTTATTATTTTTATTTTAGTTTTTTATTTTATAGTTGTTTAAGTTTTTATTTTTACTTATTTTATGCATTTACATTATTACACACACACACACACACACACACACACACACACACACACACACACACA
>OU015749.1:52003426-52050660 GCA_907169655.1 Acomys percivali
AGAGAGAGAGAGAGAGAGAGAGAGAGAGAGAGAGAGAGAGAGAGAGCAAACATAATGCATTGTTCAAGAGCAGCACTCTATGAACTACACATGATAAATATGTTGGGATTGAGAAAATAGCTCAGATAAAAATTTTGTAGATGAGAGTGTGATTTGTTGAATCACATGAGTTTCCTCCCAAATATCTGTAACTCCAACTCCAGGCTATACACTTTTTTCTGCATTCCATGGGCACCTGAACTCACTCTCTCTCTCTCTCTCTCTCTCTCTCTCTCTCTCTCTCTCTCTCTCCCTCCCTCCCCCCCCCCCTCTCTCTCCCCCCCTCTCTCACACACACACACAAACACACACAAATAAATAAATTAAAAATAAAGGAACCATACATGGAAGCCTCTTTCCAAAAGCCACGAGAAAATATTTTGGTGTGAGGTACTCTGTATAATTTGAGCAATACCCAACAGTATGTCTTCTTGTGCCATGTCTTGAGTTTAGGCTTATATAGAGAGAACACCTTCCTAAGTCATTCCTAGAGCTCTTACCTCTGGTAAGTTTCAGATAATAATTATATGATATATTTATTAGTAATTAATGTGTTTCATTACACAGTAATATAGTAATACACAAAACAACATAAATAATAGCTAGTTTTATTCAAGATTAATAACTAACACAATTCATTTTCTCTGTAGAGTATGAATCGCAATTTATTAAAGCCTGTAATGCTAACAAAATAGAATTTAAAAGGAGAGAGAATGGAATGTAGATGCTTATTGAACTTGCAGATATGTAGCTACTTAAAGTTTATTTGTAACACCCAGCAATTGATAATGATGCTCAGTACCACTTGGCCTACATTTTATTTTAAATATATGGTATCAACTGAAAAGAACATGCCTAGTCTCCAGCTTCCCTTCTATAGAAAAAATGGTAGAAAAGGGATGTAAAGAAATATTGATGGTCTATGGAAAATTGAGAACAAATACTTGTTTTATTTTATCATTAGTATCATCATTGTATTTATTTCAGTATATATTTCTTACCACTTCAGAACATTTGTGAATCATATCTATTCTAATATTAATTTATTTTAACACTTAACATATCATGAATAAATACAAAATAATTACACAACACAATCTTAGAAAAACTACATAAGTAAGAAATGCAAAAGTTGATTTTAAAAATCTATAAAGAAATAAATTACAGGAAAATGAATGGGTTGGAGAGATGGCTCAGGGGTTAAAAACACTTGTTGTTTTTCTAGAGGTCTTGAGTTTAATTCCTATAAACCAAATAGTGGCTCACAACAGACTGATCCATGCCACGGACCACCGAGGGGGCTTCTAGTCATGGACAGCAAGGGTCCTAGGATATCAGGTGGGGACGGATTCGGCGCGACAAACAGACACTAACACAAGGGAGGTCCAATGCTGCTGCAAAGATCTTTACTTGAGCACAGCGGTTTATACAGTCATGACAGGAACTTCTGTTAGCTATAAACCACAGTTTGAGAGATACAGATCGGGTTACAAAGGGTAAAGTACAGTGATAATCAGAAACTAAAAGTACCACAAGGTCCTCTGGCTATGCACAAGGGCCAGAGACAGACTGTGGTTAATCATCTCAGAAGGTGGCATGAGCTTTTCTTAGAATTCCCAGTCAGCTAGGCGAAGCTGGCTCCTTTCTCAGGCATGTTATTATTAATAGCTTTTACCCATGAGAGAAGTACAAGTCTGCACGTCCACAGCCCATACTTAGATAAAGTTGTTATATTCCTTTACACATCTTAATATTTCTGATAATCCCATACATTGTAAACCAAAACAATCCCATGGGGTACCATACTTTACTACCACCTTGGTGAGTTGTGTAATTATGTCATTTTCTCTGCTGCAGTTAAAGTGCACCATGGAGGTCTGGCCCTAAGATTTTTTCCCAGTGACTCAGGTCCTAATATCTTATCTTTTTACCATCCTTAGTAACCCATCGTGTTAAATCCTCATCATACTCTCCTATATATGATAATGGAGGGTAAGGAGTGGTTCTTAGAGCATATGGTCCTCTGTATTTGGGTCTCTGCCATCATTTCCCTTCAATCCAGTCCTAAGTTGTCCCATTTTCTGTTTTACTGGGAACTCCCGGGACTGCTTCATTCTCCTTGCTATCCTCACATTCCTGGATATGCCTTCTCTTTCTAGAATTCTTTAGCCTATACTCCAGCTGTTGCCATTTGTGAAGTGCCTCCTGCACAGTCGCATTTTCTTTCTATATCAACTGCACAAACACCTCCACCCCCAAGGTGTAGTTTCATTTACAGTCATGTTTCTGGTAATGTTTAATATGAGACGTTCAGCTTTCTGCGGAACTACTTCATCCACGGCCACCATTGGTTCATTTCCCAATGGACTCACATCAGGTTTCTCAGTTACTGAGATGTTCAGAGGGTAAGAACAGCCTTGCCCTGGAGTTGTACTTGATAAGAATGCGTGAGTGATTATAGAGCAAGGAAGGAGGAAAGCAGAAGTAGGCCAATAGCCAGGCTCTGTACACCCAGGACTCGGGATGCTCCTCTCAACAAATACCTGGGCTTCTGCCAGGGACCCTTGCGAATCTGGTTCCCCATCACCTGATCGATGTCGGAGCATCCTCCAAGCCAATAAGGTTGCATGTCACACAGACTCTAGCGGAGTGGGTGTGGAAGATGCACTCTTCTGGTCTTCAGATTTACTTCAGATGAAGAACCCATGTACAAAATACATAAATAAACAAGTTTTGCCTTCCTGTGCACAAATGACAAGCTTGCAGAGGAGAAACTAGGAAATCCACAACCTTCACATTAGACACAAGCAATATAAAATATTTAGGAAGTACTCTAACCAAACGTGTGAAGGACTTGTTTGAAAAAAAATTTAAAAATTTGAAGAAAGAGATTGAAGATGACATGAGAGGATGGAATGGTCTTCCCTTCTCATAGATAGGGAGAATTAACATAGTAAAAATGTCCATCTTACCAAAAGCAATCTACAGATTCAATGCAATCCCTATCAAAATACCTACACAATTTTACAAAGACATTGAATGTTCAATTCTGAACTTCATATTGAAAAACAAAAACCCAGAATAGCTCAAACAATCTTGTACAATAAAAGATCATCCGGAAGAATCTCCATACCTGATCTTAAGCTGTACTATAAAGCAACAGTAATTAAAACAGCATGATTCAGGCAGAGTAACAGGCTGGTTGATCAGTGGAATCGAATAGAAGACCCAGATATGAATCCACACACATATGGTCACTTGATTTTTGACAAAGAAGCCAAATCCATTCAATGGAAAAAGGATAGCATCTTCAACAAATGGTTCTGATCTAACCAAATATCTATGTGTAAAAAATGCAACTGGACCCATATTTGTCACCTTGCACAAAACTCAAATCCAAGTGGATCAAAGACCTCAACATAAAACCAGAGACACTAAGTCCGTTAGAAGAAAAAGTGAGGAAGAGCCTAGAACATATTGGCACAGGAGACAACTTCTTGAACAGAAATACAGCAGCCCAGGCCTTAACGTCAACAATTAATAAATGGGACCTCATGAGGCTGAGAAGCTTCTCTAAGGCAGGAAACACTGTCAAGAGAACAAAGCAACAGCCTACAGGCTGGGAAAAAGATCTTCACCAACCATAAATCTGACAAAAGTCTAATATCCAAATAATATAAGAAACTTAAGAAATTAAACACCACTAAACCAAATAATCCAATTGAGAAATGGGGCTTGGAATTAAACAAAGATTTCTCAACAGAGGAATATCAAATGGCTGAGAAACACTTAAAGAAATGCTCAACCTCCTTAGTCATCAGGGAAATGCAAATCAAAACAACTCTGAGATTCCATCTGACACCCATCAGAATGGCTAAGATCAAAAACTCAAGCGACACCACATACTGCAGAGGATGTGGAGAGAGAGGAACACTCCTTCATTGCTGGTGGGAATGCAAACTAGTACAACTACTTTGGAAATCTATCTGGTGCTATCTCAGAAAACTGGGAATAGGGCTTCCTCAAGACCCAGCTATTCCACTCCTAGGAATATACCCAGAAGATACCCAGCACACAACAAGAAAATTTGCTCAACCATGTTCATAGCAGCATTATTCATAATAGCCAGAACATGGAAACAGCCTAAATGTCCATCAGTAGAAGAATGGATAAAGAAACTGTGGTACATTTACACTATGTAATACTACTCAGCTTAAAAACAGGAAATTCCTGAAATTTCTGGACAAATGGATTGAACTAAAAATGATCACAATGAGTGAGTTAACCCAGAAACAGAAAGACTCAAATGGTATATACTCGCTTATATCTGCATACTAGCCCATGGGGCATGTCCCATAAAAGCCTTCACTTACCAGGAAACTGGGACAAAGGGGATTACATCCTATTGGGACTCTAGATGAGATGCATGGGAGAATGGGGAAATAGAAGTATCCAGAGAGTCCTAGAAACCTACAAGAAGAACATTACGATAGGCAGATTTGGGCCCAGGGGTCTCACTAATACTATGGCACCAGCCAAGAATAATACAGGCTGTAAACTTCAAACCCCTTCCCAGATCTACCCAATGGACAAGACATTCTCCACAGTTGAGTGGAGAGTTGGGTATGACTTTCATACCTACTCTGATGCCTCATATTTAACCATGCCCCCTTTATTGGGAGACCTGGTTTCATTCAGAGAAAGGATAGCAGGCTACCAAGAAGAGACTTGATATCCTATGAGCATATAAAAGGGGAAGAAGTTCCCTTCAGTCACAGTCATAGGGGAGGGGTGCAAGGGGAAAATGGGAGGGAGGGAGGAATGGGAGGATACAAGCGATGGGATAACCATTGAGATGCAATATGAATAAATTAATTTTAAAAAGATGGAAAAAAGAAAAATATTTCCTGTTACAATGTCTAATAAATATATGATAAAAAATAAACATGTCTTTAAAAATTAAATAGTTTTGTTGAGTTTAAGAAAAGATTTTTAACACCCACATACTTTATTATAAGTAATTTATTCTATTCTAGAATGTTAAAAGCAAAGAGAAAATATTAAATCCTCTTAAAACAATATTTGGTGAGGCAGACGTATATCAGTATTAAGTATTTAGACATAGTCTAAAGAGGCATGTGAAACATCATTGTCTTCTGCATAGAATGGAATATTAGACAAACATATGTGATTGTCAAAAGTCTACTGTGAAATACCTTAGAATATATGCAAAATATTTCAATGGTTAAACTTCTAATATTCAAATTAAATTTTCATTACTTCACAAGAACCTCTAATATTTTCAAGTTCTATAAATTAGAATAGAAAGTCCTTTGCAATTCTGTCATAAACCTGACAAGACTATGAACAACAGCTCCAGCATATAAGGCTTGAGATTCTTGTAGTAGCCATTATATCCTTACCAACACAATTTCTCACATAATATCATGAGAAGGAAAGAACATAATGACTTTGTCTACAATCAGTAAATACATGGAGATGGAGCAATTCAATACTGCAACTTTCTGTATGGGCAATAAACTTCAAAATACTCACTTTGCAAATAATTAGAAACAAATGTGACAGGAGAGGCATTTAATTCCATAGAGCATGAAGCCACACTCCATGGTAAACCCCACGTCCAGGAATACTTATCCAGACTTCTTGATTGTGTCTGTGTGTGTGTGTGTGTGTGTGTGTGTGTGTGTGTGTGTGTGTGTGATTTTTTTTAGAGGAGGATTATTTTGGTGCTTTGTTTTAGTGTTTTTGTTTGCTTTTATTGTTTTTATTTGTTTGTTTGTTTGTTTTTGGAGTTAGAGGGAGAGAAAGCAGACATAACATGACATTGGGACACTAGGGAGGAGTTCAGGTAGAAAAAATCATCAATATACTGCATAAAATTAAAATTTTAAAAGCCAATAAATAGCATAACTGTGTTGCTAGGAGACACCCTAACATGAGACTACAGCCAAGGGCCATTATGGTTTCCCTCCACTTAATTATGATAGGCAGATTTGGGCCCAGGGGTCCTGCTCAAATTAAGGCACCAGCCAAGGACAATACAGGAGGTAAACTTTAAACCCCTACGCAGATCTAACCAATGGACAGAACATTCTCCACAGTTGAGTGGAGAGTGGGGTATGACTTTCACACGAACTCTGGTGCCTCACATTTGACCATGTCCCCTGGAGGGGGAGACCTGGTGGCACTCAGAGGAAGAATAGCAAGTTACCAAGAAGAGACTTGATACCCTATAAGCATATACAGGGGGAGGAAATCCCCCTCAGGAACAGTCATAGGGGAGGCGAATAAGGGGAAACTGGGAGGGAGGGAAGAATGGAAGATGGGATAACCATTGAGATGTACCAAGAATAAATTAATAAAAAATTAAAAATAAAATAAAATAAAATTTATTGACAAAATTGGAGTCGAAACATGCTGCTCTAGATAGAGTTTTCTGTGTCATACTCAGGAGGAGTGTATTCATAAAATCCACATGCTGTAAAGACATTCTCATTTATAATCAGATAGGAGGTAACTAATTTGTGGCAATTCTTGAAAGATCCTTTTGTAATTCCCTCTTTCTGAGCAATCCACATAAGAGATCAGGAAAATTCATATCACTCAAATGCCAGTACAAGAAAAAGAATGTGGCTTCATTGAAGAAAGAGCTATGTGGAAAATTATTGTGCAGAAAAATTTCCAATAGTAGGTCAACTTTTGCCCTCTATACTCTATAACTCTTGAAATATATATTTTTGGAACAAGAAAATATATGTTTGTTGTATCTCAGTTTATCAGTTACAAGTTAGGATGTTAGGTGAGTGATCATCATTAATTTTGTTACTTAGTGTCTATACTCAAACATGGCTGTGTTAAAAGTTCTCAATTATTTCTGTCCCAATTTATCCTGTTATACTCTATGAAGTACTTTCTGCAATTTCTAAAGAGATGCTGTGGCTTCTGAAAAAAAGATCCTTGACTCCAAAATCACAGAGAAAATTACTGGTTTGTTGAAAGGAGAAACAGAAAGTTGAATTAAATTGCTTTTCCAGGGGACAACATATATAATTACATATTAAAATGTTAAGATGTGGGACAGAAGGGAATCCAAGATGGCGGCAAGCAGTGCAGACCGTGTTTGGAAGCTCCAGTGAACAATTCATGGAATTGCACAGATTTCTGAGCCAGGAACACCGAGGTCCCGACACCAGGGCAGCAGGAGTGCTCCAGGTTCAGAGGGACCAGGGTCTGGAGGACCTGCGTGCCCCTGCACACAGGAGGAGCTCAGATTTTCTCGGATCGGAGCGACAGTGACGGAGGCAACAGCAGCAGTGGCGGCACCAGCAGCATCAGAAGCAGCAGCGGAAGTGGTTGAGGTTTGCACCTCAGACCCTTCTGGTGGAGGCGATTGGTGTGGTGACCAGTGGGAGTTGCTGTGGGAGAGGAGACTCTGGACAGGATTTGGGTTGTGTGGTGCCTTGTGACCCACTGGACTCGGCGGATAGTTCAGCCACAGAGTCCCGGGTTCAGCTCAGTGCTCAGTGCCCTGGAGACACTGGCTCAGCACAGCAAGCAATTCTGCCCAAGGCACAAGCTCAGCACAGCAGCACTTAGCCTGCGGTGACCCAGACTGGGCGCAGTGCTCAGGTCCACCCTAGGCACAAGCTCAGTGCAGCCACAGTTCGCCTGCTGTGACACAGGCTGGGCAGACTGCTCAGTTCCAACCTAGGCACCAGCTCACCTCAACAAGCAGTTCTGCCCAAGACACTAGCTCAGCTCAGCTGGCAGTTCTGTGGCACTGACACAGATTCAGCCCAGAGGCCCTAGCTGGACTTGCTAGGCAGATTAGGCCCAAAGTCTCTACCTGATCTATGCGTACAGGCTCAGCAGCTCCAAGGCTCTGGCTGGACTATCCACACAGTATAGGCCTGGAGTCCTGGGCTGATTTCAGGGTGCAGTGTGGGTCCATAGTCCCTGGCTGAGCGTGGTGCACAATTCCGCCCCAGAGACTCGGTTGGAGCTCGGCGTGCAGTTTGGGGCCAGAGTCACTAACTGTGCTTGGCAGACAGATTGGGACCAGAGACTCTAATGGAACTGTGAGCACAGTACCGGCTCTAAGACTCTGGTTGGACACAGTGTGCAGTTTGAATCCAGAATTCCTAGCTGAGCTTGGTGGACTGTTCAGGCCTGAGACAATAACTGACCACAGCATGCACTTTGGGCCAAAAGCCCCTAGATGAGCTTGGTGAGCAGTTCCATCTCAAAAATTCTGGCTGGACCCTGTGTGCATTTTGGGCCCAGAATCCTAGAGGAGCTAGGCAGATGGTTCAGGCCCTGAGAATCTAGCCAAGCTCGGCATGAGGTTCAGGCCCAGTGACCCTGGCTGGACTTGGCAGGGAACTCAGAAGGCTGTGGATACCTTGGCCTGACCCAACGCTCATTCAGAGACCCAGAACGATTTCAGGACCCACAGGACAGGAGAGCTGAGCATCACTGGCTGTAAGAGCCCAAAACGACAGGGCTAACCTCCTGCCATCCACAACAGTGAAGTATCAGAGCTTCCAGTCTATGGAAATCGTGAGAAAACAAGTGAATCTATCATCAGACTCCCTCCATCCAACTCTGGAACCTACCCAACAAAAACGAAGACAGAAAGATGTCTAAGGGACAGCGTAAAAGCATACGCAAAAAACACCAAAACAACATAGTGTCTTCAATTTCCAGCTATCCCAAAGAAAACAACCCAGAGAGCTCAAATACAACGGAAATACAAGAAAATGACCTCAAATCCTTAATAAGGAGCATATTAATGGAGGAAAAAAATAAAATTTGTAATCAAATCCAGGAAGACACAGCCAAACAGGTGAGAGACATAAAAGAAGCACATAGAGTGGAACTGGAAAATTTTCAGCAAAATGCAAACAACCAGATGAAATAAATAAATAAAACGGTTCAAGCTCTGAAGTCCTACAAAGAGGCAATGGAAGTAACTCAGGAATATACAAACAATCAGATGAAAGAAATAAAAAAATCAGTTCAAGATCTGAAGACAAAAATAGATTCAATGATAAACACACAGACAGAAGAAAATCGAGAACGTGAGACCACAGAGAAGAAGGCAAGCAACACAGAGGTGAGCTTTTCTAACAGAATCCAAGAGAAAGAAGAACGAATCTCAGGTCTAGAAGATACAATCACAAATCTTGAAGCAACCATTAAAGAAAATGCCAAATCTGGAAAACTCCTGACACAAAACATATCAGAAATTAAGGACCCCATGAAAAGAAGAAATCTGAGGCTAATAGGCATTGAAGAAAGAGAAGATATCAGACTCCAAGGCCCAGAAACTATTCTCAACAAAATCATAGAAGAAAATTTCCCAATTTTAAGGAAAGAGATGCCTATAAACACACAAGAGGCCTACAGAACAACAAATAGAATTGACCAGAAAAGGAAAACAGCCCGTCACATAATAATCAAAACACAAAACATACAGAACAAAGAAAAAATATTAAAAACTACAAGGGAAAAGCGCCAAATAACATTCAATGGCAAACCTATCAGAATTAACCCGACTTCTAAGCAGAGACCAAGAAATCCAGAAGAGCCTGGACAGAGTTCCTGCAAACCCTAAGAGACCACAGATGCCAGGCCAGACTACTTTACCCAGCAAAACTATCAATAAACATTGATGGAGAAAACAAAATATTCCATGACAAAAACAAATTCAAACAGTACCTATCCACAAACCCAGCTTTACAGAAGGTACTAGAAGGAAAACTCCATCCCAAAGGGTCAAGCTACAACCAAAACTACCCAGGAAATAGATAACTATACCATGGCAAAAACACAACTACACAAATGCTAGATTGGAAACAACATCAAAATTAAGACTCTTAACAGTCATTGGTCGTTAATACCTCTCAACATCAATGGCGTCAATTCTCCAATAAAAAGACACAGACTACCTGAATGGGTGTATAAACAAGATCCAACATTCTTCTGCACCCAAGAAACACATCTCACCCATAACGATAAGTATTACTTCAGGATAAAAGGTTGGAAAAACATATTCCAAGTAAATGGTCAAAAGAAGCAAGCGGGCATAGCCATTTTAAAATCGAACAAAATAGACTTTCAACCAAAATTAATCAAAAGGGACGCAGAAGGACACTTCATACTCATCAAGGGTAAAGTCAACAAAGATGACATCACAATTTTGAACATCTATGCTCCCAATACAAGGGCACACACATTTGTAAATAATCTGCTAAAAAAAACTTAAACCACATATCAATCCCTACACAATAATAGTGGGAGATTTAAAGACCCCACTCTCACTGAAGGAAAAGACATTGAAACAGAAACTAAGCCGAGAAATAACATCATTAACCAATGCCATGGGTCAAAAGGATCTAACAGATATCTATAGAACCTTTCAAACAAACAAGAAAGAATATACCTTCTTCTCTGCACCCCATGGAACCTTCTCCAAAATTGATCACATCGTAGGTCACAAAGCAGGCCTCAACAGATACAAGAGGATTGAAATAATACCTTGTATCCTATCAGATCACCATGCTCTTAGGCTGCAATTCAACAACAACAGAAATTACCAAAAGCCTAAAGGTACCTGGAAACTAAACAACTCTCTGCTAAATGACACATGGGTCAGGGAAGAAATAAAGAAAGAAATCAAGGAGTTTCTGAAATTCAATGAAAATGAGGGAACAACATACCCAAATTTGTGGGATACATTGAAAGCAGTGTTATGAGGAAAATTCATAGCACTAAGTGCCTTTAAAAAGAAATCGGAAACATCGCACATAAGCAACTTAACAAAACAGATGGAAGCCCTAGAAAAAAAAAAAGAAGCAGAAACACCCAAAAGGATTAGACATCTGGAAATAATCAAACTCAGGACTAAAATTAACAAATTAGAAACTAAAAAAACAGTCTGAAGAATCAACAAAACCAAGAGCTGGTTCTTTGAGAAAATCAACAAGATAGACAGACAGTTAGCCAAACTTACTAAAAGTCAGAGAGACATTATTGAAATCAACAAAATCAAAAATGAAAAGGGAGACATAACAGCAGACACTGAAGAAATACAAAGAATCATAAGATCCTACTTTGAAGGCATATATGCCACAAAATTTGAAAATCTAAGGGAAATGGACAATTTTCTTGATCAATTTCAATTTCCATAAGTTGAGTGAAGAACAGATAAACAAGCTAAATAGTCCTATTTCCCCTACAGAAATAGAAGCAATCATTGATAGTCTCCCAACCATAAAAAAGCCCAAGGACAGAGGGTTTCAGTGCAGAATTCTACCAGACCTTCAAGGGCGAGCTAATACCGATACTCTTCAAGCTACTCCAAAACATAGAATTGGATGGAATATTACCAAATTCATTCTATGAGGCCATAGTCATGTTGATACCTAAACCTCACAAAGACTCAACAAAGAAAGAGAATTTCAGATCAATTTATCTTATGAACATTGATGCAAAAATATTAAATAAAATTCTTGCAAAACGAATACAAGAACACATAAAGGATATCATTCATCATGACCAAGTAGGCTTCATTCCAAGCATGCAAGGGTGATTTAATATACAGAAATCCATCAATGTAATCCACCATATATACAAACTTAAAATAAAAAAACCACATGATCATCTCTTTAGATGCAGAGAAAGCATTTGATAAAATCCAACACCCATTCATGTTTAAAATTTTAGAGAGATCGAGGATACAAGGCACTTTCCTCAACATAATAAAGGCTATATACAGCAAGCCAAAAGCCAAAATCAAAGTAAATGGTGAGATACTCAAGGAAATTCCTCTAAAATCGGGAACAAGGCAAGGCTGCCCACTCTCTCCATATCTCTTCAATATAGTACTCGAAGTTCTAGCCAGAGCAATAAGACAACAAAAGGAGATCATGGGTATCCAAAGGGAAAGGAGGAAGTCAAATTATCCCTATTTGCAGATGATGTGATAGTGTACATAAGTGACCCTCAAAATTCCACCAGAGAACTCCTACAGCTCATAAACACTTTCAGCAATTTGGCTGGATATAAAATTAACTCAAAAAAGTCTGTAGCCTTCTTAAACACAAATGACAAGCTTGCAGAGGAAGAAATTAGGAAGGCCACACCCTTCACATTATCCGCAAGCAAAATAAAATGTTAGGAGTTACTCTAAATAAGCAAGTGAAGGACTTGTTTGAAAAAAATTTCAAAACTCTGAAGAAAGAGATTGAAGATGACATGCGAAGATGGAAGGATAGTCCTTGCTCATGGATCAGGAGAATTAACATAGTAAAAATAGCCATCCTTTCAAAAGCAATCTACAGATTCAATGCAATCCCTCTCATAATACCTACAAAAAATTTTGAAGACATTGAAAGTTCAATTTTGAACTTCATATGGAAAAACAAAATACCCAGAATAGCAAAAATGATCTTGTACAATAAAAGGTGCTCCGGAGGAATCTCCATACCTGATCTCAAATTGTACTATAAACCAATAGTAATTAAAACAGCATGGTACTGGCACAACAACAGGCTGGTTGATCAGTGGAATCGAATCGAAGGCACAGATATGAATCCACACACATATGGTCACCTGAATTTGACAAAGAAGCCAAATCCATTCAATGGAAAAAGGACAGCATCTTCAACAAATGATGCTAGTCTACCTGGATGTCTATGTGTAAAAAAAAGCAACTGGAGCCGTATTTGTCACCTTGCACAAAACTCAAATCCAAGTGAATTAAAGACCTCAACATAAAACCAGAGACACTAAGTCAGTTAGAATAAAAAGTGGGGAAGAGCCTGGAACATATTGGCACAGGAGACAACTTCCTGAACAGAACACCAACAGCCCAGGCCTTAATGTCAACAATTAATAAATGGGACCTCATGAGGCTGAGAAGCTTCTGTAAGGCTGGAGACACCGTCAAGAGAACAAAGCGACAGCCTACAGACTGGGAAAAGATCTTCACCAACCCTACATCTGACAAAGGTCTAATATCCAAAATATATAAAGAACTCAAGAAATTAAACACCACCAAACCAAATAACCCAATTGAGAAATGGGGCTGGGAACTAAACAGAGAATTCTCAACAGAAGAATATCAATTGGCTGAGAAACACTTAAAGAAATGCTCATCCTCCTTAGTCATCAGGGAAATGCAAATCAAAACAACTCTGAGATTCCATCTGACACCCATCAGAATGGCTAAGATAAAAAATTCAAGCGACACCACATGCTGGAGAGGATGTTGGGAGAGAGAAATACTCCTTCATTGCTGGTGGGAATGCAAACTAGTACAACCACTTTGGAAATCTATCTGGTGCTATCTCAGAAAACTGGAAATAGGGCTTCCTCAAGACCCAGCTTTTCCACTCCTTGGAATATACACAGAAGATGCTCCAGCTCAGAAGAAGAAAATTTGCTCAACCATGTTCATAGCAGTCTTATTCATAATCGCCAGAACATTGAAAAAGCCTAAGTGTCCATCAGTAGAAGAATGGATAAAGAAACTGTGGTATATATACACTATGGAATACTACTCAGCTATTAAAAAGAAGGAATTCCCGAAATTTGTGGATAAATGGATTGACCTAGAAATGATCATAATGAGTGAATTATCCCACAAGCAGAAAGAGTCAAATGGTATATACTCACTTATATCTGCATACTAACCCAATGGGCATGTCCCATGAAAACCTTCCCTTACCAGGAAACTGGGACAGAGGGGAGGACATCTTATTGGGACTCTAGATAAGAGAACCATGTGAGAATAGCAATGTAAAAGGATCCAGTGGGTCCTAGAAACCTACAAGTAGAACATTATAATAGGCAGATTTGGGCCAAGGGGTCTCGCTCAAACTAAGGCACTAGCGAAGGACAATAAAGGTGGTAAAATTTAAACCTTTACCCATATCTAGCCAATGGACAGGAAAGTCTCCACACTTGAGTGGAGAGTGGGATATAACTTTCTCACGTACTCAGTGCCTCACATTTGATGCTTGCCGCAATTATTATGATATCTGTGTATTAAAATAGAAGTAAATCAACTATTACCTATATTTGTTCACTTTCAAGAAAAGAAATGGAGGTTTTCTAAGCCATTAATTCAGTACACGTGTTGAAATTTATTTTACTGTTAAATAATCGTGGCTAAAATTTGAATCATCTATATATTATGATTTTCATCAAAATTCCCAAATACCAATGGACTAAACATTTTTAATGTAACTTTTACATATGACTTTCCACATTTTTCATTACTATTTTTACTGTATTATTTATAATAAATCAAGTCTATATGCATTTTGGAAAAAAAATAAAAATCACTGCTTAAAATTTTATGTAGATACATTTTAACTCTTTTAAAAGGTGTTTAAGATAAACAGTGAGAGACCATAAAAAACAGTTTAATATACAATTTTACTGAAACTAATATATTTTAAGTTTTTAACATGAAGGTATTCATCCCCATGTATACAATTTAATAACATGTTTTAATTTAATTGAGCTTTTTAAATTAGTTAAAAGTATAGTCGATTAAGCAGTTGATTTTATATTTAAAAATATAACTGGAAAGCAACCACAATATTTATTTATGTCGTATTAGTATCAATTAGTAATTTTTTTCAATCCATATGTAATCTCCTTATTAAAGGGTTTATCATCCTTTCTAATCTTGTATCTCAAAGATCACTCTCATGATGAGCATGGAAAAATCTTAATCTAAAGTCTTTTAAGTCTGATGCATATTTCTGCACAACACCTAGTTATTTTTTAGGCTAAAAATGAGAGAGAGAGAGAGAGAGAGAGAGAGAGAGAGAGAGAGAGAGAGAGTTAGTTCTGTGGACGCTATCTATCCACTTGATGCAAAAGTGCAAGTGATAGTTTTATCCTTCAAAAGTGATATGTGTATTCTGTTATTCCTCTGAGTAATAGCATACTTTTGATGACACACTAAAGCTCTCAGAATATAGGCCCATGATTTGGTATAGTGATCTCCTACCTACTGTGTAAGTGATATCAAAGGGTTGCGAATCACTGGGCATTATCAGTTATGTATTAATCCTAACATTTTTCTTTTGATGAAAATCCCAGTTAGATGAATAAGAAGAGTCCCAGATTCTCCTATTTTTTCTTAGTCATCTTAATTTATTTGAGTGACTATCATTAGTGTACATAAAATGAAATCAGAAACCATAACATATATATATATGTATACACACCTGTAAACAAAACACCTGTAAGATTAAAAAAGAAAGAGACAAGAAGAAAAAGGACAACAAATCATTATAAGACAAAAACAAAATCTTCAAAAGTACCATTGACTTTGTGTTAGCCATCTTCTGTTTGATATGGAGTATGACATTAAGTGAGATTTGTGTACCCAATCAGAGTCTTTAAGAGAAAACTATCTTTCCTTTGCCGACAGTTGTCAATTCAAGTTAACTTCTGTGTTAGATAAGGAGAGTCAGGTCTATTTCACTTCTCAGCACAGCAACACTATCTGGCCTTGACCTGTGAATGCTGCCACAGTTTCTTTCTAGTTTCAGGTTCTTGGTCACCCAGACAGTGCCCATCATGTGTTCCATGTCATGAAAGAGGTCTTAATTCCTTCCCAATAGTGGTTGTTTACTCCAACATGAATTGTGTCACTATTGCACCAATATATCTTGCTTCTAGGACACCACTATAGATTGAAGGGTTTGTACCTAGATTGGTGTTTACTTAATTCCTTTGGTAGTGTGGAAGAGTAATTTTCAATACTATGAATACTAGTCAGTAGGGTGAAGGCTCTAGGTAGGCAACAGATCGACCTCTCCATATTCAACAAGGTTTGCAGCTCTTGATTTCAGCAATAGAGCCTAGTATGCTTAGCAATAGCTGAGTTGTTTGAGGAATTTCATGGATCTCCCTTGGCCAAGAACTCATTTAGATATATCCTATTCCCCAAACTGAAGGTTCCACTTGAGATTAGAGATTAGAGAGATTACTTAAGGCTTTCCTTTTCAATTTACTTGGTAATTCCATTAAGGTTTCACTTGCCTGCAAATTTTTAGAGTAATTATTTTAAATAATAGATGTCTTCAAAATGCAAAATTAAACTAGTGATCCATAAATAAAAGAATTGTCAACAATCATTTGATATCATAATTAATATTAATATATTTACTACTAAACAGAAAAATTACTAGAACACCCAAGATAAATTAAACTACTATTGCCAGGCATTGCCAGCTCATTACTAATATACTGTGAATTAAACAGTAAGTTTATACTTGGCTCCAAAAACAGCTTTGAGATGTAATTTTTCACCTTGAAGAGTGCATTTAAATGAGTTCAAAGTGTGGCAGCAGTGATAACTCTTGAGAGTGGAAAAATGCAGTGTGGGATTCTGTGATGGTAGAATATACTGGAAAATCAGTTTATGTACAAAGAATATTGAGAGCTTCATTATACAACATGTTTTATATAATATATATATATTCATTTTTACTGTATGTATTCTTGTTATTGTGGCATTGCTTTACATTAACGCTTTAAATCAACTTACATTACATAAATGACCACATATAATTCACTACAAGTTATCAGTTTTCTAAATTATTGCCTTTTATGTAGCCACATTACTCTTTAAGTTGTGATTTCCTTAGGAAACGAATCCTGGTTTATAACAGATGCTAAGGCATTTAGACAGAGAAAATAATTATATAAATGCAATTTTAAAATGTTATTGCTATGATCAGTTTGTCCATATTAACATCTGTTCCTCAATGGAAAGACTTTCCTCCTGGCTAGAAGGGAAAATGTGTGTAATGTCTTTCAACCCAGGGCAGACTATGTAGAAATCCACTAATGGAGTTCATCACTACACACCTGTTCAGTCCACACAGTTCATATGTGAACTTAGATATGAATACAGAATGGTGCAAATCATGTCAAACTACACAGGAGTGAGCTGTCACATTGTTTCCTTGTTTATTCAAAAGTTATTAATAAATGTCATCATGTTAAACTACACAGGAGTAAGTTGTCACATTGTTTCCTTGTTTGTTCAAAGGTTATTAATAAATTGTATCATATGTGAGTATGAAAAATAATGTGGTCAAAATAATGCCATTAACATTTTCAAAAGTGAATTTTTAATACCCATTTATTTTTTTACATGTGCATAAAACAAACTACATACAGCAAAGAGAACCATGTGACAATCATGAGTCCTATAAACATTTTCATAGTGATTTGGCTTTTTGTACTTGTCAAATTTAAAGTAAACATCTTTCCTGTCTTGTTGGGTCTAAATTTCTGATTGAAATTCAATATCTATCCTATCTCAACTCTATTTTAACCCCTTTATCTTGATCTAAAAAGCTAATCAGCTAAACTTGATTGTAGAACTAAACTATCTGTTCTTCAACACCCTAAGAGACTTGAGGAGTAACAAGACTTAAATACCTGAGTGAACCAGCAGTGCAGGTTAACAGCTTCCAAAATGAACAAAATGATAGAGAGACAGTTTACTGCCAGAACAGTCACCTAACACTCTCTATAACGTACTAGCCTCATCTTCGTCCTTCTGGCCCAATGTCTCTTCCAGACTTATTTGCAAGGCAGGAACTATTGAGGATTTATTTACCCTGTTTTGGTAGAGTTTGGCTGTCGAATCTGCCAGCATCTAAGATGTGCATTTTTTAGGATATATTCTGTTTATGGCAGGAATGAAGACATTTTGCCCAGTGACTGGTTTGTCACATTTGAAGTCATCTCCATAAGGAGGATCTTTGATACTCATCATCTTCTTTGAGGTTGGCTGGGTGTTGTCAGGAGTTAACTTGTCTTTTTGTCAAAGAAACTTTAGATGCCATATTCTGTGTGTTTCAGAGGCTTTTGAAAACCTTATTTTACTATTTTACCTCATGTGTATTTAGAGTTATATTTATCTTTTAGACTTAGGATATATATTCTTGTGCTAGAATCTGACAGGTGTTTGACATGCCCATGTTTTGTATCAATATATTAATTTTTATACTAATGACTTAGACATAACCTTCATTGTGAGTAATAATTAAAGCTCTGAGTTAAGGAGTAGATTTATCAGCCATCTACCTATTTTTCTGTCCTCCCTCTATATTTCTATATCTCCCTTTCTTTCTTTTCAGCTACTATCTCCTTACTTACAGATAAAAGATAAAAGTAAAGAAAGATGTCCCTGAGTTACACCTAATTTTTCTCTGTAAAAGACCAACAATAATTTATAACCACCTCCCAATGAAAATAAGCATTTGTAGACCAAGAGATCAAACAGAAACCTACCCAACCCCCTTAAAGTTAATGGGACATCATTCTCTTCAGATTTCTTCAGGCTGAATAGGGGCAAATAATACCTTAGAAGGGGCCCCAAAAATGTGGAAAGTGGTTAAGCAAGCCAGGGATTGCATTTGTGGTCCACTTTCTAAATGTTGAGAGATTTCAGGCCAGTTATTGAGGATGGCTAATATCAAAGAAGTAGTTTGCGTCTATATCTAATGTCCAACAAGATTCAATTTTAGTGATATGAAAATTGACACAATTCACTGAGCTCTTGAAGACTGTATATGAGCTCTCAAAAACTTCAGTGTCTACACTAATCTTTACTTTATACCAGTATTCTCAATTATGGACATGAAAGTAAGATCTCTTCATTCTCTGAAAGCATTTTTGTTCTTTAAAAATATGAAAATACCATCACTGTTGAAGTAATAAAGTTTATTATATCTGAGAAATAATTTATCTTGTAAAACCAAGTTTAAGATGCTTGTTTTATAGAGAAATGTATTGATTAACAAATAAATAATATATTATTATATTTATAAACTTCTTTTCAAGAGAAATTGATGTACACATTTCAAAACTTGAATATTGCTCTTGACAAAAAACAAATTTAATAAAAGTTTAGTCACTCTTCGTGTGCCTCTTTATGTATGCTAGAAAATATGAATTCTATTTTGTGAGTGAATTTTGAACTTGTAAACATCTTAGAGATGAAGTGATTTCTGAAGTGAAATCCAAGTGAAAAATGGTTTCATTGGTATGATCAATCTACATACAAGTAAACTACAACTTTCTTATAACATTCTTCCAGTGGACAGAAAATATAAATTGATTGAGGAGAGAGATAGTCTCTGCTCCAAAAGTACAGAGGTTTATTCCAGAATCTGTGTACAATAAGTATTCAAACATAAGATACTATTACATATCATCAGTATTACTGCTAAAAATATGTATCCAAGTAAATGGCTGTAAATATAATACTCAGATAAGTACAGTTAAAAAAAGGATCTGCATTTTCAATCATGTTTCTTTTTTAAACATATACATTTATATAATTACCAAATACACAAAGAACTATGAATGTCATTTATATAATTGCCTATTGTCTCAAGAAAAGATACTTAAAATCTATTACATATCATTTTTTCCCAGAAAAGAACAGTATTTCCAGTAGACATTTGGTTCTGATATTTTTTTAAGTTCCATTGTCCTTAGAGAATAATTTAAATTAAATAATAAGTACTATACAATATTTATATATAAGTATATGGCAAAATACTCTTGCCATAATGGTAAATACCAATAGCCTCAGTACTAAGAAGACTGATGTAGAAGAAGAATTTTCATGTTATCCTGTACTATAGGCTATTCTAATCCCCTGCTCAAACTTCAAATCCCTATCCTGACCTAGCCCATGGACAGGACATTCTCCACCGTTGAGTGGAGAGCAAGGTCTGACTTTCACATGAACTCTGGTGCCCCATTTCTGACCATGGTCCCTGGATGGGGAGACCTGGTGGCACTCAGAGGAAGGATAGCAGTTTACCAAGAAGAAACTCGATACCCTACGAGAATATACAGGGGGAGGAGGTCCCCCTCAGCCACAGACATAGGGGAGAGGAGTAGGGGGGAAGAGGGAGGGAGGGAGAAATGGGGGGATGCAAGGGAGGGGCTAACAATTGAGATGTAATATGAATAAATTAATAAAATAAAAAATTAAAAAAGAAACATTTACATATTTAAATTACAGAGAAAATAAAACAAACACAAAGCAAACAAACAAAAAGAATGGATGATATAATATGAACTTGAAATTTTCATGTAAAAGGGACTTCTATATGTTTATGTTTATGGAGTTTTTTAAAAACTATATATCTTCCTCCAGAAGGTAAATGTGGTGGCATGATTGGAAAATAGCATGAGAGTAGAAGGGAAGAACAATTCTAAATTGATCAAGGTGTTGATGAACACTTTATTGATTCATCTTCTCCTATCCTTTTTCTCTTAATGTTTTTCACAGTGTTACATCTGTTTCTAGTAGTCAAGTTTCCACAATGTCTGGCACATGCCTTCTTCCAGCATAGAATTCCTAGATGAACTTATAATTTTAACTGATGCTTGTATCAACAGCACATAAATAAAGGTACAAAAGTGGATGCTATTATGTATTTGTTTGTTTTGTGTTTTTGCAGGGTTTTGTTGTAGCTTTTGTTTTGTTTTGTTTTTCCAATATACTCAAACACTCCCTCTGTTAGGCAGATTTCAACCTTTACATTCTCTCAGCATACAATTTCTAGATTCCTAGAGAAGATTCTTCATTTCTCTCATTCCTCAAACCTTGTTTCAAAGGTATGGAGAGCCACAGTGAGGGATATAAGTATCCTTTTAGAATTTTTTCAGTATTTTGAAGCACCTAGGTTGTATATCCCAATCTCCTGTTTTAACACATCAATAGTGAAATGAGATATTTTTGTGACTCAAAAAAATGTACAAGTAGAACACAAATAAGAAACAAAATTTGAAAGCATTCAGTTGGTGTCAGGTGGCCATCATTCTTGGCTTAAGATAACTTGGAATGGCTTGATCAACTTAAGGTTTCATTATGTATAAAGTAACGCTGACCTTCTATGGACTTGCAGTCTTGAAAAGAGGAGGAGTAGTGCAGAGAGATATGAGGGTGGATATCTGACAAAAATGTGTATTGTTATAAGCAACTATCACAGAAAATATTGTATTTAAGTAATTTAGTTATCCTAATTATCATTAAGATAGAAAAATAAAATCAACAGTAATGGAATATGACTCTTGGTTGATAATAAGAATACTCTAATGAAAGAGGATAGTGATTTTAAAAAGCACTTGAGTATCTAAAATTCCAGTTGAAAATGCTATAAAAGTAAATTCCTGTAACTGTGGAAAAGCCTACATGGTCAACAATAGAAAACATGGTTTATGTTGCACGAAATCATAAACTTGATGATAGCCTTATTTGTTTCTTGGTGAGCTAATAACCATGCATCCATATTTGCTATAATCTTCATTTACAGGTCAGTAGGTGAGAACAGTCTCCTTCCATATGCCTTCTTTATTTTCTACAACATTCATTTTATGGTCCACAGCTTTTGAAAACATATGGCCACTTGAAAGTACTCTTACTTTCCACTCTTCTCTCAGTTATAAATCATAACTTTTACTTGATTTAACAACTAGCCACTACCAATTTGTTTATATCATCAGGTACAATTTTAAACTCATAAAGTGTGAGAATGCTACTACCATGAAATTTCTATTTTAAAATGTCATATACATGTAAAGTGTCTCCTTTTGCATAGCTGGTAGCTTCCTTTACTTAAATGTAAAATGTGCAGATTTTTCCTCTCTATGAAGAATTCTGAAAGTAAACATCTGAAAGGAAGAGCCTCTACATGTAGTCATTTCTTTATTGTTCTGCATAATTATTTAAAATAATATTAAGGTAAATTACATATTTTTAAAATTTATGAGTAGATATGTATAAATATATTTGTGTACATGAATATATGTAAGTATAGAGATTTATTTTATTATGCTGTGAAAATTACATTGAATAATGATTTAATATGTGAAAATTTGTTGAGTTTTTGAGAATGAATTTAGAAAAAATTTAAAGAAAAATAAGAGACATTGTGAATAGATCATCATGAAATGTATGATCTGTCATAAGTTATATGCACAAGAAAAGTTTCTTCTTTTGATAACAGTTTTAAATGCTATTGTCCTTTACTATAAAAGGTTATGATCATGCTGCCAAGTTGGCTACATTCCCCCACTTCTTCAACAACATGGGACTTTTATTTTATTTCTTCAAATCTTCTTTACAAATGATAGATATGCTGAGAAATATAAGAATAATTAAAATTAAATTTTAGTCAAATGGAGGAGTTTGTATTTTATTATTGATTATATTACAGAATTGTATATTCCTGTTAAAAAAAAGATGAGTAGGATCTCTATTTCCCCATGTAAGTGTTGTATTAGTAATTCATTTTAAGAAAGCTACATGTTTAGGGTGACTAGAAAGTAAAATTTTGAAGACATCTAGGCTATCATGATAAAGAGATGTCACTGGATTAATTTTCAATTAATGTAGGTGCAAAAAGAGATACTGCTCCAATGTAGTACAAGTACTGGGGTAGTGGTTGGGTTATCAGGTTTACTTGTTTAAGCTATGAAGATAAATCAGGATGGTGGGAATAACAACAGAAAATAGAAGAAATAAACTGTGAATAATTACTAGAGTTATAACCATATGGAAGGGTGCTCTTACTGCAGTATAAAATATAAAGGAAGAAGAAAAAAGATGATTGGGGAGGTAAAAAAGACAGATGTAGCTGAAATTAAGGGCCATTTAAGGAATAGTATGAAAATCAAATACTGTACCAGGATCCTAATATATAACCCTTTATGAAGGTGAACTAAATGAAGTTACAAAATAATGGGAGTGGTGCAATTCCAACTAGCCATCACTTTTGAACCTAGTAATCTTCTAGTACCAAGACTGAGTTACATATAACTGAAGTTTTGCCTAAATGGATCTTGTAGGAACCCACAGACAATCTATTACCAAAACTATAGGTGGCTCTCCATAAACTGAGGTCAATGTTCCATTGTTGAAATTAAACATACACAGATCATTGGTCATGGAGAAGTGAAGCTGATATCTACATAGTACCTTCACTCCTATGTTCAAGTATCTTTGCTACAGGAAGGTTCTTTGCGTGCTACCAAAGGAGAAACATAAACGTCAATGCAGCCATAAACCCTTGAAATACAATGGTGTCATGCCTACAAGATATGCTAGTGAAATGGTAGCACAAAATTTGTAGGAGCTACCAACCAATATCTGATATGAAGCCACCTCATTAGATGGAACCAATATCTGACACTGTCTGAATGAGCAATAGGCTGAGACTATACAGCCCAGGACTTGGGGTGAAACTAAACACTATTCTTTTTTTTAATAGTTCATTTTTTATAATTATTTTATTTTTGTATATATGCATTTATATTATTATGCATATATGCAATCGATTACCTTTGGCAAGAAGACAATGACACAATCAGGAATTATATAAATATTACATTCTTACTGTTTGGCTATTTGTATTTGACACCCTTGAAGAAGACATCTTTCCTATCTTGGTACATCTAAATTTCTGAACGTTAATCAATTTCAATCACATATGGCCATTATCAACTTAGGTCACCTATCTAGACCGAAAAAGATCTTAACCCCTAAACAATTAAGCTTCATTGTAAAACTAAGCTACCTGGTCCTCAACTCTCTCAGAGATTTGAGGAGTAAACACTATTTTTTAAAAAAAACATGTAAAGCTATAAATTAACTACTAAATATATTATGCTATACTCAGATTATTGCCTTGTTCAGCCATCCTCAGAGGAAATTATTTCTACTACAGATGAGAAAAATGTAGACAACAGCAAGTCTTTAAACAGCGAGAGACCTTAAAATACACTGTTTAAAATGGTTGTCTCTATCAAATCACTACACTCAGGGCACATAAAATCTCTCAGAAGAGAAGGAAGAAAGAGGGGAAGAGCCAGAGGGAAAGAGGACACCAAAAATACATGACCTTCTAAGCCAGTAAGCTTTGTGCCCAGACAAAGTAACAGAGAACTAAGCAATATGTGTATGAATTCCACAGATCTGCACAAGATGAGATTGCAGACATGAAAGAAGTGGATCCATATCCTCATCCTTTTTTAAAAAAAAATTATTTAATTTTATTTTAGTGTGAGGGTGCTGCCATTGGAGCTGGTATTACAGACAGTTGTAACCTGCCATGTGGTGGCTGGGAATTGAACCCGGGTCCTTTGGAAGAACAGACAGTGCTCTTAACCATTGAGCTATCTCTCCAGCCCTCATATCTTCATCCTTAATGCACAAATACTCTCCAATTGATGACCACTTGAAAATTAAAATTTACTTTCCTCTGAGGTAGTTTTTACTGGCAAAACAAAGCATTCCTAAGAGCATGTTACATGCTCAGCAGAAGGTGGCCAATAGTAAATGTACTAGAAACATCTTTGGGGTTTCCTTGTCTGAAATGTCATATTATGTCTTTAATTTCTTTTTAATCTCTTAGCTCTTTATTTTATTTTATAATATATTTTTCTCTTGTTCTTCATGTGTGTATTGTGGTTTCCAATTAGTGTTTTTATGAGATTCCTGAGTGTACAAACTAGTTAGTCTCTCTTTCTTGGCATCTTAACCCTCTTTTTTCCCCTTGTTCTGGTATTTTAATTTAGTTTGACCTTTGTATATTTTAGTTTATTATGGCTTATTCTATTTTGTTTTATTTTATTACCCTTTAGAAACCTATTTATTTTTTAATTAGAGACAGAAAGGAGGTTGATGCAGGAGGTAGGGGATGTGAGAAAGACCCAAGGAACATAGAGTGATGGGAAAGCATAATCAAGATATATTTTGTGAAAATATATTTTAATCAAAGAAAAGACGTATATTGCATGCATGTATGAAGTTCTCCAGACAAAAGTACAAATCTAAGGAATTAATAAAGCCTTACACTGTATTCTACAATATTAAAATCTAGGATAGAATAGAGACAGTTGGGGTTAACACATAATTGAGAACATATAACCCTAAGCTATTTCATGATTGTTTTTAGGTGCATATTTGTTATCTTAATGGGCCAATCAACCAGCTTTATGTACTATCTGCAATAGAGATGGTACCCATATATCTACTAGATTATAAAATGTATCTGATAGAATAAATCTACCTGCACACATGATTGAGAAATACACTGTGCTATCTGACTACTAATGTCCTTACTAGGCTAGTAACTAGTCTTGACTCAACACTGAAGTGGAAGTTCTGGTTTCTTTTAAAACTCAGTTGTGTTACATGATTTATTTTTCTAGAAACTGTCTTATAAGGGGACACATGATGTTTTTCTAGAATCTGTCTTCTGAGATGGCACGTGTTAGCTGGAAACAGACATGAGAGAGGCCCTGTGGTATTTGAAATAATATAAGTAGAACCCCACAGACAATGACACCATGCTTTTGCATTGCTGGGCAGTGTGATGCTTTGCTGGTCTTTGTTTATGCTTCACAGAGAGAAACACTTCAAAGACTTTCTCTTGGTACTCAGGCTGAGTCTGGCTCCATTGATGCCTGCTGATTTGGTAGAGACTAGCTGTTTCTGCTGGATCTTGCCGCCACTGCTGAGTCATGTTGCTGTTTGGTATTTGCTATTGGACTGCTGGTATCCTGACAACACAGAGTGAAATTGGCTCAAAGAACTACTTCTAAAAAGGTCCATATCATCTGTCCTTATTAATCTTTGTTCTCTCCTACCTCTGGCTGGTGAGCTGGAAGGAAGATAAAAGTATTTGGTAACCCTGAATAAAGTAGAATTTTTTTTAAAAAAAGTTAAGTTTACAAAAAACTGTACAGAAAATAAAAAAGCAATTGTATTACCACTACGTAGCAACTGAAGGAGGATTGCATTAGCATACAGAGGAGAGGATGATATGTCTTCTCAAAGTGGAAATAATCAACCAATGAATTCGTATACTTCCTTACGTCTAACCACAAAGGTGTGTAGCCCATCTAAGATATACGGAAATCTCAAATATCCCATTGATTTCAGTGAAAGTAATTCCATATGAAAAGGCTTTACTTCTCTGGAAAATGAATTTTGTCACAGGGAACCTTGAACATTCACTTGTTGTTGTTGTTGTTGTATTTTCACAAATAAAGTGGAATCAGTCTGGATGTCCATTAATAAATGGATAGTTAATAATGTATTGTTAACTCATACACTGTGCTATAATTCAGTTTTAAATTGGATATTTTTTATTTAAATAATAAAATTGAAATATTCTGTTAAGTGATACAACTCAGATACACAAAAAACAAACACTATACATCTTTTCTCATGTGTGGATTTAAATCTGTAACTTTTCTGTATACACATTTATAATAATGTTAGTAAATGTGTAGGCCATAGAATTAAAATAAAACTTATATGAAGGGGATATTCCTTATTAAAAATGGGGAACAGCAAAATATGTGTACTATGAAAGTATAAGTGGGACACAAGATATTGAAAAGTTCAAGTGTGAAAGGGAAGCGGTGACGAGAAGGTGAGGGTCAACCAAAATTGCTAGTGTATGAAAAGATCATAGTGAAATCTAGCACTTTGTAACCTATAAACAGACAAACAAACACAAAATTGACTGTAAGTACTTAGTGTAGATGGATACAGTTCCTACTAAAAGTGCTGGCTTCTTAAATGAAAATTTTAGATTTACCACCCTATGAGTTGAACACCAATGGAATTCCTGAGATTTCCCTAACAGCAAAAGCAAGTATTACCACATTTTTCTTGACCACTAGATGTAGTTATTAATACACCATTGTTAAAGATGTCCCACATATTGGTAGAAGGAAGAAAATCAGGTCAAGCCCTGGGCTGTGATCTTCTGTCTAGCTGCTTATCATGACAGTGCTGGAAGATGCTATGTAGGTACCATAATGGGAAAATTTGTCATGAAAAGTCTCACATATGAACCAACATTAGCCCACTGGCATCATATATTTAAGTCTCTCATAAGGGGTAACTTAATCAACAATTTATAATTTTGTATGATAGTCATTCCACAGAGGAGAATTCATGTTTGGCGTTATAGCCTAGTGAGGCCATAGACCCTGGTGGAGAAGGTAGTAAAATTGCCTTCCTAAATAAATATAAATCGTCTGTTCAATAATCTTTCCAATAACTATATCATTCCCATAAATAGAGTTGCCATTAGCTTTAATATCATTTGCCTGTGTTTTCAGTTGTCAGCCTTGACAGCAGAAATTCAGACTAGTCAAAGTATAGAAAATAAGCAGAGGCTAAGTGTACATCCTCAAATGGAACATCTATAAAATTCCCTTCTGGTCTCCAGGAACCTAAGAAAGAATCACTTATACAAGAGCTTGGGAAAAAGAAGAGATCAGTGTGCAACAGTGACAGAATTGATTCCTGTGTGTCCTGCGGTGGAATGTGGATGGGCTACTGTAAAAATCCTCAGGGATGTATTGGTGTGTGTGTGCCTTATTCTGTGGTATAGCAGCCATTGGTGACATAAAAATAGCCCTGTAAAGAAAGTCAAGGTGACACTCATATAAACAGTTCTGATTAAACTCATTGAATCACGCAGATACACATACACATACAGAGAGAGAGAGAGAGAAAGAGAGAGAGAGAGAGAGAGAGAGAGAGAGAGAGAGAGAGAGAGAGAGAGAGAGTTAGTTAGTTCCAGGAATGCAAGGAAGATATGGACAATGGTGACTATCATGCAAATATATATATATATATATATATATATATATATATATATATATATGAAGTGACATAATAAACTTATTATTATGTATAATTAATATATTCTCATAAATGAAATATTGGAAAACTGTTTGATGATACACTACTATTTATGAGTTTATTTTAATGTTTAACAAAGTCTCAATGTGTATCCAGGTTGGTCTCAATCCCTGCGTAGTCCTATTTTAATCTCCAAAATTCTGAGATTAAATGTGTTTGGTACCGCACTTGGCACTTAACACTAGCTCTAAGAATATGAGAATATGTACTCATGAGGCTCACTAGGCTTCTCTCAATTACATTCTATAAGGTGAAGAAGTAGCTATTTAATAGAATGCCTGCCCCGAATCTCCACTGTCTGAACATTTCTGCAGATACGTAATTATGATTGAATACATTTGGAAGTGAATATCAATGACACCTCCGAAGCATCAAACTCAAAGAAGGCTCTTCAGGGACATAAGAACCAGAGTAAAATTTTTTCTCCCATTTTCATCTGTTATTCTTTTAGAATTCTCAACTAAAACAATTATCTTAATAACAGGAAAGATATAGAAATTTGCCACTTTCCATCAGCCTTCAACTACATGACAGTCTGTTTACATAGTCTCATTGTGTCTAGTTCTATAAAAAAATCACTCAGAAGATTTTCTTTAATGCATTTACCTCATTATTTACTTCATATTAAAGATGGAAAAGCTATAGTTCTTCCATCAAAGCCTTGTAACATGCATCAGTCCCACCTTTTTTTCCTTATAATTTTCCCTAGCCATTATGGATTTAAGTATGAGAAAAGGCCTGCTCACACTGTGGATGTAAGCTAATATAGAAACTCAATTGTTACACCTGACATAAGTGAGTAACCTTATCTAACACTAAATTTTACTAAGAATCCAAAGGGTGCAATTATTCAAAAAGCAATGGAATAGGAAGAAAGGACTAACATTCTGCCTGGTTCTTCTAGTAATTTGCTCCAATTGAACACATTTCCTATGGCACTGACTATAGATGAGGTCACTTGCCCTACTCCATATGGAGAGATTACACCAAAAAAAACCCAATTACTTAATTCCCAGATGTCTGCAGGGAGTACTGGACAACCTTCTTGGAGTCAGGTCCAAGAACACCATAGATTTTAGGTGTGTTTGCCATGGGCAATAGTTATAGACTAGAAAATTAAGGTAGTAACATGTCTACATGGAGATAAGACAAAGTAACTACTTGAGAAAATTGGTGCTTTGTGTCTTTAAAAGAAATCAATCCAAGATTGCTGCAAAACTGGCATGCCCCCACAGGACGAATAGGTTTATGCTACAACTATAAAATCTAAAATTCAACAGAAAACATTTCAAACTAAATGAAAATAATGATTTATAAATCATGCATCTAAACATGAATAAATGCTGTACAGGAAAAATAAATAATATATACTCAAGAATAAATGCAAGATATTGTCATTTCAATATATTTGTATGCATGTGTGTGAGTGCTTGTGTGTGTGTGTGTGTGTGTGTGTGTGTGTGTGTGTGTGTGTATGTGTGTGCATGGTGTAGTTTATGAATGTGAACATCATGGCTTTTGGGGAGCATAATAAGGCTACAGCAGAACGTTGGATAGCTATTCCTGTCCTACTGCCTACAGACAGAGTCAGTATAATAGAAGCTCACCTTTTTTGGGTAGGCTAGTTGTGACTAAACACTTGGGATCATCTACCATCAGCTCATCAATACTGGGATTAGAGTGACTTACAGCCATTTCAGACTACCTCGGTTCTGCGAGTTAGAAATCAGATGCTAATGAACGCAGAGCAAATGGATGTCCCAACAAGTTCTCCTCCCTAACAGGGGCTTACCCATCTATGAAACCTATGAACCGCAACAATGGATGGACAGCATGACACAATAACGTTAAAGGTGCAGATAACTTTGGCAATAACCAGCAACTTTCCAAGTGGACTTAAGGCCCACTCAACAAGAAGAAAAATATGTCTGGTACTGGAAACCCAGCCAGAAACCTAGGGCTACTAAATTCATGAATCTTGTAGAATTTATGACCACAACTTTACTATCTAAGCATAGTCCCTGACTAGAGTCTAAATATTCATCCTTAAGATAAATGTAGTTCTCCTGCTTCCTCCAGGAAATTTCTCTTTGCCACAGATAAAGGAAATTATAATATCTGACAGACATTCAAAATGCAAAGATGTATAGAGTCAAGTTGGGTGGATAAATGGAAGAGAAAGTGAAATAGGAGGATGTGGGCATAATGGAGGGGCAGAACTGAAAACTCACCTGGGGGTATTGAGGAACACCCTAACATGAGGAGCCAGTGATACCGCATAAGACCATGGCTTGGTCTTGGAATGTGCTGCCACTGGGGAAAATGTCTGGGTCCATGGCCCTGTAGTAGTAGGTAACAGTTAACAACAATGGCCAGGTCAACATCCCTGTTCTGGTCTGTGTAGTGCATGTACACATGTGTTTGGTATGATCCCAAGATTGGGATGGGGAACACACTGGGAGAGAACAGGTGATGTTTATACATTAGAAGATTAACCACCTTGTGCAGGGGCTTGTTTTTGTTGTTGTTGTTGTTGTTGTTCGTTTGTTTCTTTGTTTTTTTCCATTTTTGGAATGTTTATTTTTATTAAATATATTTTTATATATACATTTATTTTATTACACATATATACAATAAACTACCTAATCAAGAAGAACTATGACACAGTCAGAAGTTATGTAAATGTTACATTATTAGTTTTTTTGCTACTTGTATTTGGCAGCCTTGAAGAATATATCTTTCTTATCTTGGTGAGTCTAAAATTCTGAATGTAAATCAGTATCTATCATATCTCATCATTATCAACTTAAGACATCAATCTAGACCTTAAAACCTCTTAACTCCTAAGCAACTAAACTTAATTGTAAAACTAAACAATATGTTCTTCAACTCCATCAGAGACCCGAGAAGGAATACAATTGATTACCTGTGTATACTGGGAGTGCAGGTTAGTAGCTTTCCAAATGAGAGGATGAAAGAGACAGTTTGCTGCTTGAGCAGTCACTCCAAACTCTTTATAACATTGGAGCATCATCTTCAGCCTTCTGGCCCAATATATCTGACAGACATATTTGTGAATCAGGAACTATTTAGGTCTTGCTTACCCTGTCTTGGCAGAATTTGGCTGTAGGCTGTACCTGCATCCAAACTTGTCCTTTTGTAGGCAGAATTCTATCTGTGGTAGAAATGAGGATATTTTTCCCAGTGGCTGGTTTGCCACATTTCAAGCTATCTCCACGAGGAGGTTCACTGATGCTCCTCAACCTCACTGAGGTAGGGAGGGTTTTGCCAGAAATTAACCTGTCTAATTGTCAGTGAATCTTTAAATTAATAAAAATATTTTTAAATGGCATATTCTGTATGTCTCTGAGATTTTTGAATACCTTATCTAACTATTTTACCTTATCTTTCCATAGAATCACATATATCTGTTTGGTCCATCATTTCAGACTGTCCCACATAGGACTCTAATTAAACCTGGAATTTCTCAATATTTAGAAACTGGACCAGAAATGCTATTCCTACCTTGTTTAAACATTTCCCCAATTTTATTTGGGTCCCTACAAATGTACTATTTATCCAAATTCAGCTGGAAGAAACCTTAAGGGAATGATGCCCCATTTCCTTTAAGGGGGGTTGGGTAGGTTTTTGGTGATTTCTTGGGATATAAGGGGTATTTTCAATGAGAATTGGTTGTAAGTTATTATTGGTCTTATTCAGAGAGAGAACAAAGTAGGACTCAGAGATGCCTCTCTTTCCTTTTGTCTACTCTAATATGAGGTTTTTGTACCCATATAACTCAATTATAATACAAGGTTTTCCAATATTTTCAAAGAGCTATTTCTGACTGTTTAGGATAAATAAGTGATACAAGTTAATTGTTAGTTGATCAAATCATGGTCATACCAATTACTAGTCTATTTTTACCACAGAGATATACATCTTAGTGTCTTGATTTTTGCCAATTGAAACACATCTTAGTACACACTCTGAGAGGACACACACACAAACACATATACATGTATATATATATACATTATATATATATACACACCCAAAATGGGAGGCCAGACTTTTTGGATCTTGGTATTGTTTGGCTGTACCTTGCTTCACTTTGAGCCACTCCTAGAAAGACTACTCCAGAGAATGTCTGGAGCTCCAGGTTCTAGCTGCTGTTCCAGGTTCCAGGAGCAACTTTAGTGAAATTGCTGGTCTGCTGAAATCCTGCCATTTATACTAGAGGAATCAATCCCAGGAACTGAATAAAAAGGCCTATTTTTCCCTTTCTCATTTACCCCCTTTCTCTCCTATCTATGGTCAGTGGGTTGGAAGGGAAGTATAAGTATTGAACAACCTCCAAATAAAGTAGGTTTGGAAAAGTTCAAAGCCTACAGGCCTGCCATCCAGGGACATGTTGATGTCTGAGGGCTGTAAAGAACTGGACAGATCTCTCAGCTTGGCATCAAGGAGGGGATGTCCCTGGGATCATGAGAGCAGGAGAGGTGTCACCGCCACCACCAGCTGTGCCACTCAACAAAGTGGGTTTTGCACCTTGCCTGAGCAGCACAGTGGCACTTACTCCGGTGGTTGTGGAGCAGGTGAGATGGACCCTGAGTATGAGAGCATGGGAGAATTGGTTCTTCAACTTGATTTCTGTGTGACAGCATGGGAGAGGTAGAGATGATCTATCCTAACTTCAACCTTGCCACTGGGACACGAGAGTGAGAAAAGTGGCCATGTCCCTTACCAGCAGCAAAACTTGGGAGATAAGTCCTTGTGTGTAGCCTGGACATCAGTTCAGAGATAGCCCTGCTTGCAAGGGGTTGCTGGTGAGCTGGAGAGCTGGTAGGCTGACCAGCTAAGACATCTCTCAGGCCCTGGTCCAGGGCTTTGAATTGGCTCACCCCAACATCTACCCCATTGATAACCTGCCTGAGTACATGAAGGAGCTGCCCCTATATTTAGAAAATTATGGGATCTCTATGACACAGGGCAACAACAAAATATCTTCCAGGATTCCCAATGAATTTCAAATATTGATAGAGTAGCAGAAGCCAGAGGCTTCACATCAGACCAATGATACATTGTAAAAAGTGTTAGCAAGCAAAGAAGTGTGGGCAAAATGGTGTACTGTGGGGCATACTCTGACACATAACAACTTCCACAAGAAGTTTTTTTTTTCCTTTTTTGGGGTGCAAGTGGCTAGGGTGGATGGCAAGGGTGTGTGAGTTCAGTGGAATTAGAGTGCAGGTACATGATGTAAAATTCACAAATAACTAATAGAAAGTTTAAAAAAAAGACTAATATGAATAAGGCTGCTATGAACATGGTTGAGCAAATTTTCTTGTTGTGTGCTGGAGCATCTTCTGGGTATATTCCAAGGAGTGGAATAGCTGGGTCTTGAGGAAGCTCTATTCCCAGTTTTCTGAGATAGCACCAGGTAGATTTCCAAAGTGGCTGTACTAGTTTGCATTCCCACCAGCAATGAAGGAGTGTTCCTCTCTCCCCACATCCTTGCCAGCATGTGGTGTCGCTTGAATTTTTTATCTTAACCATTGTTATCCCCCTCAGGAACAGTCATAGGGGAGAGGAATAAGGGGAAAATGGGAGGGAGGGAAGAATGGGAGGATACAAGGGATGGGATAACCATTGAGATGTAACAAGAATAAATTAATAAAAGAAAGTTAAAAAACAACAACAAAACAACAAAGTACATGATATTCCCCCTTTATCTCAATGAAGCAAAGAAAATCCACTCAAGGGAATGTAAACTTACAATAGGCAAGTAGAAGTTCAGACTGTGATGCAACATTGTTCTTGAACTAATCAGAAAGTTTATATTCATGAGTCCACACTTCCACGGTTAAGATGCATTATAAAAAGTTATGGTTTCAATTTTGGAACAAATTAATTATATGTTTGTGATGGTTATTAGAATACTTTTTCTTTTATCATGAATAAAAGTAAAGATATACTCAAGAGAAGAACTAAGTTTTAACTTCAGCAGCCTCTAAAGGCACATCTCTGCTTACTGATGAAATGTTTTCAGTGCCCTTGACATGACTTCAGCACTCCTCTGATGTTGGTTGGACACATATCTGTGCTCACACACTCTCTTGACAGCTGCTATTGTTTTCAGCTTTCTTCTGTTTTTTATCCTGAGTATTCTCTAGGGAGTTCTCTGAATGTGCCAAAAAATACATCCAGAAACAAATATCTCTACAGCCCATGTTCAAAGAAGAGGACTAAGAGATGGTAGACAAATAGTTAGATAATTCTAGGGAGTCTTTTGACATAACAAGAAAAGCCTTTGCACATTTTAATATCTCAGCTTCTTCGATTCTATGTCCAGGAATGAATGTGCACAATTTTATATCAAGCTGCATTTAGAAGCCTCAAACTGAATTGGTACTAAATGTAGAACATGAATTAGCCATAAAGGAAATTCTGAATCATGAATGAAAAGATGGCTTACAATAGACATAAATAAATTTATATTGCAATCACTGATAAAACAAGAAGAGCAAATATAGTTTATAAAAATTAGAATATAAAAGTTGTAGCACCATGCCTGATTATGATTTTTTAGTTATAATGTACAATAATTCATAAGTGGAAATTAACCCCAATAGTGAAACAGTGATAGCTTTGTCTAACTGATGTTTTTAGGCCTATGGAACAAAATTACAAGACACACTGTATCCAGCAGTGACCCTGAAGCTTGCTAGTTGCAGTCACTGTAAAACTCCCTTGTTGCCAAGTGCTGCACTGGAAGAAAAAACAGTCTGACCAGCTTCCTTGAGTTACTGAATCATGCTGGGCTCAGGTGAGTGAAATGGCTGAAAGCTGCTTTTATTGTTTATTTCACGTCCCTGAGTCATGCTGGGCTCAGGTGTAAATGTGGTTTCTCTAAATGGCTTCTCCTGCTTAGTAAACTCTCCTAATCAACTTCTAAACCTACAAGAAAAGACTGGAGGCATTTAATAAGAAGTAAAGATTCATTTAGCAAACAGAAACTCTACATTTGGAGGCACAGTGGTTAGGATTTTAATGGAGTCAGGAGATGGCAACAGAAGAGAGCACGCCATTTATATGATATTTTGAATATTTAAATTATTTTCTAAAGATAGAACAAGCATGGCTATTCTGTTCAGTAAACTTTCATTAACTGAATTATTGTATATTACATGGATGTTATGCTTAATTTTGTTTCAACTTATCTGACACAGATATAATAAGCATGTCACCTTTATGAGATGAAGAGCATTTAAATAATATGGCTAATTGAAATAGATAGCAAATTTTCAATTTCAAAGATATTCCTTAATTTAGGAGTTTTAAATAAAACAAAATACATCATGCTTTTTTGAAGAAGAAATTTCTACTGACTCACTACTTATACTGAGGAACTTGTTTTTCAGACTGAAACATTAACTATTTGTGAGTCTCAAAAATATTTCTTCAACCATTATCTTTTCACCTGGCATGTACCAGTCATATGTTTTTCTGCTTCTGTGATGACATAGACATCTGTGGGTGATATCTTGAGTCACATTTCTCACAATACTTTGGTGACAGGAAGATTTTCTCCAAGGACAAATTCCAAAGTTGTTAGCCATAACACCTATATGCAGGAACAAAATTAATTATATCCTATATGTTGTCTACTTATTTCTATCCATCTGTTTGTCTTTCTATTGCTTATCATCTATCTATCTATCTATCTATCTATCTATCTATCTATCATCTATATATCTACTACCTATCATCTATATATCTACTATACCTCTCATCAATGTACTGTATTTATACATATTTCATCTATTTACATAACTATAATCTATATCAAGGTAATCATATATATTAATAACAACTAAAGAAGCAAATGTCTTAAAATTGAGAGGAACAGGGAAACATAGGAAGAAGTGCAATGGGAAAAAAGCTGAAATAATGTTAATATACTTCTAATGTATTCAATTCTCCAAAAAATGGCATAAACATTTTCTAAAATATATCTGAGTCTATACATATTTTACTGGGTTGTTTCATCACATAATCTTGACCACTAAAAGACTTTTGTACAAATAAGTAGGATTTTTTTTCATACATCTCAAATTGTGGAAGTGACATTGTAGTTTAGATCTGGATAGAATTTAAAAGAGTTTCAAGCATTGGGAAGCACACTGGTGTTAAATGTCATAGTAAGGAGGTCTCTAATCATATTGCTCTGATATGTAGGAAAAAAACTTAACTAAAATGGCAATTCCTTATTCAAAGTTGATATACTGTGTTCTAGCCCTAAAATGTATCCTACTCTGTTGTGTGGAAAGGCATAAAGCTATGAAAGAATTGTAAAATATGATCATAATAGGTTGAAGGATTCTTTTTTTTTTTTTTTTTTTTGGTTGTGACCTTAGCCTTTGAAGGCTGAGCTATCTGTCCAGCCCCATTGAAGGATTATTAACATTTAATATTGAACTATTATTTCAATAAAAATAGTGCTTATTTCTTAACAAACTTTATACCCAAATAATCAAAAATAGATATTAGGATCTATTTTATTTGCCTATTGCACAATGCTGAACAATAATTACCCTGGCTAAAAACTTCATGCCAGTATAGTTTCCTCTCATACTTACTTACCACTTAATAATTTCCTTTTACTCATATCCCAGGTCCAGCTCATTCCTCCTGCTACTTCCCAGTCTTCTCCTATTGGCCCTACCCTGCGCTTTCTTCTCTTTCTCCTCTCCTCACTGGATCCAGATATCCCACTGTATTCCTAGTTAGTGCTCAGCATTGGGTAGTTGTTCTTTTATTGGCAACACAGAGAACAAATGGTGACATGTTTATACAAACTTGAAGCAGGAGATACTTATATTAAACATCACAATGCAATGTCCAGACAGTAGGGTAGAGAAATAAACATCTGAATGAGCAAGGATAAACTGTACAAAGTCCACAGGAACATTATGCCAACAATAATATAAAGAGAATTTAGAAAAATATTGGATATTCAGCATTGTGCCTCTCAATTGCTTATGTAAAAGAAAGAAAAGAAGGAAACACTTAAAAGTTAAATGTAAATGAAAATTATGAATAAAACCAGTAAAGAGAAGCTTGAATAATTGAAAGCAATGTCAACCTATATCTACAGCATATGATAATAAGGGTACTCTAAAATATTCACCAAAGCACTAAATATCTATTTTACAAAGTTACCCAGATAACTTCTCATGGACACAGACATCCAGTTAAAAGGAAAGGAAGCATTAGAGGGCACACACTGAGAGCAAATGCATCTGCAGTTACAATTAAGAAATATGAGTAGAATAAGACAAATTACAAGAAGGCTGCTTTTCTTCCTTGGACTGTATTAAACAAGCAAGAATAAATTGTGTTTTTTGGGGATGCTAACAATTAAATATAGAATGATCTTTTAAAAAAGTGATTCAACGATCAACAAGCAACCCCCTTCCACCCCCACTTCAGTGCAAGCTCAGCAGTAAAAGTTGTCAACTCTTTAGCTTCATAACACAGGAAAAGAACAGAGAAGATGAAGAGCAAGAAAACCTATCGATGCCTTCAGTTGATGTTGCCATCATTTTCTGCCTGGAATATAAAACATGCAACTAAGGATGATATTTTGTGACATGTTTTCTCCAGTGGACTTTGCCTTTGCTTTTACATGTAATTTTAGACCTCTTATCTTACAGGGGTACCTTTCTGTCACTTTGTTCTACCCTTCTGAATTCATTTAACCTTAACTGATATTTCTGAATATCAGAAGTCTATTCACTTTAGAAGTCAGAGCATTAAGTTAAAAAATGAAGGAAGAACAATACAAGTTCACTGGGTGGGTCCTGGTCCAAGGTCCAATAAAAGGCGTTTTGTTTTCATATACTAAATAGAGGTTTACCATTCCAATAATACTAAAAATATGTTTATTTAAATATCAGTTCTAACTTATAATGTCTATATTACCATGTAAATATAAATAATGAGACACAAGTATCTTTTTTTTTTTCTGGGATAAGTTCTTTCTTTAGCTGAACCTGAGAAAACAAGCTACAGAAATTCACAAGTACATATACGGATAGGCCAAAGATAAAACTACCTATTACTTTTACAGACTTGTTCTTATTACGACATGGCTATTTGTGAGTGTGATCCCTGGAGTGTGGATATTTGAGAAAGCCAAAGGTAGCTTCAATTTTCCCAGAGCTGGAATTACAGCAGATGGTGAAACACCAAATATAGGTGCTGAGGACTGCAAGAACTTCTAGTGAACTTAGTTACTGAAGATTCTCTCTCTTCTTCGATCTGCCTATGTTTACTTTGAAAAAGTACAAAGAAGAAGCTGTAAGAGGAGACTTCTTCTTCTTCTTCTTCTTCTTCTTCTTCTTCTTCTTCTTCTTCTTCTTCTTCTTCTTCATCTTCTTCTTCTACTTCTTCTTTTCTCTCTCTCTCTCTCTCTCTCTCTCTCTCTCTCTCTCTCTCTCTCCCTGCTTCCTTCCAATCATCTGTCCATCCATCTGTCCATTCTTCTACCTTTCTATGTTTCACTGTCTTTCTCTTTCTGAGCACACCAAAAAAAGGCCTTGTGAAATAATAGTACAATGTTGACAATATAAACATAATAGAAGTGAACAAAAGAGAGTGTTGTTTCTAGAAACTAAATAGGTTGACACCTAGAATGTGAGAGGGGAAATAAAGTATCTTTCTTGGTCATACAATCTATGGTATCTTGTTACATAAAGTTAAGCAAATTTTGATGGTAGTTTTTACAGTGATGTGAAATTTCTGTCCTGGAATCCATGAAAGATTGACTCTGCCTAAGTGTATTATCAGAGCAATGGTAAGGAGGTAAGGCATTACTCAGAAACACTATTCAACTCAGGAATAATTTAAACTGTCCTGACTGCAGCCAGAAATTTCCACTTAGAGTAGGTGCTGACATTAACATAAGCTGTCACTGTCAGTTTCACCAGCTGCCAGGAACTCCTGTCACTAGCAGGGCCTGGCGGTTGATGGAGACTGATGGCTGCCCTAGCCATTGAGGCTCTGACTCAGGATCCATTTCTGTCAAATGTGTGCACATTAAATGTCAAGAAGAGCCTTGACAATACTGTGGATTCTGCAGCTTCACTTATCAGAAAACGTGATGAGACAGTGAAGTTAATAATATCCTTTCATGTGATAAAACCTGAAGGAGTAGAGAATCTTTAAGTTGGAAAAGTTAACATTTCAGAAAGGTGGTAAGTCTATTCAAATATCTGAAGCACTCGATTACAGTGAACGTGTTACCTCTGGTAGGTTCTCAAGGGATATGACTAGAATATATTAGGAGAACCTTGGAAAACAAATAATAGCTTAGCATATATATTTTCTAACAAGGGCTGTCCAAATTATGAAAGAATTTTTAAAAACGTGTTGTTCTTAAATCAGTTTAGACTTGCAGGAAGATGTCAAGTGGATATCAAAAAACCTCTGGACATTGTTTCCTGGGATGACAAAACTGAGTCTCTTACACCACCAAGTACAATGAGGAAAGGAAAGCAATATCAAAAGCACTGAGAGAGAAGTACTTCTGAAGATCGACTTTTTTCTAGACTAAGTATATGAAATTCATTTTTCTGAACCTTTATTACTTTAAGATTATGCATTTTGTGTTTCTATTTAATGACTTAATACATATTAAGTCTTTGCATTTTGTGAAAGTGTATCTGGGTCAAGACTGTTTAGTGTTAGATAAGTCTTTTGTTATAATAATTACAACCGCTTCAGTTGCATCACTACTGCTTGATGATGAACTAAATTAGTGGCACTCAGAGGAAGGACAGCACGTTACCAAGAAGAGACTTGATACCCTATGAGCATATACAGAGGGAGGTAATCCCTCTCAGGAACAGTCATAGGGGAGGGGAATAAGGGGAAAACGGGAGGGAGGAAAGAATGGGAGGATACAAGGGATGGGATAACCATTGAGATTTAACAAGAATAAATTAATTAAAAAAATGGAAAAAAGTAGGAGTGGGGGCAACATATACATTAAAGCAAACTGTATATATTATGGAATAAAAATTCATTTGAATAGACCAGACTAGAATTTTCAATGAATGACATTTTAAATGATTAATAAACATTGACAAATAACTATTTATATATTGTGTAACTATTATATTTAATTTAAAATATAATTATATAATATATGCTTCATGACAGCTCTGTTTTGCAGGAGAACTGGTGATAAAAGAGCAATAATAAGAAAGTGTCTATGCTCAGAATCATACAACAGCGTGAGCACATCCAGAAATATGGCTTTAGTATTATTTCTAAATATCTTTGTGGATTGAAAATTTGTTTTTTTACTTTCAATGAACAACCTAACTGTGTGAACTCTACCTGTGTTACACACTTGGGTAATTAAAAAAGGGGAAAGAAGTTTATACCATGTTTACAATGTATTTAGAAGAATCTTTAGGCAATATTTATATCCATTATCTATTATCCTCTAGCTTTTCTGATGGGATTTTTCATATCTTTCGTTATTTCGTGTGATTTTCAGATTTCAGTACCTTTTATATGCAGCCTCTTGTGGTAGCAGGAATCATTTGCTTATAATTATCATTCAGTTGTCATGTACCATTAAAGTAATAAATATTCCAGTGTTTTTTAAATGAACAAAGCTTATATGATTGTTATTTGACCACATCCCCAGGATGGGGAGGCCTGGTGGCACTCAAAGGAAGGATAGCAGGCTACCAAGAAGAGACTTGATACCCTATGAGCATATACAGGGAGGAGGTCCCCTGAGTCACAGTCATAGGGGAGGGGAATAAGGGGAAAATGGGAGGGAGGGAGGAATGGGAGGATACAAGGGAGGGGATAACCACTGAGATGTAATATGAATTAATTAATATATATATATAATAAATAAAAATAGAGGATATCTAATATTTTAGTTGAAACCTACAAATTGTCTTTTGATAGGAAGCACATCAATTATCTACTGAGGACTTAAAATAAATTCAGCCTCCTAAAAAATCCTCATTTTCTGATAAACTGAATATTCAATATAAGTACATCATTCGAATTAATCCTGCTATGAGTAACAACAGAATGAGTGATTCTCTCCAGTTGCATGAAACTCCTTTCTTTTTTTATGATAAAAATACTACATAAGCTAAAACTACTCAGCATATTTTTGCTGTACAAGTAGGCCATGATTGTAGAGGCTTGATGAATTGCTTTAGTGCCTATATGAAATCCCAGGTATCCCCTTGTCCTCTTCACTCCATTAGGGTTACAGTGAGAGACTAAAGTTAGAAGCTTGCTGACCTCAGTATGAGCTTACGTATACCTAAACTATGTGAGACAGATATTTCACATGTAATGAAAGTTTTTTCTTTCTCCACAGAAGCAACTAATTTGGTAATCGCTCAAATAACTGGGGAATGCAGTTCCCCTTTACCAAACAGGACATACAAGTGACCTATCACAATATGATATAGTTTCCAAAAACAATGTTAACTTTATGAATGGTATGCAATAAAAACGTCCATTACTGAGAGGGTCTTTTCTTACTTGTGAAATGTAGGTAACACTTCATATATTGGTTTTGAGTAGTCTGACATTAGTAGTCTTGGAATTATGCATATTTTTATGTTTTTGATAACTTGCTATCTAGAATTTGCCACTAAAATATCTGAGTGTTGTAAGTGTAGTGTAATCATCTTATCTGTGGATTATGTCTCTCTTGTGAGTTTTAATATGGAAAGTTTAATAAGGAATCAGTGATAAAAACGATAGAGAAATGCTTTATTTGACAGTAGTCTTAGCAAATTTAGCTTCTCTAAATTGGGCCTGCTTTCATCTTGCTTGCAGTATATATGAAGCCTATACTCTATGAAGCTAAGGGGCTAATTATCTAGAAAATTTTAGAAGAAAATATAAATTTGTTCTAGCCAGGAAGAGATTTCCCTTAAATGATCACTTTTCCTTGAATTGTTCCTAACAATCATATTAGCTATAATATATTACCTTAATTGGTTGCATTTCATATGGTGGGTAATATGACCATGAGAAGGTTAAACATATAAAACTCAAAGCTATTACTCAAACATTTAAGATGATGATTTCATACTTAAGTTAATATGATTTTAATAAAGAGAATGAATCATAGAAAACATCTTAAGAGTCTATAAAAAGGTTAACCACATGTAACTTTAATAGAATTCTACATTCCAGTCACTGTATGAATGAAATTTTTATATATTTCTTCATGTCTTTGAGCTAGAATAATTGCCAAAAATTTTAAGCCATTTTTCCAGATGTAAAAATGTACTTGACATTCTGACTTATGAATAGAAAAATTACTGATACTAAAGATACTGAAATAAATCATTTCTCACGAACCTTAAGAAGTAGGAATCATTCTTTGTGTCCTTGGATTCCCTGATTTGGAAATTTAAGTACATCTTTAGTTCAGTTAATAACAAGGGGTTGAGTGGAACTTAATTTAATTGTTTAGTATGTATTTTATATGTAGCATATTTCACTCCTGATGTAGCATGTCTAATTATATCCTGTCCTTGCTGTAGTGTACAATTTCTTGGTAATGGAATAAGGAGTAAGCATTTATTGACAAATTATATAACTGAAACCAATTCTCAGAGAATCCTGTAGTCTTATTTTGAATATTTTTTTTGGCAGATCTTAACTCCTTGTCATCTTTCAGAAAGTTATTTACATCCAAAGATCCTTGTTTCACAGATATCTGTCATAAATCTTGACAATAAAATGTCTCACTTCATTTTCAGTGCTATTTATAGAAGTTACACAGTTCTAGTAAGAAGATGAGTATCCAACAGCATGTATGATATTTTTTCCTGTTACCTTCATAGTGTGCTTATACATCTGAAACAAGTTCAAATTCAAGCTTTACTGTTTAAAAACATCTTGTATGAAAAAAAAACCCTAACTAATTAACTAAATAAATAAATTACACTTCCTCCAAAGTTCCTGACAATTAACCTATTTTAGTATTTGGAAGGACATAATTATAGTGGTTAAGTTATTTTAGTAGCTTACTGTATATAATGGGGTGGGATCTGGTGTAACCTCTTTGCAAAATAGTTTATCTATTTCAAATATGATAACAGATATAATATTCCAAGTAACAATGGTAATGCCCAATATTATATTAGTCTGTGTTCTGTCGCTGTGAAAAGACAGCATGACAATGGAAAGTCTTATAAAAGAAAGCATTTAATTGGGGGCTTGCTTACAGTATCAGATGTTTAGTCCGTTCTCATCACAATGGCGTGCAGACAGACGTGGTGTGAGAGAAATAACTGAAAGCTCTACATGTGGTTCCACAGGAAGGAGGAAGACAGTGACAATGGACCTGGGTTGTGCTTTTGAAATCTTAGAGCCTATCTCCAGTGACACACTTCTTGCAACAAGGGCACACAACCTGTTTCTTCTTAAATAGTGAGCATATGGTGGCTATATTCAGACTACTTTATTCAGACCATCACAAATATATTGTCCCAGTATGCATGGAATGTTTCTTTCCATAAAAACACACCAGAGACCCAGTGCCATTTATTTCAGTAGACACAAGTCAAACTGTTGTAGAACTAATAATATTTAATATTGATTGATAAGTTATTAAAGCCTATGTAAAATAATTAATTAAACTAATATTTATTAATGCTGGTTAGTCATATACTGATAGTCATTCCTTAACCTGCTATTTTAAAAATAAATGGCACAGAAATGTTAGATTTATTATAAGCCTTAGTGCACTGGGGCTGGGCTGATATTGACGTGGTAAGCTACCTTGTCTGCTTCCCCGGACTCCTCCCATGAATGCTTGCGCAAGTTTTATTTTGAGCTGCTTCTCTCCTTCATGCCAGGCTTCACAATGAGCTTCTGTCTACCACATGCTTCTAGTTCATGACAACCCTTTCTCCCTCCTTCCTTTCTCTTCTCTGTGATCTCTTTGCCACCTCCAACCCTAGGAACCTTGGATCCAGCTATCTCTCTTCTGCCCAGTCCAGGTTGTATGCAACTTTGTTTAGTCAACCAGGAATAATTTGGGAGGCATAATTTACACATCATTTTCAATGCATGAGAATTTGCTGATAGAACATTAATGATATTGGGGGACAAGCAATTAAGAGTTGAATGCATAGTAGCTCAAGATCAACTCCAATGCCATAAAATTCTGCTTTGCCCCTGAAATGAAAGTAAGTACTTAGTATTAATATAACTGTGTTAATGGGCTGTATGTGACCTGTTTCTTTTCTTGGTAAGCTAATTCCAAATTGTAAGGTGTTCAACAAGATATATCTGTGTAAATAATGCAAACACCTTGAAAACTCTTTTGTACTGTATGCTACCCAAGAGCCTTCATGTTTGTACCACAGATATGTTCTATTCTATTTTCTACATAGAATTATTTTCCTTAGCTATGAATTGAATTATGGATTTAAATCCATTAAGACATCATATAAGCTTGAGCAATGTCATAAAACTAGTCTAATAGTAGCATTCTCCCACCTCTCTCCTTTTTCTCTCTCTCTCTTTCTCGCTCTTTCTGTCTCTGTCACTGTCTCTGTCTCTCTGTCTCTGTCTCTGTCTCTGTCTCTCTCTCTCTCTCTCACACACACACACACACAAACACACACACACACACACACACACACACACACACACACTTAGACAAAGACCCAAAGACTATTCATTTTTGAAGCATGCTGTGCTGTCTAACTCTTTCTTGATGAAGCTCAATCCATATCTACCTGCTGCTCTGCTATTTATTGTTCCAGTATGTGTGTGCTTATTAGTGAGGACTTTCTTCTTTCCAATTTCTTTCCCCTTTGGCAACAACTCAGTCTTAAGGCCTCAGTGACCTTTTGTTTTCCTCTCAACCACTAATAAAGTTGTCCTTTAGTGTCCTTCTGAGCCTTTTTCTAAATAATCTTATTAATGGTGATTAGACCCTGAAGAAGGAAACTTTATTTAACAAGTAGGCATTTGGAAAATTTTTCTGGAGGAATGTGAAAAATAAGGATTAGGACTGTAGGCTGTTACATCCCTACAATTATGTAGTGGGACATAGTGGTAGAAGTCCACCACTCCTAGTCTTCTTTTTCAATGAGCAAATACAGAAACATATAAACAATGTAGAGTTTGGTAAGGAAATAAGTGTTGGATATTTAAAATGCAGAAAAAGCATGTATAATTATTATAGGGATTAATGCCAATAAAGAGAAAACTGTTTCATTGAGATAATAGGACACACAATTTCAAGATAAGTCCTCACCTGACTAATGCTTCAATTTAATACAAATTCACCTGCATAGAGAGAGGATGAATGGAAAATTTAGGTAAAAGAGATACCTTCTCAGGAAAAAGTTTATTGAGAACTGCAATGTCAGTTTCAGCTACCAAGGTTCATAGAAACCAACAAAGCACTAATTTAGTGAGACTGGAAATATTGGGAAGGTCCTAGATTGTATCTACATGAGTCACTGAGAGTTCCTATTGTTATGAATGTATAATGTAAATGTCACAGGGTCACAGAAGTTATCCCAAGTTCCAAAAAGCTGATGAGGCAAGACAAAGCATGGCAGGATTGAATTAACTGAAAATGTTAAAACAGAAATAAGGGACCATTGAGAGAAAAGGACTGGGTAAAGAATGTCACCTCTGGCCAGAGTGGAGACCTCATACTCTAGCTGGAAGTTTGCTGATTCCTAGGTCAGTATACAAAAGCAGAACAGTCGTGATGTTCAGATGACCTTGTCCAGCTCAGAGAGGTGTAACTTTCATCTCCCTTTTTTCAAATGCTAGTCTCAATCTATGCATACTCACTGATAAATTCAGAGTCCTTACTCTTTTTCTAAAGCATACCCCCCTTCTTCCTACCTTATGTCTGCCTGGAGCTATGTAGTGGACGTCCATTCTACAAACTCAAAACCCATGGCTTTGTGTTCCTGTTTGTGGATTTTTCCTTTGAACACCTATAACATTGTCCTTGAGCCATTATTTGTGTTCATTCATAAATTATTTGTTAATGTGTTTAAGGACAAAAAAGAGTCTCAGAACTCCCACTTTCACATTGATTCCACCAATAGGCCAAACGGTAGGAATCTATGAAGGTGAAATACTGAGTCTACACTCAGAAAGTGGGAACGTCCAGGACAAATAGTGTGAGGTCAGTTGAGGGAAGCTATGGGCATGGGCTAGAGTCAGTTAAAGAGAAAAACTATGCACCTCACAGGCCGACTGGAGTGTGGAGCTTCCCAATAGGATAGCCAAAAGAGTCAGATAAATAAACCTAGAAGCTGTCAAGTTTGTTTCGGTCTGGGTTTTTGTATTGTTTCTTGTAAATCTTCCATTAGTTCATAGGGAATTACAGAGTTTATTCAGTGATATTACGTATTAGTAACACACCTTACTCTTGAATTTTATAAATATTCTCAAAGAATGTCATGATTCTCAGAGAAGAATTTGCATTCTATATTTTTAAACAATGTTAAAACTATTAATATTTTGGGGAATAGAACACATTTTTCATTATGAGGTAGCCACATGCCTTTGTGGCAATGAAAAACACAATGATAAGTTGTTGTCAACATTCCTGGACTATATAAGAGACGTAGCTCTCTCTGTCTCTGTCTTTGTTTTTGTCTCTGTCTCTGTCTATCTCTCTCTCTGTTTCCTTCTCTCTGTCTCTCTGTCTGTCTGTCTGTCTGTCTGTCTCTCTCTCTCTCTCTCTCTCTCTCTCTCTCTCTCTCTCTCTCTCTCTCTCTTTCTCTCTTTCTGTGTGTGTGTGTGTGTGTGTGTATGTGTAGGTGTTTCAGAGTTTAATCAAGTAAAGGTGATCAGTACAGGAACTAGTATGCTGAATGATTCACGATTATAAAGAGAAAGAGAAAGAAGCCAGCTGAGCAGCAGGATCCATACCTCTCCCTTCCTATATGCAGGCACACAATAACCAGCTGCCTCACTGTCTCCCTGAGAGAGTTGCTGCTTTTAACCACAATGTCTAGTCTGTCTTGATGGAATGAATTGTCAAACTCTGGCTCAACATGAATACTTATAGTATTAAACTAAATCATTTTTGTGAGTCCTTTTTTCACAGCAATGACAACTATAATTAATATAGCAATTGCCAATGTCCAAAATTACTTCCTTGTTCTTGTGCTGAATTTACAGTCACCCACTGAATGCTGATTGTTGCTATTTCCTTTTCATGAATTTAAGATTTGTACTGGTGATTGCTTGACCTCCATGTGTGATAGTGCTATGAAGAATATATATATATATATATATATATATATATATATATATATATATATATATA
>OU015749.1:52064068-52078446 GCA_907169655.1 Acomys percivali
TTGTAAAAATGAAACATTTCAGGTTCATAAAATAACTTTCTACTGATAGAAATACCACATTATTGCATTAAAAATGAAAAGTATATACTAAAAGTATAACACAAAAAACAAATTTCATGTTTATGAATATGATATGTCTTAGACAACACCATAAGCACATATATATTAAGTGAAAAATGTTATATTTGACTTAAAATGATGGAAAAAGTTTATATTGTTTAAGATATAAATCACATCAAAATATTTATTAGATATTTCAATAAATATCTAGTATTTTAAAGTAATTAGTATTTTAAATGTGTATATTAAATATTATTTTCTGAATTCATCATGTGTACAATCATCCACAATTGAAAATAATAAAAACAGATAAATTACATCATTTATAATGCATGTAAAACTTATGTCTGACCAATATTGAAAATATTATAAACAATGCATAATTCTAAATTATTTAAATTTTATCCCAAGAATGGTGTTGCACACCTTTAATCTCGACACTTTAGAAGCTAAAGTAAGTGAACATTCTAAGTTTCAAGCCAACTTGGTCAACCAAGTGCATTCCAGGTCAGCTATGGGTACATATAAAAAGTGCTGTCACAGCAAAAGCAAAAAAACCCACAAATTTTAAATTTTCATGAGCAATTATTGCTAGTTTCAAGAACAGACAATTTAATAATATTTAATCAATAGTTAAAAATTTAAATATATATATATATATATATAGACTTGTCAAGAAAATCATTGCAAAGAAAATTTTAGGTAGAGGCAAGCCCAGTGAAAAACATTATGGGATGACTTTAATGTATAAAGATTTCTTTAGTTCAAATTTTATAGTTCCTTAGAAATAGATACTTTTCTATTCCAAGATACATTTTGGGAAATCAATCCATTTTACATCAGCCACCAAGTAAACATTAACTTAAACTCCATATTTTCTTTCCCACTTCTCTCTCTCTCTGAAAATCATTATTTTTCCATTATATTTGTCTCCTTGTCTCAATTTTTGCTAATACTTCCCTGTTGACTACTTTAAATTTTGCTCTTGGAACTTTATCATTTTTATTTTGCTATTCTCTTTGTCTTTATTTTCACACAGTGATTCTAGACATATTTTAAGTAAAATTACAAAAACATGATGGGAGTAAAATAAAAAACAACATATAGATATTTTTCTTTGTTCTCTTATTACTATTTGTCTATTCTAAAATACATTCTGTTGATAACTTATTCTCCTGTGTGCAATTCTGAAGAATGTCTGCTATACATATAGCAAGTTTCAATATTTTATTTTACTTTAGAAAGCAAGATTGCAGAAGGTCCAAAGAAGGTTGAATCAGCAAATAAATAACTATCATGTATAAAATACTGCAAATAAAAAAATCAATTAAGCCATATAAATTTCTAATACCAAAGCAAAAGTTTCAATTGTGTGAACAATTTTATCTAAGAATAAAACTAATTACTTCATTCTGTAGACTATTGGATGTTATATTAACTCACCAATAGTTAAAATACCAACATGTGTGGTTATTTAAGTGAAATACTATATTTTCATTGATTAATAGCAGCCAATTGTTCCTACTTTGATATAATTTTTGCATTAATAATATCACTGTCTTCTCAAGATATTATTTTACTAAAGAATTTTAAAGGAATTATATTAGAATAGAATGAGAAGATATGGAAAATATAAATCACATGGCATATGCTGACATATACACATACAATATATGTATGTGTGTGTGTGTGTATATATGCATGTGTGTGTGTGTGTGTGAGTGTGTGAGTGTCTGTGACTGTGTCTGTCTGTGTTTGTGTGAGAACAAATTTTCAGGATTAAATGTCAGTTGTGTCATAGATACTTCTGCATGTTTGTTATATTACATCTCTGCTACACACTAACCCTCCAGTACTACTTGTTCTCTCTATTATTATATATAGGACATATTATTTTATATCCGTTAGATTTTCATAATTGTGCCAAAATCTGTTTGCATAGTACATGAAAGGAGTTGAATGGAGGAAATTAATAGAAAAATAAGGAGAATCATTAGGCAGTTGCTCATTGTAGTGATTGGAATGACAGTGTCTCCCCTATCTAAGACGGTTTCTGCCTGTAGCTGTTTGGAAGTTTAGAAGGTATTTCCTTCCTGGATGCAGTACTTCACAGAGGACAAGCTTTGAGATGAAAAGCCACTTCCCCTAACCACAGACTAGTTTTAGTTTGCCTTATCTTCTGTTCCTGCTTGTCATGTGTGTTTGTGTGTTTTTGTGTGTGTGTGTATGTATGTATGTATGTTGGGGTTTTTGGGTGTTTTGTTTTTTGTTTTTTCTTTTGTTTTATTTCTTATTTAAAGACAGCATTTCTCTGTGTAGACTTGGCTGTTTTGGACTCACTTTGTAGACTAAGCTAGCCTCAAAGGCACAGAGTTCAGTCTGCCTCTGCCTCCCTGTCTGCTGGGATTACAGGTGGTCACCACTGTGCCTCTTTGTCTTTGAAGATTTGAATTCAAGATTCCCCTGTTTTCCTGCCTCCATGCCTGCTGCTTCCAGACAGGCTCTTACAAAAGACGTTTAAGGGATTTCAGGATGGCACGGTGTCTGATCTTCAGGGAAGGAACTGCAGATATTACCAGGAGCTACGGACCACTGTGGGAGCTGGAGATCACTGGATGAGAGAGATCTGCACTGTGCGGCCCATGGGCCCATGGGCAGGTCTGACCTCCTGCCATCCAGAGGCACACAGAGGAGGCCACACCAGTCCCCACAGCCTAGTACAGAGCCTGCCTGAGAGATGGGAGCTGTGTCCTTGCTGGGCCTTGCAAATTCAGTAAATGGGACTGAAATCATCCTGGCAGTGAAGCATTAGACCTCCTGGCTTAGGGAAATATCGGGAAATGGGTGGATCTTTCCTCAGACCCCCTCCATCCACCCTGCACCAGTCCAAAAATATCCTAGATGCTACAAGGGGACACAGAAAACTGTGGTCACTGTGACCAGACTCAGAGCATGGTCCAAGACCCGAGACACTACTAGGAGCCACAGACCAGGGGAGCAGGGTATCACTGTCTGAGAGAGGCCCTCATGGGTGGGTTTGACCTCCTCAAATCAGAGGCACATGGAGGAAGGAAGACCAGTCCCCAAAGGCTGGTCCAGAGCCTGCCTGTGAGATGGGGGTTGTGGCATTGCTTGGCAGCATGAACTCGGTTAATGGTACAGAAATCATCCTGGCAGTGAAGCATCAGCATGCCTGGCCTAGGGAAATCTTGCAAAAATGTGTGGATCTGTCCTCAGTCTCCCTCCATCCAACACCAGAAGCTACCTCCGAACATCAGAAATGGCAAAATGACTAAAGGCCAGTATAAAAACATAAACAACCACAATCAAAATATGGTGTCTCCAAATCCCAGCTACTCAAAGAGAAAAACCTAGAAAACTCAAATACAATTGAAATACAAGAAAATGACTTCAAATCCTTAGTAATGAAGATGATAATGGAGAAAACAAATAAAATCCATAATCAAATGCAGGAAGATGCTGCCAAAGAGGTGGAAGAGATAAAAGAAGCCTATAGAGAGGCACTGGAAAAATTTCAGGAAAATACAAATAAGAAGATGAAGGAAATCAGTAAAACATTTCAAAATCTGAAGACCTAGAAAGAGACAATGGAAGAAATACAGCAATACACAAACAATCAGATGAAAAAAGTCAATAAAACAGTTCAAGATCTGAAGATGAAAATGGATACAATGATAAAGACACAGACAGAAAAAAAAACAGGAATGAGAGAGCCTAGAGGGGGTGGCAAGCAACACAGGTGAGCTTCTCTAACAGAATCCAACAGTGGAGGAACATATCTAAGGGCTAGCAGAAACAATTATTAAAGAGGATGCTAAATCTAAGAAATTCCTACCACAAAGCATCCAACATTCATCGACACCATGAAAAGAAGAAACCTGAAGATAATAGGCATTTAGGAAAGAGAAGATGCCAGACTCCAAGGCCCAGAAAAGATCTTTAACAAAATCATAGAAGAAAAATTCCCTAATTTAAAGAAGAAGATGCTTAAAAACATAAAAGAGGCCTACAGAACACCAAATAGAATACAAAAAGAAAAAGAAAAACTTTCTGACACATAATAATCAAAAGCACAATATACAGAACAAGGAAAAATATTAAAAGTGGCAAGGGAAAAGTGCCAATTAACATATAATGGCAAATGTATCAGAATTACACCTGACTCCTCAGCATAGACCATAAAAGCCAAAAGGGCCTGGACAGAGGTCATGAAAATCATAAGAGACCACAAATGCCAGACTAGACTACTATAATCAACAAAACTATCAATAACCATTAACAGAAAAAATAAAATATTCCATTACAAATCAAATTCAAACAATACTTATATACTAACCTGGCTTTAAAAAAAGTTACTAGAGGGAAAACTCCACCCCAAAGATACAAGCTGCACCAAAATTACACAGGAAATGGATAACCATACCATCACAAAAACACAACCACACAAACTCTCTACTGTAACCAACACCAAAATTAACGGATTTAACAGTCACTGATCATTATTATCTCTCAATATCAGTGGTCTTAATTCTCCAATTAAAGACACAGACTAACTTAATGGATGCATTAACAAGATCAAACATTTTTCTGTAATCAAGGAACACATGTCAGGCACAAGGATGGACATTACCTTAGGGTAAAAGGCTGAAAAAATATTCCAAGCACACTATCAGAAGAAGCAAGCTGGTATAGTCATTTTAATATCTAATAGAAATAGACTCTAACCAAGATTAATCAAAAGAGACAAGGAAGGACATTTCATAATCATCAAAGATAAAGTCAATCAAAATGACATCACAGTCTGAACATCTATGTTCCCAATACAAGGTCACCCACATTTGTAAAAGAACTATTAACAAAGCTTAAACCACACATTGATATGCACACATTAATAACGGAAGAATTCAACACCCCACTTTCAATGAAGGACAAGTCATTGATACAGAAACTAAGCTGAGAAATAATGACATTTACCAACGTCAGTAATCAAATGGATCTAAAATATATCTAAAGAATATTTCACACAAACACAAAGGATTACACCTTTTCTCAGCACCCCATGGAACCTTCTCCAAAATTGATCACATAGTAGGTCACAAAGCAAGCCTCAAAGATACAAGAAGATTGGAACAATACCTTATATCCTATCAGATCACCATGGTCTAAGGCTGCACTTCAACAACAACATAAATAAATAAAAGCCTACATACACATGGAAACTAAACAACCCTGGGTCAGGGAAGAAATAAAGAAAGAAATCAAAGACTTCATAAAATTTAATGAAAATGAAGGAACAAAATACTCAAATTTGTGATACACATTGAATGCAGTGCTAAGAGGAAAATTCATAGCACTTGGAAAGGAAGTGGAAACATCCCACATAAGCAACTTAATGACACATCTGTAAGCCCTAGAAAAAAGTGAAGCAGAAAAACTCAAGAGGAGTAGATGTCTGAAAATAATCAAACTCTGGGCTGAAATCAATAAATTTGAAAAAAAAAAAGAGAACAATTCAAGGAATCAAGAAAACCGGGAGTTAGTTATTTGAAAAAATCGACAAGATAGACAAACTGTTAGCCAAACTAATGAAAAGGCAGAGAGACAATATCCAAATCTACAAAATCAGAAAAAAAATGGAAACACAACAACAGAGACTGAAGAAATACAAAGAATCACAAGATCCTACTTCAACAGCATATATGCCACAAAATTTGAAAATCTAAGGGAAATGGACAATTTTCTTGATCAATTTCACTTGCTAATATTGAGTCAAAATCAGATAAACAATTAAATAGTCCTATTTCTCCTGTAGAAATAGAAGCAGTCATTGATAGTCTCCCAACCGAAAAAAGCCCAGGGCCAGATGGTTTCAGTGCAGAATTCTATCAGACGTTCAAAGAAGAGCTAATATTGATACTCTTCAAGCTACTCCAAAGGATAGAAATGGATGGAACATTACCAAATTCATTCTATAAGGCCACAGTCACTTTGATACCTAAACCTCACAAAGACCCAACAAAGAAAGAGAATTTCTAACAAACTTCTCTTGTGAACATTGATGCAAAAATACCTAATATAATACTCACAATCAGAATACAAGACCACATCAAAGACATCATTCACCATGTCCAGGTAGGCTTCATTCCAGGTATGCAGGGATGGTTTAATATATGGAAATCCATCAATATAATCTACCATATAAACAAACTGAAAGTAAACAAAACAAAACATATGCTCATCTCCTTAGATGTAAAAAAAAAAAAAGCATTTGATAAAATACAATACCAATTCATTTTTAAAGTTTTGGAAGGTTATGAATACAAGGCACATTCCTCAATATAATAAAGGCTACATATAGCAAGCCAATAGCCAACATCAAATTAAATGGAGAGATACTCAAGGAAATTGCTCTAAAATCAGGGACCAGAGAAGGCTGCCCACTGTCTCCATATCTCTTCAATATAGTTCTTGAAGTTCTAGCCAGAGCAATAAAACAACTAAATGAGATCAACGGGATCCAAGTAGGAAAGGAGGAAGTCAAATCACCCCTATTTGAAAATGATATAATAGTGTACATAAGTGATGTCCAAAATTCTACCACAGAACTCCTACAGGTGATAAACACCTTCAGCAAAATGGCTGGATACAAATTTAACTCAAAAAGTCAGTAGCCTTCCTACATACAAAGGACAATCATGCAGAGGAAGAAATTAGAGACACTACACCCTTCATGATAGCTGCAAGCAATATAAAATGTCTAAGAGTAACTCTAATCAAGCAAGTAAAGGTCTTGATTGAAAAAAATCAAACCTCTGAAGAAAGAGATTGAAGCTGACATCAGAAAATGAAAGATTGCCCTTGTTCATGGTTCAGGAGAATTAACCGGGTAAAAATGGCCATCTTACCAAAAGCAATTTACAGATTCAATGCAATCCCTATCAAATTAACTATGCAATCTTTTAAAGACATTGAAAGATCAATTCTCAACTTCATAAGGAAAAATAAAAAACCCAGAGTAGCTAAAACAATCCTGTACAGTAAAAGATCCTCCAGAGGAGGCTTCATACCTGATCGCAAGCTGTACTACAGAGCAACAGTAATTAAAACAGCATGGTTCTAGCCCAACAATAGGCTGGTTCATCAATGAAATTTAATTGAAGACCCAGATATGAATCCACACACATATGGTCACTTGAGTTTTGACAAAGAAGCCAAATCTATTCAGTGGAAAAAAGATAGCCTTTTCAACAAATGGTGCTGGTCTAATTGGATGTAAACTTGTAGAAAAATTCAGCTAGACCCATATTTGTCATCATGCACAAAACCCAAGTCCAGATGGATTAAAAACCTCAACATAAAATCAGAGACAGTAAATCAGTTAGAAGAAAAAGTGAGGAAGACTCTGGAAAACATTAGCACAGAGATAACTTCCTGAACAGAACACCAACAGCCGAGGACTTAACATCAACAATCAATAAATGGGACCTTATGAAGCTGATAGGTTCTGTAAGGCAGAAGACACTGTCAACAGAACAAAGTGACAGTCAGAAGACTAGGGAAAGATCTTTATCAACCCTATATCTGACAAAGGTTTAATATCCAAAATATGTAAAGATCTTAAGAAATGAAACAACACGAAACCCAATAACCTAATTAGGAAATGGGGCTCAAATATGAGGCACCAGAGTTCATGTGAAAGTCATACTCCACTCTCCACTCAAATGTGGAAAATGTTCTGTCCATTGGCTAGATCTGGGTAGGGGTTTAAAATTTACTGCCTGTATTGTCCTTGGCTGGTGCCTTAGTTTGGAGGGGACCCCTGGGCCCAAATCTGCCTATCATAATGTCCCCTGGAGGGAGAGACCTGGTGCCACTCAGAGGAAGGACAGCAGGTTACCAAGAGGAGACTTGATACCCTATGAACATACACAGGGAAAGGAAATCCCCCTCAGGAACAGTCATAGGGGAGGGGAGTAAGGGGAAACTGGGAGGGAGGGAAGAATGGGAGATACAAGGGATGGAATAACCATTGAGATGTAACAAGAATAAATTAATAAAAAAATAAAATCATAAAAAAATAGAAAGAGAGAAAGAAAGAAAGAAAGAAAGAAAGAAAGAAAGAAAGAAAGAAAGAAAGAATGAAAGAAAGAAAGAAATGGGGCTCAGAACTAATCAGAGAATTCTCAACAGAGGTTTATCTAATGGCTGTGAAACACTTAAATGCTCAAAGTCTTTAGTCATCAGAGAAAAGCAAATCAAAACAATTCTGAGATTCCATCTTATACCCATCAGAATGACTAAGATCAAAAACTCAAGTGACATCACATGCTGGAGAGGATGTGGAGAAAGTGAAGCACTCCTTCATTGTTGCTAGAAATGCAAACTTGTACAATCACTTTGGAAATCTATCTGGCACTATCTGAGTAAACTGAGAATAGGGCTTCCTCAAGACCCAGCTATTCCACTCCTTGGAATATACCCAGAAGATGCTCCACCACACAACAAGGATGTATGCTCAACCATGTTCATAGCGGCCTTATTCATAAGAGCCAGAACCTGGAAACAACATAAATGTCCCTCAGTCAAAGAATGGATAAAGAAATTGTAGTATATTTACACTATGGAATACTACTCAGCATTAAAAAACAAGGAAATCTAGAAATTTGTAGACGAATGGATGGAAGTAGAAATGCATACTGAGTGTGTTAACCCACAAGCAGAAAGACTCACATGGTATATATTCACTTATAATTGGACAATAGCCCAAAAGGCATGTCACATGATTATCTTCACTTACCAGGAGATTGGAATAGTTATGAGGACATCCTATTGGGACTCTAGGTCAGAGAAGTATGGGAGAATAGGGAAACAGAAGGATCCTGAGGGTCCTAGAAAACTACAAGGAGAACATCATGATGGGCAGATCTGTCCCAAGTGTTCTGTTCAAAGTACTGCACCAAGCAGGGACAATACTTGCAGTAAACATTGAACTCCTTCTCAGATCTAGCCAATGGACAAGACATTCTCCACAGTTGAGGGAAGAGTGGAGACTGACTCAGACACGAACCCTCCTGTTCCATATTTGACCACTCCCCTGTGATGTGGAAACCTGGTGGCACTCAGAAAAAGAATATTGGGTACCAAGATGAAACTTGATAGCCTATGACCATTTAGTGGGGCAGGAGGTCTCCCTTCATCACAGATATAGGGCATGGAATAGGGTGAAAGCGGGAGGGAGGAAGGAATGGGAGGATACAAGGTATGGGATATCAACTGAGCTGTAATCTGAATAAATTAATTAAATAAAATTTAAAAAGAGATGTTTGTATCTGAGATTGGGTTGATGCGATGAAAACATAACAAAGTAATAAACTGAAGGAATTTGGAAGTTGGTTTGGTCATGAAGTTTTACTACAATAAAAGAGTAACTAGAATACTAGTAAAAAACAGAAATGTGGTGCCGATGAGGGGGAAATCAGTTTTAATCTTTGACTGAAATGAAAATTCTTCGTGTTACATTCATCTAACATGATTACAGAGAGCTGTTAACAGATTGATTTGCAGTAAAATAGGATTTGTTTACGCTCACCATTATGGATATGATTTTTAAAAACACAGTTTAAAAATGGCGAAAAACAATTTGCACTTAAATTTTGACACTTAAATTTTGGGAGTAAATAGGCACCCCATCATCTCACTTTCCTTTTTACAAAACCTTTAATTTGGCACATGCCTTTAATTCCAGCACTAGGGTTGAGTCCAGGACAGCCAGGGCTGTTACACAGAGAAACACTGTCTCAAAAAACAAAACAAAGCAGGCAAACAAACAAAAATCCAAACACACACAAACCAAACCAAAACAAAAAATAAAAGAAACAAGAAAACAAAACAACATACACCCTTTTATTTGAAAAGGAATAAAATTAATTACCTGAGTATATAGGGGTGCAGGTTAGCAGCTTCCTAAATGAGAAGTTGTCAAGTCTCTGATAGGGTTGAATATCAGATAAATTAGTTTTACAATTAAAATTAGTCATGTAGGGGTTAAGATGTTTTTAGGTTTAAATAGATGTTTTAAGTTGATAATATCAGAAGTTTGGAGGCACCAAGAAAAGAAAAAATGTTTTCTTCATTTTGGTCAAATACAAATAGCCAAAACACTAAGAATTTAACATTTATATAATTCCTGATTTTTTCATGGTTCTTTTTGCAGGAGGTAGTTGATTGTGTATATGTGCAATAATGTAAATGTATATGTGAAAAGCTTTTAAAAAATAATTTAAAAAATGAATAGATACACTTATCTACTGCTTCAGTTTGAAGAAATGGGCTGTAATCTTTGATTTTGAACCAATAAGAGATTATAAGTACTGTGAAAAAATACCCTTCCGGGATGTAAATTGTTCAAAGTCCTTCATGGGCATACATGCACCAGTCATTCTGTTGTACACGCACACATGTCATTTACTTAAGATAGAGAGGTCTTCTGTTTATGAAGCCCCCTTTAAAAAAACTTTAATTATTTTACAGCCTGATACCAGCTCCCTCCCTCTTCTCATCCCAGTCCCATCCTCATGTCCCACTGCTCCCATTCCTCACGCCCCTTATTCAGAAGAATGGGAGGCCTCCAAGATGTACTAACCTGCCTTGGCATCTCAAGTTGAATCAGGACTAAAAATATCCTCTCCTACTGAGGTCTAACAAGGCAGCCCAGCTAGGGGAAAAGGATCTAAAGGAAGGCAGCAGAGTCAGAGGAAGCCCCTACTCCCATTGTTAGGGGACTCACATGTTAATCATTTGCACATCTGCTACATATGTGTAAGGGGTCTAGGTCCATCCTCTACATGCTGTTTCATTGGTGGTTAAATCTCTGTGACTCTTATGGACCCAAGTTAGTTTACTTTTTTTTATTTATTTTTTATTTTTTATTTTTTAATTAATTTATTTATTTTTAATTAATTTATTCTTGTTACATCTCTATGGTTATCCCATCCCTTGTATCCTCCCATTCTCCCCTCCCTCCCATTTTCTCCTTATTCCCCTCCCCTATGACTGTTCCTCAGAGGGGATTACCTCCCTCTGTATATGCTCATAGGGTATCAAGTCTCTTCTCAGTGACCTGCTGTCCTTCCTCTGAGTGCTACCAGGTACCAGGTCTCCCCCTCCAGGGGACATAGTCAAATGTGAGGCACCAGAGTACTTGAGAAAGTCAAATCCCTCTCTCCACTCAAGTGTGGAGACTGTCCTGTCCATGGGCTAGATCAGGGTAGGGCTTTAAATTTTACCGCCTGTATTGTCCTTGGCTAGGGCCTTAGTTTGAGCGGGAACCCATGACCCAAATCTGCCTATCATAATGTTCTACTTGTAGGTTTCTAGGACCCACTGGATCCTTCTACATTGCTATTCTCCCATTGTTCTCTCATCTAGAGTCCCAATAGGATGTCCTCCCCTCGGTCCCAGTTTCCTGGTAAGGGAAGGCTATATTGTTGTGGTGTTCTTGAATCCTCCAGTACCCACTATCCTTTCTCACACTGTTCCACAAACTCCCTGAGTTTGGCCTATTCCTTGGCTGTGAGTCTCTTCCTCTGTTTCTGTCAGCTGCTGGATGAAGCCTACCAGAAGAGAGTTATGGTAGGCTCCAGTCTGCAAGCATAATAGAGTGTCAATATTAGCTACTTGTGTTGGCTCTCTCCCATGGTGTGGGTCTCAAGTTGGGCAGGTAAGGATGGAACAGAGATTGAGCGAATGGCAAACCAATGACTGGCTCCATTAGCTAACTTTCAAGCTTCTTCTTTTCCAGGTACTGTAGATTGATATTGACTACACAAAGACACAGTCTATCAAGTAGCTGGTTGGCCCAGTATTGTGTGAACTGTCTTCAGCAGTCAATATCCCAGTACAGAATTTTCCAAGTCTTCACATCAGAATTGTTTAACTATTTATAAAAACTGTATATATAAAAGTTATATAATCATCATGCATTTGTGCATGAACAGCTAAGTGGCAGGGCACAGAAAATCCTTACACAGGGAAAGAGTAAAGGGATCTTAAAATGATAACACTGAGAGTATTTCATGATTTCTGTCACCATAAAGCCAGTAAGTCTCTCATTCTGCTATCATCATTCCTTAAATGTAAGTAAATAGCACAAAAATGTTGTTTATGTTGAAGACGTACAAAAACACGTTAATTTAATATTTTTAGCTTAGAAGTGTGATCCTTATGGAGAAGGCTAAAAAATTATATTACTTTTACAAATCATTTTGATAATGAAAACTGAAAGAGGTAACCAATAAACTGCTAAGAAATATAAGTTCATGGTTTGTCCAAGGTCATGCAAGTCAGTGCTGTAGCCAAGACAAGGATGTTGATGTCTTGGCTCTCAGCTCCATTTCTTCTCTCTACAGTAGAGTGCATTTCAGTTTGCCATTTATCTGCCAAGAAAATATATTAGTTAATAAGTGCTTAGAAGCTGACTTCCTGGAAAACATCACGGGATGCCTTTCTTGTGTACACTTATGTTTAATTCAAATCTCAGACTGCCCTTGGAATGTAAATGAGTGTGTTCCTCTCAGGTTAAGTGGTAACAATGTGACAGAGAATAATTTAAATTGTAAGCAGTTTTATTAGTCATTATACAGAATGCAGAACTCAGATAAAATCTTGTGGGTTTTTAACATTTTATCTTTTCTCTAAAGTGGAAAAATGCCTTGGCCTTTTACGGATCATTGAGCATAATGAGATATATTTACTGTGAAGTTAGTTAATTCTACCTGCTCTCACTTCAGCTTGCCTACCGAAACACATATACACACCTCAAAACTTAGCCTCAGTTTCCCTCTTTCATTACAAATACAAAGTTGTTACAAAAATAAATTAATATAGTCCCCAACAGGTCTAGAATATGCAATGTACCATTCATGCTTGGATTCTCCTGGTACTTGAATATAAGATGCCATATGCTTTATTCAAGAGAAAAAATAAAAGTTTCTTGAATAAGCTTGAAATGCTGCCACTCTTCTTCAGGGATTACTACTCCTAGAGTGCCCCCTAAAAGTGCCATTACACACGTTTTCAGAAAGTGTATTATTCATGCTTCCATGAAATTTTTTTTTTTAATTCTTGAAAGATGTTAGGGAATACATTTAATGATTGCTCAGCAGAAATTTTCCTTGGGGAATATTTAATCATTAAAATTTCTCAAGTATTTAATTATCATTTCATGCAGTTTCTTGAATAATCCCATCCCTTGTTAATTCATTTATTTATGCTGAGGCTGATCTTACCAAATATGTCCCCAGACATTTTTTTTAGAAATAATTAGTGATGGACTTTGTTTTGCCCTTTTTAACATTTACATCATCTTTGAATTGTTGACTAGTAACAGCAGAACACTGTGTATCCTGCAGGAAACCTTTCAACTAGGTAAATCAGGACATGTCAGTAGAAATAAGCAGCTATCAATATTTCCTCAGCTGTGAGTGTGAACCAGTCCAATGTTGCTGTGGAAAATAGAGAGTCAACTTACTCAATTGTGCTTGCATCCACAAGTAAGTATATTATAGTTAGAAAGAAGCTTCCAAAATTCTGGAGCGTTCTCATGAAGGTAACCTAACCGTGATGAAACTAACAGTAGCAGGAGTCAGTAAAATATACTTAAAGTTATGTCACCTATTCCAGATGAATTACTAAATTCTTCATATGATTATTTCTATTTCAAATCAAGAACTTGAATTTCATGTTATTGTAATTTAGGTCTAATCTCTAAAATACATTTCAAAGAATTTCTTAATGGTTTATAAATCAGTTTTGCCTATTGCACAATGCTCTTTATTTTACAGGAAATTTTAAAAACAGGGTTTCTATTGGGTTTTAGAAATTTTTGTGCAGTGTACTTAATAATATTGATCTTCATAGCAACTCCTCTGTAATGGTTCTCTCTTCTCTCTCTCTCTCTCTATATATCTTTTTTTTTATATATATATATATGTGTGTGTGTGTGTGTGTGTGTGTGTGTGTGTCCCCATCAAATACAGTTTGTATTTCTAAAGTACTCATGACAAGGATACTTGCCTGGAGTGTGGTTAATACGTACCACGTACCACAGCATTAAGAAAAACTGACTTTTCCTCTCCCAGAATAATCAAATTGCAATAGCTTCTCATTTAGAGTTGGTACTTCCTACCAATATCCCCTCCTTCATGTTGAGATATTTTATTTTAAATAAGTTTTTGAAAGCCTGTTGTCATTTCATTCATTATTTAGGAAAAATTATAAAATAATATTTGTGCTTATAC
>OU015749.1:52108446-52143098 GCA_907169655.1 Acomys percivali
ATGGTACTTGAATTGTATTACCAAATAAGTAAAATCATTTTCTTTTTAGATTCAAATCACTTCCCTTGTAAATTTTGTTATTAAACTTATATTCTTTATGTTACTATCATGTATGTATGTGTGTCTATCTATTTACCATCTATCTATCTTTATAATCTATCTATCTATTTATCTACCTATCCACCAACGTATCATCTATCTATTACCTATCTATCCCTATTTCTTTCTCTTTTTTATCATTCCATGTGCCCCTCTATCTCACATATATAATTTATATTTAAAAAGTTTATATATTATATTGTTGAAATGAAAAGAGTTTTGAACAATAATTCACTCTCAAAAAATATAAAAATCAACTGCTTATATATTTAAAATTATTTTAAATAAATTATTCACATTTTATTTTATATTGCACAGTAAGCAACTACAACATAAATTTCTCCTATGAAATGTAAATTTGCATGCATTTAATGAGTAGGCAAGCATTGAAATCTATGAACATTAAACTTCCAATGCCTGCTGGAGAGTAAATGAGTTTGGCATATGTACATAATGTAAGTAAGTATGATGGCTATTTTAAATTAACCATTAATATATTTGCTTTAAAGTTAAAACTGCACAACTTTATTTAAGTCCGCACATTCCCATCAAGACCATCTGAATTTTGTGACTCTCTATATTGCATCAACGTTTTCTCTTTTGTTTATCCACTCTTTTAATATGTACTTCTTGGTAAGATTAAATATCAGCATGATTTGTTTGTTTTTCTTTTACAAAATGTTAAGCTACACTTCAGTTTTTCTTGACAAAATGTTGGTTTTTCATTCATTAATGACTCTGTTGCCACCACTGAAAGTTTTGTTCTGAACCTTTAAAAATGTTGATTTTTACCAGTTTCTGCACAGTTGGAAATAAGCAGGAAACATCCTTGCTTGCTAGATACCCTTGAAATTTCAGAAGGTTTGATGCAAATAACTGAAGAAGAAATGCATCAGTGGTGGTATGACCTAGAGATGAACTCTGGGATACATAAAGAATAGTTCCTAAAGAAGATGACCACAAGTGTGACAAAATGGTGTGTCAAAATCAATAATGTTTGCCCATCAGTCATACAGAAGAAAAACACTGTGTGCCAGGAGGGATATTGGACTCTGCAGGACTTCTCTACCCCCATCTAGCTCCCAAGTCGTCAAGATGGAGACCTTTCAAGTTACAACAGCTTTAAGACAACATAACTGGGCAGACATCCAGCCTCTGAGCTATTTTGCTATTTCACAGCTACATATTCCAAAATACTTGTTATAATTTTTCTCTTTTGGGCTGTTTTTGTTCCATCAGAACTGCCCTCATGTCCTTGTGCTCATGGCCTTTTCTGCCCTTTGGCCAATTCATCTCATCCCTCTCCCACCTAGTGGTCTCCATCTGATTCCAAGCCAGGGATGTTAAGCTCTGCCTACTTCTCTTCTCTCCTGCTATCTGCTCTCATCTACAATTTTTTAACTAATCAGAATATTGGCAAGCAACGTTTACACAACGTCACTTGGTATACTGGTGTACTTGAGAATGTAGTACTCAGGGTGGCATCCAGATCCTTTGGGTTAGTAATTAGCATTAGAGAAAACAGGACCAGACAAAGCCCCAACATTACTAAGCTCTGGGTTTAGTGTGAAATCTTGTCTCAAAATACAGGGCAGAAAGTGATAAAGGATCAATGTAGAATTGACTTATAGCATCTACACCATCATACATTGGTAAGCACATCTACAAGCACACACATCTCACACACACACGCGCGCGCACACACACACACACACACACACACACACACACACAATTTTGTATGTAAAAGGAGATACTCAAAAATTGATTCCTTTTCTCCTCTGGTTTTTACTACTCATGAGTTCTACTATCATTTTAGCAACCTTCTGTTTTCTTATCAATTATTCCTCATTCATATCTTTTCTTATCTCTTACAGAAAATGTGTTATTTAGCGCTAGAGACATTATAACTTCCAAGGAGGTTTACATTTTTAATCTCCAAAAATTGTATATATTATATATCTATCCTATCCTACATAGTGTTCTATTACACTTCAGGGAATGTAGATCATGTTCTAACAGATTACACTGTGTTATAACGCTGCATTGTGTCTCTGGAAGCTTTTCTGCTAGAACTTGATAAAACTCAGTATTCCAGCATGCTTTAGGAGAGTCTGTGGTCTTCCTCTACTGAGGAAGCATCTATAGTCATCTTCATTGCCGTGTTAGGGATTCATTCACACTTCAGTCCAGTATGATTTGTTAACCCTGATCTGCTGGTTGTGTCTTCGCGTCTTCTTGTGGAGGGTCATGTTTCTAGAATGTGTTTATGACTGTATTCCCATAATCCTTAGTTCTCATGCTGCTTTCTCTTCTTTAGCATGTTGCTTAGCACAACTTGAAAAAATGAAATGCAACATATTTTATTACCACATTAATCATTCTCTGAAATACACATTTGTTGTTTCTATTTCTGTTTTATGTCTGCAATCCCCCACTCACACACTAGAACAAAGAAGAGATAACTCCATGACAAAATCTTACATGACACACTCGATAATGCACCTCTGGTGTTTAATCAAATAATCAGCATATTTTAGAGAAATATTAATAAGTATTTTAATAACATCTTGGTATAATATTATTGATATACATAAAAGTGGGATCATTTTTTGTCAGAAGAGAATTGTCAAATTTTTAAAATCAGGTCTGTACAATTATGTACTTACTAGTCTATTGGTTAATGTGTACCAGACATTAAGAAACAGGCATTAGCACAGTTGCCCTGACACTAACCTGTGAGAAAGATAATGGCTTTATTTTTACATTCCAGGAAACAGTTATAAAGCAGCTAATTCACTTAGGCATAATGTATTATGAAGTTATTGATCAGATAATTTTTATTTTCCACAGCATTGGAGTTTTTCTTTTAATTGAAAATGTAAAACTAAGAATACATTTGTGGGTTCATGTCATTACTGAATACATTCAGCCTTTTAAGTTGGGAGGGGTATGCTTTTATGTCACTCACTGATTATATACTTAAGAAAGAAAAAGATTAAGAAAGAAGAAGGAAGGAGAAAAGAAAGAAAGAAAGAAAGAAAGAAAGAAAGAAAGAAAGAAGGAAAGAAAGAAAAAAGAATCTCTCATAAACACCTAGAACACATTCAAAATGCTAAAATGTGGAATATCATTTATGCATTTACAATTATAGCCTTCACTATTCACACATCTACAGCAAAAGTGATCCACCTCATATTTCATTTTGACATACTCATGTCATGTTTATTGAAATGGGAATGGATAGGTCATAATAATAAAAAAAATTCCAAATTAGCAAAAGTGTAACTTATTTTTCTAAAATAAGAAAAAATAAAATATTTGACATTTTGACATTTTGAGGCAATTTAACAATGAAAAAAATCACAAATGTTAAAATAAGTGTAAAATTCATTGTCATACACGTTAAAATTATTAACAACACAGTGCCATTTAGTAAGGAAATATACCTTAAAACAAATTATAATACCATTTATGAAATACTTTAATTTGTGTCTAAGTAACTGAAATATATAAGAACTGTATTGTTTAAAAAAAAAACACTTTTTCTGATTTTCCTTAAAGTACCTTAGTGAAAGACGAGTGTGCCTTGGGATAGTTTGAATTTTCAAAAAAATAAAAGTAAAATAGTCACCACCTCAACACTTTCTGGGGAAATCAACAGCTAAATGTTTTAAATCTATGTAATTAGTGGATTTAAACATTCATTCAGTTAGAAACAGGTAGAATATTTAGGAATGGTATGAAAATACTTCTGACACACAAAGGTGACACAGATATATATTAGGAAAGATCAAAATAAATGCCTGGTTTCTAGAGAGTTTTCAATATATGTTCTTGTTGAATAAAATTACGCAACATTCTTTACTGTGGTCCTAGTTTCAGAGGTTCAGGAAATATCTGGAGCTGAAGAAATGTCAGTAGTTAAGAACATATCATATTCTAGCAGACACAGGAAATTTTATTCAGACTACTTTTACCAAGTGTCTCACAGCTGCCTTCAACATAAGTTCCAAGGAATTGAACACCCTCTCTTGCCTCTGCTGCCATTTTAACTCTCATGCACTGTTAGATAAACAGATATCACACTCATACACACATAATGAATATGTAAAATAAAAATATATGAAATAGAAAGGTAGGGGCTAGTAAGATGGCTCATTGGTTAAAAATGCTAGTTCATCAAGCATGGGAACCAAATTTTGGATAACATAACATAAAATGTCTTTTCTAGCTCCTCTGCCTGCAAGCCCACCACTGTAGGGAGAGAAGAGTTTTCCAAGGATTTTCTGGCCAGCCAGATAACCTAATGGCTCACTTCCAACTACTGAGATACATTATCACAAGACAAAAAAAAAAATCAATAAACAGGACACTAAACATCCTGCTTTAGGGTCTGCAAACAAACTCACAGGCCAACGTGCAATTATATATATATATATGCAGTACATATACACCTAATACACACAACTCAGACTACACAAAGTGACAGTATTCATACACACACACACACACACACACACACACACAAACACACAAGTCAGTTTCAAGACAGCATTTGAGTGATTTATTCCCTTTACCCTCCCGGTCCTTAATAACATGAGCATGAGCACAAAATACATGCAGTGAATCCTTATGGCACACATTAGTATCGCTTATCAAGTGCTGAATGATAGCAACGCAAGGTAGAAGGAAAATACTTAATGAAAAGCAGACGTTGAAGCTGGTTTTTTGATGTTCATATTGTGGTTTATCTAGTAAATGTAAGGTGTGTTTCCTTTCATTCTTTTTTATGTTGTGAATATATGTAGCAGCTTCAGGCATCTCCATTCCACTTGGATAAGATTATGTGATCTATTTTTAAAACTTCTGTTCTTTGTAGCTATGTGAATATAAGAGGGTTAAGTATCACGCTCAGTTCACACTCAGATTCCCAAACTCATTTAGGTTGTAAACTTGAATAAGTTTCATAAATCTCTCCATGTATCCATTTTCTTATACGCAAAAAAGAGCCTAAGAAATCTAACCCTAAAAACACTAAAGAACACATGGTTATTGTTTAATAACCCTAAACATCACATGATTATTGTAGTGATGTAAGGGTGATTTACTTCAGATGAGTAGACTGTTATTTCAGTTGAAGTGAGTACTCTGGGTATTTTAACTACAATAAGAGTTTTATTATGTTTCTCTACTACCTTGGTACCCAGGAGAGTCATCTACAAAGTGGCATCTTTTCAGCAGCTGGACTGTAAATACGGAATGCATCAACTTTAATTCATTTCATTAATGCTCTTTAAAGTTAATCCCAACCTTTTCCTGTAGAAAACCTTCCAGAGATAATCACTTTTTATTTCCTACAAATATTTTTCAAAATTGAATGTCACTTGTAGAACACAGTAAAAGGATTTTGATGACTCCTGTTCTATCAATTGACAAAGGAGGACAATTCTATCAACAGACAGGAGTGGTGGGCTGGCAGCAGTGGACACAAGGGAAACTGCAGTTGACATGTGCTGCATGGGTGAAGAATTTTAAAACATACTAAGAGTACTGAGCACAGAGGCAATAAAATTAACACATTTTAAAGCTAAATGGAAAAATAACAACAGCCTGTTTTAATAATCTATTTCTAATATTTTTATGACTATGGTTTGAAATATGTAGTAATTTTATAGGTTTCCATTTCTGTTCTCACATTCGGGTGATTAAGAACAAAACTTGAAGGCCTACTTTTGAGAAGCTCCGCTTTAAGAAATGGCTCAACATGTCTTATTTTTCTCTTTCTTCGTCTTCTTTGAGGCGTAACGCCTTTCCACGAAGATCCATGCAATAAAAGGTGAAGTGGGATTCCGAGAAGATTCAGCAGGTAAGATGTTTATTGTCGCAGACATGAGTATCACAACTGGGATCCCAGTACATCAGATGAATGCCCAGTGGATGTGGCAATCCACTTGTAATTCCAATCAGGTGAAGGAAAAAGCTGGACTCCCAGGAGCACCTTGATTTTTCAGGTTAGACACAACAGCGTGCTCCAGCTTCAAGAAGAGACTCTGCATCAATACACAGTGTGCAGAGTGATTAAATATACATGCATGTACACTATAGTTACATACATATGAAAAAACTGGGAAAATCCAGCCTATTTGCATCAATTATTCAAAGAGGAGCTATTTGATGTATTACTATGCTAATCAAGAGCATAGCAATTTAGATAAAATTTTAAGATATATCTGAATTTTTTTAAATAAAATTTGAATTAATAACAAATTTTAATTATAAAAATAATATAAATAAGTTTATAAATACAGAAATTGATTAAAAACATTACATTGCAATATATAATCATGAGAAAATATTTCAGGAGTTTTTAACTACGAAAAAGAGAAAATATGCTATCTCTGTTTTTGACAGTTTGAGACAAAACTTACTATATAGCACAGGGAAGGCCTGACATTGTCCTCTTCCTGCTACCTTCCACGTGCTGTGAGTCTGAGGTATGTTGCATGCTCCCCTTTACCTTTCTTCTCTCCAAGCCTTCCTATACACCCCTCCCTGCTTTCCCTCAAATTCATGGGCTGCTTTTCAGTAATTGTTATTGCATGCATATATGTATATGATAAATATTCATATATATTCCTAAGTATAACCCAAGGATTTCATATAATGTTTTTTGTGTATGGTTCAGGGCACTCAATAATCATGTAGTGTGCTTTCCCTGGGGAAGGACCTCTCCTGATGTCAGCTTTCCTTACTTAACTTTTGTTCTTTATATAGGGTTGAGGCTGCTTATGGCTTTCCTTATCCACTTTGGAATGTCCATTGGTATCTTTTCCTTTTCAGCTCATGTTTATAATTACATTATTTCTTCCTTATTTTTTTCTGACTCCAAACTTTCAATATGTCCCTTCCTGTTCCCTTTCAAATTTATGGCGTCCTTTTTCATTGACTGTTGTTACATACATATATGTAAATATATTGTAAATTGGTCTACAATGTCCTTGGAGGTCATCTGTAATGATGAGGAGCAGGTCACAATAACAGAGTTTTAGATAAGCATATACTATCATCCAGATGTGCATGTTTGCATCTAAAGGTAAAGCATAATTATACAGCTATACAAAATTAAAGAAATTCATCAGTGTTCAGACATTTTTCTTTCTTTTTAGAAATATTAACTGTGAGTTGTAATTTCTGGTTTAGTTAAACTTATTTTTCCTTTGTTATCTAAATTGGAATTTTAATAATACTACAAGTAAATGTTTGTATTCTGACCACATTTTCGCCTTTTTTTCCATATAGTTATTCAAGTTTATGTGACTTCTCCTGCCAAGAGTCTTTGAGTGATGATGCTACATGTCACTTGTAGAGACAAGGAGTGAAGAATGCATATAAAGTCCTCTAGTTATCTCCTGTTCACAGTAACAAAGGTGACATGTGTTCCAGATGTTCTCACATTGGTACATTTGCTGTCAATCTGCAAACCATATGTTATGGGCCACAGTTGTTCTCTTACAGACACAATGATTGCTTCTTTCCTCAAAAGAGTCTAATTTGTTCAGACAAATTCACATTCCACAGTTCTAATATATGAAATCTAATTTGTTTTTTTTTACAAACTGGATAAATTGAAAACCTTTTTCCATGTCAAAAAACAAAACAAGACAAAAACAAAACATGTGTACAGAACATCGGTTCTATTGCTTTATATTTAAGAAATAAGACTTAATTTAATACTATGAATTATACAGAAGGAATATTTTAAGATAAGTGTGATTTTTATATTGAGTCATTTAATAAAACTAAAAAATATTCGATTTCACTGTATCTATTCAGAAAAAAATTTTAAATTTAAATAAATAAAACAAATTAGTATGTGTTCAAGGATCTTCACTTTCCCAGCCATTTATCTTTAATATTATGTAAATAATATAGCTGACTAAATGAAGTGTAATAGAAAATTATCTCAAAAATGACTATATGTAATAATTTCCAATGTTAGTAACTTCTATCTTTTTTCATTCTTTTATTCTTCCTCACCTTTTTTCCTCCTTCTCTTCCTTTTTCTTCATCAGCCTTTTCTTTTGATACTACAGTCTGCTATGCATCAGAGGCTGTTCTTGAAATTGTATTTTTCAGGTTTGCTTAACACTGAATCTTTCTCCTTCCTATCTCTCAGGAGTATTTGAATTACATGGGAGTTTTAGATGTACAGTACAACACAATCCAATTTATAGTAAAACTCCACTCAGTATGAAATTGACTTTTATTAGGGAGATGATATGAGTACTTCCAACGTGTTATATTTCTTCACAAGCCAATAAATGCAATAACATCTCCATTGTCTGTGTGATAATAAAATTGTAGTACAACAAGATTAATATTAATTTGATCTCATCTTGCAAGGTCCAACTTCTACCATCCATGGTTTTCAGTCAGTAGGGCTAATGAGAGGTTATTAAAATCATCACAATAAACCAAAGCTATGCTCTTTATGAAATTAGATTGAGGGAGCTTATTCCATGCTTCTGATGTCTTACTTATAATTGTCAGATAATATTTTGAGACATTTATATGTTGTGTGTTTGGGTTTTATGGCGACCTGATGCTATGGACTAGAATGTTTTAGTAGCCAAAATACCAAATATGGAAAGTTGTACCTATTTTAAGAATACAAGTCAATGTAAAATTGATTTCATTTCAGTCAAGCAAAGAAGTAGCCTTTTTAATAACTCATTAAATTATTAGGCAGAACTCTTTTAATTATAATAGATATATTTTGAAGCATTTAATTGGGTGTATGCTGACTATTACACCTAAAACTCCTAACTCGGGATATATGATCCAAACAAATGATGATTGATTATGCTCATGTTATGTTGACAACTTTTAGTATTAATAATTATCTCCAATTTCATTATTATTATTATTATTATTTTAATATATAATTCTCTAGCTCAGGAAAATGAAAAGTGTGTATTAACATTACGGAAAATTCACCCCAATGATAATCAAAATTATTCTTCTTTTGTTACACCGACTTTGCTCTCTGTCATGTCTTCTAAATTCTTTTTGATAAGTCCCATCTATTTTATTTCATTATAAATTTGCTACTTACTGTTTTCTAGTTTTCTTTAAAGACTTTTGCAGATTAATCCAAGCCAATGCATTCCTGATTTTAAATGTCTAACCCTAATACCACATAATAGTCAGGTACAGATGTCTCTTTCAATTTGTAAACTTTGACTGTTCTGTACTTTGTAATTTTTTTGATAGGTGCTCATTATTATATGTTTAAAAACATCTTGTTTAACCAAATATTTCTTTCTTTTCTATCATTTTTTACATGTGTCTGTGTATTACAGAAAACAGAACACAACTTACAGGATCTGCTTCTTTCTTCTGTTGTATGGTTTCAAACTGATGAAGCAAGCTTGGCAGCAAGTATATTTACCCACTCATCCACAGTAAATTAAATATTAAATAGAATATGTCATATGCAGGGTACATATTTAGCTGTCATGGTAAATATCGGTAGCTGGGTGTTCCTGGGGCCGGGAGTATAGGCTTTAGACTTGTTCTCACTGTATTTATTTGATTGTTCCTTTGTTTTCAAGGGACAAAATGTCTGAATGATACTTGAATTCTGGAGATAAAGTCTTAAGACAGTTTGAGCCTATTATTTCTCTCTCCTCAAAAACACATAGATTGTGATGCAACTTCAGCATCCTAAGGACAAGAAGTGATTTGTACTCAGGGTTGTCTTTGTTAAGAAAAGCAGGGACTAGCCCTTTGTAAAAATATTTTTTGAAAAATACAAATAAAAACAGAGTGATATAGCTCTACACCCCAGCCAAAACAGCTGATATAAAAGACAAATAAAGAATGCCATGAATGTGGTTGAAGATGTAGAGAAAAGAAAATATTCATACACTGTAAAGGAAATATCGATTTAATACAGCTCTCATAATACAACAAAACAAAAAGCAGAAGAAAAAAGAACATGATGATTCCTCAAAAACAAGACTCATTCTATCAAGTGTTCCAGATTGCCTACTTGTAAGTATATATAGCCACAATAATTTCAGCATGGGAAAGGGAGAGCAGTGCCCCTGTCTTTGCCTGAAACAGAGCATCAAGCTGGGTAGCAACCAAAAATGGCGGTCACATGAAATATTTAGTCCAGCTCTGCAGTTAAATAAATTAAAGCCTATCCTTTACAGAGAAAATGAGAGTATTGGGAGATATTATGTTCATTCAAATATGTCACATACACAGACTTACAAACATCATATGCTATTTTCATATGTTAAAAACTAAAAGTTTGGTGTAAATTTAGAGTACTGGATACTAAGAACAAGAAAGGGTCTTGGACATAGAGAGTAGAAGGAGGTAGCTTACTGAAGACAAAAACAATAAGGCAAACATAACATAAAGTCCTTGTGGTGTACATCACAGTGGGGAGTCTACGGTTCACATCTATTTACTATGCAGTTCACAAACAAATGAAAGACGGGAGCTCCAGGGCCACAACTTGAATGTAATGAACAGATGATAGAAAAGATAGGTATACTGATGCAAAGAGATGCACTGTTCATGTTGGTGTGAACAACATTTCATACCACAAAATATGTGTAAAAGTTACATGTTAACTCAAACTTTTAAAAAATATTTAAGGAGAAGTGAATGTTGACTACTCTGACTCAGCAGTTCTTTATGGTGTTCTATTAGCAATAGATATAAATCAGAACATGGTTTATTTGGGACAATAAGGCACTCAGAGGAAGGACAGCAGGTTACCAAGAAGAGACTTGATACCCTATGAGCATATACAGGAGGTGGTAATCCCCCTCAGAAACAGTCACAGGGGAAGGGAGTAACGGGAAAATGGGAGGGCGGGAAGAATGGGAGGATACAAGGGATGGGATAACCATTGAGAGGTAACAAGAATAAATTAATTTAAAAAAAAAAGAGAAGGGAAGGCAATGTAAGAGAATAGAAAACATCCAGGCTGACTCATCATATTTTAGTACCCTTCATATATTCTTCTCCATGTCTGAGGAAGTTCCTGCGTGGAACTGAAAAACATGTAAATCTTCTTATTGCTGAACCCATCGGATTTTATCTCTTAGAATTTTCTACTTTGACTCTCCATGAAGTTTCCAGTGAAAACATTTCCTATTCCAGGAACAGTTTCCAGGAGACATTTTGCTTGTGTACTTCACTGGTGACCTGTGATTCATTGTTTTCATGGTATCTGAAATTTTGTGAGCATCAATTTATCCTCTGACCTCACTTCCATGAAAGACACAGGAATTGTTGTTTTTTAGTCTGTAACCTACCATTTAACTATACATTTTTAAATATATAATGTACAATACTTACTAAGGTCAGCATTGAGACTACAATTATATTTTACACCTACAGAGTCACACATTGTTAAAAGTAAATTATTTAGTAAACGTATATTCCTTCCTTAAAGAATGACAGCATTAGAAAATGTCAGAGCCCATGGAACAGATTTTCTTCCTTGTTATTTTAAGGTTGGTTTTACCCTGTAGGTTTTCACTGATAATGGACTTTGATGTGGTTTTGATAGACTGCTTGAGTGCCAAATCATATCTAAAGAAATAAGGATAAAAGCATTATTATCCTAGTTTTTCAAAAATAACAAAATTCATTGAGTATCATAAAATTCCCTTAAACAAAAAATATGAAGGAACTATAAGCTGCTCTCCATCAGTGGGAATCATGACCTGCCATCATTTACCCAATTAGGTACATTATGAGGTAATGCCACTCCTGAGTCATTTTTATCAGACTTCAAGCACCAGTCAGAAGAATAATGTGGAATCAAGATGAGCTAGAAAATGGCTCTTTTCTTCTTCAGACGCTCATCTCTGTGGGCAGACATCAATATCTATTACATGACCAGTGTGCGGGCTCACTACAGATACAGTGGGATGTCTGATTTCCATTTTTTCCTCAACTTACCTCAGTGCTGAAGTTGATGAGCTCCAGGGAAGTGCAGTTACTTCCCACTGAGTCTTCATTCAGCTTCGCATCTCAGCCAACTCCCTGCCATAAAAGCGATGTCATTATTCAGTGTACTAAGGCATGACTACAAAGGCCATTCTCATTTTGGCTAGCAAATTTTCATTTTAAGAGAAAGAAAAGCAATGCATTTTTATTTTTCTCTCCATGAAATTTCTCCTAACAATGGGTGATAGCACTTGAACTGACATTATTCATCTCTGATCACATTTTAATTCATCTTTTGTCATTTTGTCTATTTAAAAGAAATAATCTATATCAAGTGTTTTTATCATTCATGCCATCATATCTACTGAATTATATTCATTAAAGAGTAAGCCCATTTGAAACAACTAAATATGATATATAAACCAATTGACTATATTTTATTCAATGTTCTGAGAATATTTAGAAACTAGTTCAGGAGACAAGCAGGACTGTCCTTGATGATGGTACTGACAGCATATTTCATGGCTGTTTCCTAAAACAACAAAGGAATATATCCACCATTATAAGATATCTATGACACCCTAAATCCAAGTATTGTAAAAAATTATATGAAAATCTTAACAATCAAAGATATCCTACTTGGTAGCCTCCTATCCGTCCTGTGAGTGCCAATTCAGGAGATGTGGTCAAATATAAGGCACCAGACTATATTTGTCCAAATGTATTTGTAATCACTGCACTGCCTCTTGCTTGTAAAATTGAAAATATAAACGTAGAACTAAAAGTATTAATACTTTAAGAGAATTCATTTTACTAAAGATGCAAGCAATTGACCGGTAATTTGAAAAAAAAAAGTATTTTGCTTATACAGAATAAAATATTCTTTAAAAAATATCCTTTTGTAATTTAACAAAATACTGCCCTTTGTTTTCATTCTCAACTTTATTCTGGTCACAATTAAAATGTGTACATTTGAATGTATTCTACCCCATCAATGTTTTAATGATTAGGGGAAATTTAAAATGTCTCTAAGATTGCTTAAATATCAAACACTTCTGAATTATTTGATACCAGAAGAATTCAAAACAGTGTTATATACATAAAATTTATTTTCATAAGTATATTCACTCAGAAAAGTGAAAGAATAAAAAAATTCATAAACTGATAAACATTAAATATTTAGAATATTGTGGTCCCATGTTTAATTATTTTTACTTGAATGAGTAAAAACATCCACATTTTAAAATAATAAGTTAATTCATTCTCAATTTTTTTCTGGACTCAGTACATGTACAAAGAGAATTTTTGTGGGTGGATTAATTTTTCTTCAGTAATATTAATATTGTTCCACAAAGTCCAGACTGCATAATAGAAAGTTAACTTAAAACTAAAGTAAATAATCTCAGGAATGGAGCTGCCCACTTGTTACTCTCTTTCAGTTTTGCTTGTTATTGTTCCTTGATACCCATTATGTGAAATAATGACAGGACTGGGGGTGTAACATCATTGTAATATTAAATATTCTTCTTCTTACTGGGACTACATGAGGATGTTGTACACACATTTTAGTTTGGTGTGTTCAATATGTCCTTTTGCCTCTTTCTCCTGGTAAGAGATTTACATTCCCATGTTCCTAAGGTCTAAATTACCTTCAGTAAGTTTATATGGTACATCCTTCTAACTTTAGAAATTAGTAATTAAGCAGTTTATATTGTTTAAATCCTGTCCACTAAACGGTATCATTTTCAATCCACAAAAGTACTGAGACTTATATTCTATATTCTTAAGGTAGAGATAAAAACAGAGTGTAAAATGTAGCTTTATAGACATACTCCAGAAAACAAAAACAAAAATAGTTTTATACAGTATGGAGCAACTTAGGGCAAGACACAATAAGATCTTATTAAAATTACTATAATAGGTTATGACTTTGAAAATGGATCATACAAACAAACAAAAAATGTTAAGAATTCTAACGTCAGAAAGAATACAGATAGTTTATTTTGGAGGCAACTATCAAAGACGGTAGCCTAGGAATGTTGATACAGACTAGCCCAAAGACCATGTTCCAATATTGTAACAGTGCCATGAAGTCTTACAGTAACAACAAAGAAAATCATAAATCGACATACATGAGGTTGGTGTTCTAAGAGACACAGACATATCTCAGCTATAGCCCTCAGATATTACCTAACAGGATTTAATGGGTATACACTACAGGTTTAAACAAATAGTCAAAGAGATAATACATTACATTAAGGGAAAAGCTGTAAATGATTATTAAGAAAGTAAAAATAACCCAAGATTTTGGGGATCTGTACATATAGTCTATTTTCATTCACATGATTGCACTCTAACCATGTAATCATCTTTGAGGAAAGTTCAATGTAAAGTGTAATTGTTTCCTATGACTATGAAAATTATATAGATGTATTCTCCATCATAAATATTTAAGACTTGTAGGTTTCTAGGACCCTCTGGATCCTTCTACTTTGCTAATCTCCCATGCTTCTCTCATCTAGAGTCTCAATAGGATGTCCTCACCTCTGTCCCAGTTTCCTGGTAAGTGAAGGCTTTCATGGGACATCCCCCTTGGGCTAGTATGCAGATATAAGTGAGTATATACCATTTGAGTCTTTCTGCTTCTGGGTTAACTCACTCATTATGATCATTTCTAGCTCAATCCATTTATCCACAAATTTTGGGGATTCCTTGTTTTTAATAGTTGAGTAGTATTAGGCAGATTTGGGCCCAGGGGTCCCACTCAAACTAAGGCACCAGCCAAGGACAATACAGGCAATAAACTTTAAACCCCTACTTAGATCTAGCCAATGGACAGAACATTCTCCACAGTTGAGTGGAGAGTGGGGTAAGACTTTCACATGAACTCTGGTGCCTCATATTTGAACATGTCCCCAGGAGGAGGAGACCTGGTAGCACTCAGAGGAAGGATAGCAGGTTACCAAAAAGAGACTTGATACCCTATGGGCATATACAGGGGGAGAGAATCCCCCTCAGGAACAGTCATAAGGGAGGGGAATAAGGGAAAAATGGGAGGGAGGGAAGAATGGGAGGATACAAGGGATGGGATAACCCTTGAGATGTAACAAGAATAAATTAATAAAAATGTAAAAAAAATATTTAAGACTATTTAAGAACCTATTAGCAAAAATATATCGTAATATTTGGTGACCAGAACCATGTACACTGTATTTCTGCTCCAGGAAGGACAATGTTTTCATTCCAAATAATATGTATATTTAAAATGTCCCTCTTGTAGTTTTCTGGAACCCTCTGGATCCTTCTACTTTGCTATTCTCCCATGCTTCTCTCATCTAGAGTCCTAATAGGATGTCCTCCCCTCTGTCTCAGTTTCCTGGTAAGGGAAGATTTTCATGGGACATGCCCCTTGGGCTAATATGCAGATATAAGTGAGTATATACCATTTGAGTCTTTCTACTTCTGGGTTAACTCACTCATTATGATCATTTCTAGTTCAATTCATATGACTCTCATACGTACTCTGGTGTCTCATATTTGACCATGTCCCCTGGAGGGGGAGACCTGGTGGCACTCAGAGGATGGATAGCAGGCTACCAAGAAAAGACTTGATACCCTACAAGCATATAAAGGGAGAGGAAACCCCCTCAGTCACAGTCATAGGGGAAGGGAGTAAAGGGAAAATCGGAGGGAGGGAGGAATGGGAGGATACAAGGGATGGAATAACCATTGAGATGTAATAAGAATTAATAAATAAAATAAAATAAAATAAAAAAGAAATGTCCCATCATCTTTGTGTTCAATTACTTTCCCTAAATGTCAAGCTGGTAATAATAAATCAAAATTTATTACATATATCTCATTAATTGGGCAAATTTCTCTGTACACATCAATGTGATAAATATAGTCAGTCTTCTGAGGTTCTCTTTCTTAATTGAAGCAATATTTCTCATTTCAGTAGAACAATTTTCTATATAAAACTTCCATTTCTATGGGAATTTTCTCAGTAAATGTACTTATAAATAGATTTTTGTTCTCCCATACTTACTAGGGGATCCTTGAAACCTACAGGAAGAACATCAGGATGCAAAGAACTATGCCCAGGGGTTCTGCTCAAACTACTGCACCAACCATGGACAATACATGCAGTAAACAGTGAACCACTTCTCCGATCTAGCCAATGGACAGGACATTCTCCACACTTGAGTGGAGAGTGGGAACTGACTCTGACACAAACTCTATTGCCCCATATTTGACTAATTCTCCTTAGTGGGGAGGCCTGGTGGCATTCTGAGAAAGGGTAGACAGGCTACCAAGATCAGACTTAATTGCCTATGATCATATAGTGGGGGAAAAGGTCCCCCTAGGTCACTGACATAGGGGAGGGGAATAGGACGAAAGTGGGAGGGAGGGAGGAATGGATGAATACAAATGATGGGATAACAATTTAGATGTAATCTGAATAAACTAATTAAATAAAAATAAATAAATAAATCGATTTATGAATGTTAAATAATTAGGTTGATAGTTCTAAAATATTTTTTCCTAGGGATCTTTCTAAAAGTTGACAAAACAAAAGTCACAACAATCCTGTCTTTGGAAGTAACTTGTAGAGTTATTTAAATTCACAACAAAGAAAAATTTTTGGTTCAAACAGATTTGAGAATAATAAGATGGGTACCAGAACAGACATTAGTGTTTAAAAACATTTGAAGTTATGTAAAAGTTGTTTTATTATTTTTACTCACCTTAGAAATATGCTCAAAACTGTATAGATATGTTACTTGCTTTAATATAACAAAAATATAATTAACTTATTATTGAAAGTATTTTATATTTGTCTTTTAATTAATTTGGCATTTTGAAGATGCATATAATATCTATTATATTGGATGTTTGGGAGGAAAGGTTCATTTTACCCACACATTACCCTTTATTTTTATTCTTTATGTATTGTTCTTTTATTTTTTTTTAATTTTTTGTTATGTTTCTTTTTTAATGTGTACATTTATATTCTTACACATGAATTAAATAAACTACATACATCAGGAAGAACCATGAGACAATCAGGAATTATATAAATGTTACATTCGTAGTGATTTGGCTATTTGTATTTGGCAAACTTGAAATAAACATCTTTCCTATCTTGTTGGGGCTAAGTTTCTGAATGAAAATCAACATCTATCATATCTCATCTCTATTGACTTAAAACATCTATCTTGATGTAAAAACATCTTAACCCCTATCCTACTAAGTTTAATTAAAAGACAAAACTATCTGGTCTTCATCCCCATCAGAGATTTGAGAAAGAATAAAACTTAAATACCTGAGTGAACCAGAAGTTCAGGTTAGCAACTTTCAAAATGAAAAAAAAAAAAAAAAAAAAGGAATGGCTTGTGAGGAGCCATGACATATGGTTTGTGAGGAGCCATGACATATGGTTTGTGAGGAGCCATGACATATGGCTTGCTCAATGAAGCACAACTGCCTCAAGGTGTCTCATAGTCTTAGCTACAGTAAGCATTTGTAATTTTCCACTATTGGACCAGAATTGCTGTTTTTCTAATGTTTTCATAACTTCCTCTTCTATCTTAGCCTAGAATAGCTTGAGAATACCCTGCAGTTGGCTAAACATCCTGTGTTTATAGTTTTACCCAGAACTTGGCTTCCTCCCTATATAAGCTGCCCTAGCATTCTCAATACACAAGACTTGATCAGACTGCCATCTTGTCTTCATTTCATATGTCTGTTGTCCGTCTCCAATACCAGTCCCTTTTCCAGGGTCTTCATTAACCCTGGTCGGACGATGACTGAGAAGGTTCACTAATTAAACAGTCACCCAACTCTCTCTATGACATTGGAGCGTCATCTTCAGCTTTCTGGCACAATAGATGTAAATGACATATTTGCAAGGCAGGAACTATTGAGGACTTGCTTAACCTGTCTTGGCACTGTGCATCCGGAAACTCTGCCTGCATCTAAGCTTCCCTATTTTTAGGCAGACTTCTGTCTGTGGCAAAAATTAGGACATTTTGCCTAGATGCTGGTAACCACATTTGAAGCCAACTGCATGAGAAGGTTCTTTGATGCTCATCATCTTCTTGGAGGCAGGCTGGGTGTTGCCAGGAGTAAACTTGTCTTGTCAAAGAATCTTTAGAATAACAGGACATTATCCACAGTTGTGCGGAGAGCGAGGACTGATTCTATCATGAACTCTGGTGCCCCACATTTAACCACTTCCCCTTGGGGAGGAGGCCTGGTGACACTCAGGGAAAGAATAGGCAGGCGACCAAGATAAGACTTGATAGGCTGTGACCCTATGGTAGAGGAGAAAGTCCCCTTCTGCCACAGACCTAAGGTAGGGGATTAGGATGAAAGAGGGTGGGAGGGAGGAATGGGAGAACACACAGGGATAACAATTGAGATGTAATCTGAATAAATTAATAAAACAGAAACAAAATAGACTCTTTAGAATAACAAAAACATCTTTAAATGCCACATTCTGTAGGTATCTGAGGCTTTTGAAGACCTAATTTATTTTACCTAATGTATTTATAAAATCATATCTTTCTACTACCAAGAACACATATTCTTGTGATAAAATTAACTAGTTTTTGACAGGACCATGATTTGCATCAATATACAAAATTCAATAATATAGAATTAAAAATAAACTTATTTGTGAGTAACAATTAATGCCTTGATATGAGGAGTTAATTCAATAATATACCTTTTGTTCTGTGCTCCCTCTATTTCTCTATATGTCCCTTTACTTTTCAGCTCCCATCTCCTTATTTACAAAAGAAAGATAAAGGAAATGAGAGACGTCCTTGAGTCAAACATAGTTTCGTCTCTGTAAAAGATCAATAATATTTAATATTAACTCCCAATGAAAATAAGAATTCCTAGACGAAGAGAGTAAACAGAAACCTATCCAGCCTCCCTTAGAAGAAATGGGACATCATTCTCTTAAGGTTTCTTCAGGGTAACTCAGGGAAAATAATACCTATGAAGGAGACCTCCCCCGCCCAAAAAAAGGAAAAAGATTTGGAGAAAATGATTAAGTAAGTCAGGGATAGCATTTGTGGTTCATCTTCCAAATGTTGAGAAACTCAAGACATAATAGAGTCCTCTGTGGGACAGTATGAAATGCAAGACCATATTGGAGTTCAGAAGCTTTCAACATAGCTGTCCTGGAAGCTGTCCTGTTCTGATGGGTATCAGCAACTGAGGCGCCTAGGGCTGGAAAATGGAGGATACAGGATGTCAGCATCCAGCATGCTGTGAGAAATGAATCCTGTCAGGTCTTAACCAGCATCAGTGTCCAGTTCTTTTGTTCTGAAAACCTATTTTTTTATAAGGATTATACAGTTCTAACATGGTGATTCTATGAGGTATTCTATTACTCTTTTTAAATATGTTTATTAATTTATTCATATTACATCTCAATTGTTATCCCATTCCTTGTATCCTCCCATTCCTCTCATTTTCTCCTTAATGCCCTCCCCTATGACGATGACTGAGGGGTCCTCCTACACCTGAATATGCTCATAGGGTCTCAAGTCTCTTCTTGGTAGCCTGCTATCCTTCCTTTGAGTACCACCAGGCCTCTTCATCCAGGGGAAGTGGTCAAATATGGGGCACCAGAGTTCATGTGAAACTCATTCCTCACTCTCCACTTAACTGTGGAGAATGTCCTGTCCATTGGCTAGATCTGGGTAAGGGTTTGAAGTTTACGGCCTGTATTGCCCTTGGCTGGTGACATAGTTTAAGCAAGGCCAATGGGCCCAGATCTGCCTATTATAATGTTCTTCTTTTAGGTATCTAGGGCCCTCTGGATCCTTCTATTTCCCTATTCTCCCTTGCTTCTCTCACCTAGAGTCCCAATAGGAAGGCTTCCCCTCTGTCCCGCTCTCCTGGTAAGTGAAAACTTTCATGGGACATGCCACTTGGGCTAGTGTCCAGATATAAGTGAGTATATACCATTTGACTCTTTCTGTTTCAGGGTTAACTCACTCATTATGATCATTTCTAGTTCAATCCATTTGTCCACAAGTTTTGGGAATTCTTTGTTTTTAATAGCTGAGTAGTATTCCATAGTATAAATGTACCACAATTTCTTTATCCATTCTTCTACTGAGGGACATTTAGGCTGTTTCCATGTTTTGGCTATTATGAATAAGGCTGCTATGAACATGGTAGAGCAAGTGTCCCTGTTGTGTGTTGGAGCATCTTCTGAGTATATTCCAAGGAGTGTAATATCTGGGTCTTGAGGAAGCCCTATTCAGAATTTCCTGAGATTGTGCCAGGGAGATTTCCAAAGTGGCTGTACTAGTTGGCATTCCACAAGCAATGAAGGAATGTTTCTCTTTCTCCACACCCTCACCAGCATGTGGTGTCACTTGAGTTTTTGATATTAGCCATTCTGATGGATGTAAGATGGAATCTCAGAGCTGTTTTGATTTCATTTCACAGATGACTAAAGACGTTGAGGATTTCTTCAAGTGTTTCTCGGGCATTCAATATTCCCTGTTGAAAATTCTCTGTTTAGTTCTGAGGCCCATTTCTCAATTGGATTATTTGCTTTGGTGATGTTTAATTTCTTCAGTTCTTTATATATTTTGGATATTAGACCTTTGTCCGATGTAGGGTTGGGGAAGATCTTTTCCCAGCTTGTAGACTGTCACTTTGTTCTGTTGACAGTGTCTCCTGCCTCACAGAAGTTTCTCAGCCTCATGAGGTCCCATTTAATAATTGTTAACCTTAAGGCCTTGGCTGTTGGTGTTTTTTTTTTTCAGAAAGTTGTCTCGTATGCCAGTGTATTCCAGGGTCTTCCCTCCTTTTTCTTCTAACCAGTTTAGTGTCTCTGGTTTTAGGTTGAAGTCTTTAATCCACTTGGACTTGAGTTTTGTGCATGGTGATTAATATGGGTCTAATTGCAATTTTTACACATAGACATCCAGTTAGACCAGCACCATTTGTTGAAGATGCTACCCTTTTTCCATTGAATAGATTTGGCTTCTTTGTCAAAAATCAAGTAACCATATGTGTGTGTGTTCATATCGAGGTCTTTGATTCAATTCCACTGATCAACCATCCTATTGCTGTTTTAATTACTGTTGCTCTATTGTACAGCTTGAGATCAGGTATGGAGATTTCTGTAGCAGATCCTTTGTTGTACAAGATTGTTTTAGCTATTCTGGGTTTTTTGTTTTTCCATACGAAGTTGAGAATTGAACTTTTTTTTTTCTTCTTTCTACTTAATCTATTATTTTATTTTATTTGTATTAATTTATTCTTGTTACATCTCTATCAATGTCTTTAAAAAATGTGTAGGTATTTTGATAGGGATTGCATTGAATCTGTAAATTGCTTTTGTTAAGATGGTCATTTTCACTATGTTAATTCTCCCAATCCACGAACAAAGAAGATCATTCCATCTTCTCATGTCATCTTCAATCTCTTTCTTCAGAGTTTGGACATTTCTTTTTCAAACAAGTCCTTTTCCTGGAACCAAAGTGTTCTATTATTTTTTACCTAAAACTTTCTGTGTATATTTTTTCAATCATATGATATAGCCAAAATTAAAAGTCAATTCTCTCTTCTTTGGGTATAAATTTGTTGGAAGTTCAGTACACAAGTTACATCTTAAAACACCTATGTGTCTTGAAACCAAAGGTCATTCATATTTGTTTTTCTCTTCTGATACTCTGTAGAGATGGTGTAGCAATATTAGACGAAAATGTATGTGCTTTAGTGCTGAAAGATACAAAATACAATAAATATTTTTTAACGGTCAAAAATGTAAATTACTATATACATGTTAGGCTGATATAACTATATAAATATGGTTTCATAAATTCTGAGATCTGCATTCAGTGTCATTAAGAACATGTGTCAGTTATCATTAACTCACTTTTCATGGTATCAAGTTTAGTATTCAATTTATATTGCCTTCACTATTACATTTGAGCTTTGGGAAGAATAATAAAAATGTATTGTGGTGTTTTGTTATAGGTTATTTATTAAGAATTAAGTTGTTTTTTAAAGATTTAGAAAGAGTGTTGAGGGGAATGAAAAGAATTGAAGGGAGGAAAGTTGTTGTTCTTTTAATAAGACATCATAATGAAGGCAATTTATAGAGGGTAGTGCTTTTCTAAGATTTGTCAAACAGTTTCAGAGGGTGAGTTTATCATCATGGTTGCAGCAAACATAGAAGCAAGCAAGCAGGCATGTCACTTGAAGAGTAGACGAGAGGATATATACAGATATATCCACTAGTATGAGTAAGGGAGAGAGAGTTAATTGGGAGTAGTATGGGCTTTTCAAACCTCAAAGTTACACATCTTTCAATGAGGCTAGACTTCCTATTCTATCTCAAACAATTACACCAACTGAATATCACATATTCCAACATATGATCATTTAAACCATCTCGTTCAATTCCAGACAAGAGGGAATAGGGAAAGCATTAAAATACTTTGATTAAGTATATTTTTTAAAAAATTAAACAAACAAAAACTTGCAAACACATGACTTAATAAATTCTAAGCAAAGAAAATAATTGTAAGTGAACAAAAATAGTTCAGAAGTTAAAAGAACTACCTATAAAGTATATAGCCTTGTAAAATACTCTAAATACTTTGAGTAAATACAATGTGTGGTGGAATTTTTTTCGTGGTCTATCTAGGAAACACATTGTAGACTCGGCTGTTCTTGAACCCACAGAGATCCACTTGCCTATGCCTTCCAGTGCTGGGATTAAAGGCATATGCTACCATGTACGGCCAGTGTGGAATCTTTTGTTTGAATATTTCACTGAGCACAAGCCTTCATTATATGTCTTGCCAGAAAAAAATAGTTTTTTCGAAGATAAATAGCATCCAATTTCATATATTTTTTCCTAACCCGTTCAGAGGCTGATGGACATATTAAACTACTACACATTGTTTTTCTGTTAAGATGGATATACAAATATTCCTTCCAGATACATTACCACAATGAAATTGCTGCATCATGTGCTGTTTATAGTGTTTCAAGGAACACCAGATTGTGATTAGTTTTAATTATCAACTTGACAGAGCCTACAATCCCCTTAATGAGTGACTGTCTAGATTAGGTTGGCCTATAAACATGCCTATGAACATTGCATTACTGTACTAATTGGGGTGGTAAGATCCATCTCCATTCCTTGGAATTGGGCCATTGACTTCATAAAAAAAAATAGTGAGTTGATCAAACACGCATGTGTTCTCTCTGTTGTTTTTTTTTTTCCTTTGAATACAAGTAGAAGACTCAAGACCTTTCTACCTTGACTTTTCCCTGATGAACGAATGTAATCTGGAATTGTAAACTAAATGTTTCAGCTAGGTTTTTTTGTCAGTTTTATACAATCTAGAGTCATAGTTCTTAGTGATACAGATTCTAGTTCTACATGAGTATTTGTCTTTAAGAAATACCAAAGACTTTTTAAAATCTAATACTTGTAGACTTGACAATGCATGCAGCTTTATATAGTTAGGTTATAAATCTATTGTCATAAATAACAACTCCAGTAGTATTCCATATTGTTTGGATTAAAACTATCCTATAATCAATAATATAACCAGGAAAGATAGTATGTAGGCAGGAGAGTTTCTAAACAGATCCAACATGAATTCTCTGTGCCCACATCCATGTCAACATATTTTGTCTCTTGAATTTTAGATCTTAGCCATTCTGATGGGTGTAAGATGGAATCTCAGAGTTTTTTTTTTTTTTTTATTTGATTTGCATTCCTCTGATGACTAAGGACGCTGAGCATTTCTTTAAGTGTTTCTCAGCAATTTGATATTCCTCTGTTGAGATTTCTCTTTTTAGGTCTGAACACCATTTCATAATTGAGCTACTTGGTTTGGTGGTGTTTAATATCTTGAGTTTTTACATATTTCAGATACAAGCCATTGTCAGATATTTTTAGATTACTCAATGATTCTTGGTGGGATTATTGTCAGTCTATGTGAGTAAATTTCACTTAACCTTTATAGGCACATCTATACACATAGAGTTATACATAATGTTTGTTAAATAAGTAGTAATTGTAATACTCATAATTTTCCAATATAGAATATTTCATTAATATAATACTCTATTTCTCTTTTATATTTTCTTTAAACTCTAGCTTAATTAATATTATTTTATTTCAACATACTAGAATTATATACTTTCTGAAGTGCAAGTCTTATTTAAGCATGCTACCAAAACTTCTGACTACCTGCTAATGTTAGACTTCATCCTTTAAAAATCAATGTGCATGTGTGTGTGTGTGTGTTGTGTGTGTGATGTAAACTAGCACAAGTGTCTCAGTGCTTGTGTGGTGGTCTTAAGAAAACTCTATTGAATCCGTTCTCTCTTCCCCTTTTATGTGGGTTGTGTGGAACACTTAGATCTCTCTTTTGCAAAGTAAGCACATTTACTCCTGAGTCGTCTCTATGGCCTTTGCCTTACACATCTGATAAATAGTGAGTAGATGATCTAGCTCTATACATTTTAAAAATATGATGCTTCTTGATATACTTGGTCACTCCTGTTGTAGTACTTTCAAAATTTGCCTTAGAAATGGTGTTTTATTCTTTATTTTAAGATTTTATTTTATTTTTGGCATACGTATTTATATTATTACATGTACGTAGAAAAATTACATACACCAAGAAGAATCATGAAACAATCAGGGATCATATAAATGTTACATTCATAGTGCTTTGGCTAATTGTATTTGGCATCCTTATAGAAAACATCTTTCTTGGTGAGTCCAAAATTCTGAATGATAATCAGTATTATCATTCTTATCTCTGTCAGTTCTAAACTTCTTTTTTTTAATTAATTAATTTATTTATTAATTTATTCATATTACATCTCAATTGTTAGCCCATCCCTTGTATCCTCCCCTTCCTTCCTCCCTCCCGTTTCCCCCTCTACTCCCTTCCCCTATGTCTGTGACTGAGGGGGACCTCCTCCCCCTGTATATGATCCTAGGGTATCAAGTCTCTTCTTGGTGACTTATTATCTTTCCTCTGAGTGCCACCAGGCCTCCCCATCCAAGGGACATGGTCCGATATGGGGCACCAGAGTTTGTGTGAAAGTCAGATCCCCTTCTCCACTTAACGGTGGAGAATGTCCTGTCCATCGGCTAGACTGGGTAGGAGTTCGAAGTTTACTGCTATATTTTCCTTGGCTGGTTCCATAGTTTGAGGAGGACTAGAGGGCCCAGACCCGCCTGTATTTTTCCAGGACCCACTGGATCCCTCTATTTCCTCATTCTTCCCGGCTTCTCACCCCTAAAGTCTCAATAGGATTTTCTCCCCTCTGACCCACTTTCCTGGTAGGTAAAGTTTATGATGGGGGCGTACCCCTTGGCCTAGTGTCTCGATATAAGTGAGTATATACCATTTGACTCTTTTTGCTTCTGGGTGAACTCACTCATTATGATAATTTCTAGATCGATCCATTTGTCCACAAATTTCAGAAATTCCTTGTTTTTAATAGCTGAGTAGTATTCCATAGTGTAAATATACCACAGTTTCTTTATCCATTCTTCTACTGAGGGACACGTAGGTTGTTTCCATGTTCTGGCTATTATGAATAAGGCAGCTATGAACATGGTTGAGCATATGTCCCTGTTGTGTGGTAGTGCATCTTCTGGGTATATTCCAAGGAGTGGAATAGCTGGGTCTTGAGGATGCCCTATTCCCATTTTTCTGAGAAAGCGCCAGATAGATTTCCAAAGTGGTTGTACTAGTTTGCATTCCCACCAGCAATGAAGGAGTGTTCCTCTCTCTCCACATCCTTGCCAGCATGTGGTGTCAGTTGAATTATTGATCTTAGCCATTCTGATGGGTGTAAGATGGAATCTCAGTGTCGTTTTGATTTGCATTTCTCTGATGACTAAGGAGGTCGAGCATTTCTTTAAGTGTTTCTCCACCATTTGATGTTCCTCTATTGAGAATTCTCTGTTTAGTTTGAGCCCCATTTCTCTATTGGGTTATTTGGTTTGATAGTGTTTAATTTCTTGAGTTCTTTATATATTTTGGATATTAGACCTTTGTCAGATGAAGGGTTGGTGAAGATCTTTTCCCAGTCTGTAGGCTGTCGCTTTGTTCTCTTGACAGTGTCACCTGCCTTACAGAAGCTTCTCAGCCTCATGAGGTCCCATTTATTTATTGTTGATGCTAAGGCCTGGGCTGTTGGTGTTCTATTCAGGAAGTTGTCTCCTGTACCTATGTGTTCCAGACTCTTCCCCACTTTTTCCTCTAATTGGGTTAATGTCTCTGGTTTTAGGTTGAGGTCTTTAATCCACTTGGACTTGATTTTTGTGCATGGTGACAAATAGGGGTCTAATTGCATTTTTCTACATGTAGACATCCAGTTAGACCAGCACCATTTGTTGAAGATGCTGTCGTTTTTCCATTGAATGGATTTGGCTTCTTTGTCAAAACCAAGTGACCAAATGTGTGCGGATTCATCTCTGGGTCTTCAGTTGGATTCCATTGATCCACTAGCCTATTGCTGTGCCAGTACCATGCTGTTTTAATTACTGTTGCTCTATAGTACAGCTTGAGATCAGGTATGGAGATTCCTCCAGAGGAATTTTTATTGTATAGGATTGTTTTTGCTATTCTGGGCTTTTTGGTTCTCCATATGAAGTTGAGGATTGTTCTTTCAATATCTTCAAAATATTTTGTAGGTATTCTGATAGGGATTGCATTGAATCTGTAAATTGCTTTTGGTAAAATGGCCATTTTTACTATGTTAATTCTCCCGATCCATGAACAAGGAAGATCCCACCATCTTCTGATGTCATTTTCAATCTCTTTCTTCAGAGATTTAAAGTTTTTTTCAAATAAGTCCTTCACTTGCTTGGTTAGGGTTATTCCTAGGTATTTTATATTGCTTTTGGCTATCGTGAAGGGAGTAGTTTTCCTAATTTCTTCCTCTGCCTGTTTGTCATTTGTATATAGGAAAGCTACTGACTTTTTTGAGTTTATTTTGTATCCTGCCAATTTGCTGAAGGTGTTTATCAGCTGTAGGAGTTCTCTGGTGGAATTTTGGGGTCACTTATATACACTATCATATCATCTGCAAATAGGGATAATTTGACTTCTTCCTTTCCCATTTGGATACCCTTGATCTCCTTTTGATGTCTTATTGCTCTGGCTAGAACTTCAAGAACTATATTGAAGAGGTATGGGGAAAGTGGGCAGCCTTGTCTGGTCCCCGATTTTAAAGGGATTTCCTTGAGTATCTCTCCATTTAATTTAATGTTGGCTATTGGTTTGCTGTATATAGCCTTTATGATGTTTAGAAAAGTGCCTTGTATTCCTGATCTTTCCAGAACTTTAAACATAAATGGGTGTTGGATTTTGTCAAATGCTTTTTCTGCATCTAAAGAGATGATCATGTGGTTTTTCTCTTTCATTTTGTTTATATGGTGGATTACATTGATGGATTTTCGTATGTTAAACCATCCCTGCATGTCTGGAATGAATCCTACCTGGTCATGGTGAATGATGTCTTTGATAAGCTGTTGTATCCGCTTTGCGAGTATTTTGTTAAGTATTTTTGCATCAATGTTCATAAGAGAAATTGGTCTGAAATTCTCTTTTTTTGTTGTGTCTTTGTGGGGTTTGGGTATCAATGTGACTGTGGCCTCATAGAATGAATTTGGTAATATTCCATCCATTTCTATCTTTCGGAATAGCTTGAATAGTATTGGTATTAGCTCCTCTTTGAAGGACTGGTAGAATTCTGCGCTGAAACCATCTGGCCCTGGGCTTTTTTTGGTTGGGAGACTATCAATGATTGCTTCTATTTCTATAGGAGAAATAGAGCTATTTAATTTGTTTATCTGGTCTTGATTCAATTTTGGCAAATGGAATCGGTCGAGAAAATTGTCCATTTCCCTTAGATTTTCAAATTTTGTGGCATAAATGCCTTTAAAGTAGGTTCTTATGATTCTTTGTATTTCTTCGGTGTCTGTTGTTATGTCTCCCTTTTCATTTCTGATTTTGTTAATTTGGATAGTGTTTCTCTGTCTTTTAGTTAGATTGGCTAACGGTTTGTCTATCTTGTTAATTTTCTCAAAGAACCAGCTCTTGGTTTTGTTGATTCTTTGGATTGTTCTCTTTGTTTCTAATTTATTGATTTCAGCCCTGAGTTTGATTATTTCTAGGCGTCTACTCCTCTTGGGTGTTTCTGCTTCTTTTTTTTCTAAAGCTTCCAGATGTGTTGTTAAGTTGTTTATGTGGGATGTTTCCATTTTCTTTTTAAAGGCGCTTAGTGCTATGAATTTTCCTCTTAGCACTGCTTTCAATGTGTCCCACAAATTTGGATATGTTGTTCCATCATTTTCATTGAATTTCAGGAAGTCTTTTATTTCTCCCCTTATTTCTTCCATGACCCATGTGTCATTAAGGAGAAAGTTGTTTAGTTTCCATGTGTTAGTACGCCTTTTGTTATTTCTGTTGTTGTTGTTGAAGTCCAGCCTTAGACCATGGTGATCTGATAAGATACAAGGTATTATTTCAATCCTCTTGTATCTGTTGAGGTTTGCTTCGTGACCCACTATATGATCAATTTTGGAGAACGTTCCATGGGGTGCTGAGAAAAAGGTATACTCCTTTGCATTTGGGTGGAAAGTTCTGTAGATATCTGTTAGATCCATATGATTCATGGCATTGGTTAATGCAGTTATTTCCCGGCTTAGTTTTTGATTCAAGGACCTATCCTTGAGTGAAAGTGGGGTGTTGAAGTCTCCCACTATTAATGTGTGGGTATCAATGAGTGGTTCAAGCTTTGTTAATAACTCTTTTACAAATGTGGGAGCCCTTGTATTAGGAGCATAGATGTTCAAAATCGTGATGTTTTCTTGATTGACTTTACCTTTGATGAGAATGAAGTGTCCGTCCTCATCCCTTTTGATCAATTTTGGTTGAAAGTCTATTTTATTAGATATTAGAATGGCTACCCCAGCTTGTTTCTTGTGACCATTTGCTTGGTATATTTTTCCCCAACCTTTCACTCTGAGACAATGTCTGTCCTTGTGGTTGAGATGTGTTTCTTGAATGCAGAAGAATGTTGGGTCATGTTTATGCATCCATTCAGTTAGTCTGTGTCTTTTTATTGGAGAATTGAGACCATTGATGTTGAGAGATATTAATGTCCAGTGATTGCTAAGTCCCTTCATTTTTGGTATTTGTAACAGTCGAGATTTTGTGAGGTTGTGATTTTGCGATGGTATAGTTACCTATTTCCTATGTAGTTTTGGTTGTAGTTTGATTCTTTGGGGTGGAGTTTTCCTTGTAGTAACTTCTGTAAAGCTGGATTTGTGGCTAGGTACTGTTTGAATTTGTTTTTGTCATGGAATATCTTGTTTTCTCCGTCAATGGTTATTGATAATTTCGCTGGGTAAAGTATTCTTGCCTGGTATCTGTGTTCTCTTAGGGTTTGCAGAACCTCTGTCCAGGCCCTTCTGGCTTTCATGGTCTCTTCTGAGAAGTCAGGAGTAATTCTGATAGGTTTGCCTTCATATGTTACTCGGCCTTTTTCTCTTGCCGCTTTTAATATTTTTTCTTTATTCTGTATATTTTGTGTTGTTATTATTATGTGGTGGGAAGATTTTCTTTTCAGGTCTATTCTATCTGGTGTTCTGTAGGCCTCTTGTATGCTCGTATGCATCTCCTTCTTCAAATTGGGGAAATTTTCTTCTATAATTCAATTAAAGATATTCTCTGGGGTGTGGAGTCGGTTGCCTTCTCTTTCCTCTATCCCTATTATTCTCAAGTTTCGTCTTTTCATGTGGTCTTTTATTTCACGGATGCTCTGTGTCAGGAAATTTTCAGATTTAGCATTGTCCTGGACGGATGTTTCCAGTTCTGCGATTGTATCTTCAAGTCCCGATATTCGTTCTTCCATTTCTTGCAATCTGTTAGATAAGGCCACCTCTGTGATGCTTGCTTTCTTTTCTGAAGCTTCTCAATCACATTTTTCTTCCGTGTGTTCTTTTATGATAGCTTCCATTTTTATCTTCAGGTCTTGAACTGTTTTAATGATTTCCTTCATCTGGATATTTGTATTTTTCTGATATTCTTCAAATGCCTCTTTATATGACTCTTTTAAGTCTTCAGCCCTCTTGTTTGCCTCCTCCTGCATTTGTTTACAGATTTTATTTGTTTCTTCCATTATCATCTTACTTACTAAGGACTTGAGGTAGTTTTCTTGTATATCAATTGTTGTTGGGTTCTCCATGTTGTTTTCATTGGTATTGCTGGGATCTGGTGATGCCATCCTGTTTTGGTTTTTGTTAGCGTTCTTTCGTTGTCCCCTTGTCATTTTGGTGACTCTGATGTTGGGAGATAGTTTGTAGTGACCTTCCCTGTTTGGGAGTGGATAGTTGGTGTCTAATTATAGGTAGGGTGCCCTTACCTGTGGGGATCAGGGAATATTTCCCTGGACCCGGCAGGTGATTCAGGTTCTACTCCTGGAGATTTTTCTCAACACCTTAGGCACCAGGCTAAGTCATGCAAAGTAGGTTTCTGTTTGGGCCTTTTCACCTTATTGCTGTAATTCAGATCAGCAGTTTTGGGATCTAGAGTAAGGTCAGCACACAAGCTCTCTGGTTATGTAGGTTGATCCCAACTGCCTGTCTTTCCTGTTACTTTGTAGCCAAGATCACAGGTGTATCAGATCTTCTGGGTTGTAGCTGTCTTTTAGCTCTGCCTCTATACTCTTTAGGAGCTTCCAGCCTCTCCCATGAATTTGGGAGTTCTTGCTGGGTTTGCAGGAGCTGACCCAGCTAGGATCTGCCTGTTGGAAATTATAGGATCAGTGCCTGGTGGGCCTGAGACAGTATGGTTTCAGGCCACTGGCAATATCCAAGGAGGCAGCAGTTTCCACGCCCCTATATGCCAGGACACTCCCAGGTCACTTTAGGTCAGCAGATAGACCCTGCAAGTCGACCCCAGGCTCCCTATATTATGGGAGGTCCTGTCGCAGGCCCGCAAGAATGGACCCAGCTAGGTTCTGTTGTTTAGGAAGTGCCGGGTCAGTGCCGGCAGCACAGGCGGGCAGCTAGCAACAAAGGCGATTCAGGCCGCTGGCGGGAGTCCCCTGTATCTTCTAGCCCGAATGCTCCCGGGCTAGGCAAGTGACCTCCGCAGTTTGGCGTGGTGTGGATGGAGAGGTTCACTGGTGGTTTCACCCTATTTGCTGAGACTCCTCAGGCTGGGGGCTCCGGAGAATCCCCTCCCCAAATGGCGAGTTTGGGTTTTATGTGTCCGCTGTAGCTTAGTTGTGGATTCCGTTTCAGGGTTTGGGGAGTGCGTTTAGCTCCTCCTGACTGTTGCTTGTCCTAGGGTTAGACCCCCTGGTAGTCTGTGGCGTTTGGGGCCCCACTCACCTACAGTTCTCAAAATCCAGCAGTCTGTGGCTCCATTCACATCCCTGGTCTCCTCGGAGAAGATCAGCTATGGTGCCTACTGGTCGACGCCATCTTGGGAGCCCCCAGTTCTAAACTTCTATCTAGACCTGAAAATATCTTACCCACTAAACAGCTAAGGTTAATTGTAAGACTAAACTATCTGGTCTTCAACATCATCAGAGATTTGAGAAGGAATGAAACTTAATTACCTTAGTGAAACAGATGTGAAAGTTAGCAGCTTCCAAAATCAGAAGGAAAAAAAAATAGAGAGTTTGCTTCCTGAGTAGTCACCCAAAAATCTGTAAAACATTGGAGCATCATCTTCAGCTCTTTTGGTCCAATATACATGACAGATATATTTATGAGATAGGAACTATTGAGGACTTGCTTATCCTGTCTTGGAAGAGTGCAGCCAGCAATTCACCAAGCTTGCCCATTTTTAGGCATAATTCTTTCTGTGTCAGAAATGAGGACATTTTGCCCAGTGATTGTTTTGCCATATTTGAAACTATCTCCGTAAGGATGCTATTTGATGGTCATCATCTTCTTGAGGTAGGCTCGAAAGCTGCCAGCAGTTAACCTGGCTTGTTGCCAATGAATCGTTAAGATATTAAGGGCTTCTTAAATACCATAGATACCAAATACCAAAATTGAATCAAGATCAAGTAAACAAATGGAATAGTCATATTTCTCATAAGGAGATTGAGGCAGTCATCAATATTCTCCCAATTAAAAATAAAGCACAGGTCCTGATGGATTCATGGCAGAATTGTACTAGACTTTCAAAGAAGAGTTAATATCAATTCTCTTTAAACTATTCCACAAAATAGAAACATAAGGAATGTTATCAAACTCATAAGCTCATTCTTTGAGGCCACAGTCACCTTGATACCTAAACCACAGAAAGATTCAACAAAGAAAGATAATTTCACCAATTTCTCTTATAAACATTGACTCAAAAATACTCAACAAAATACTCACAAATCAAATTCAAGAACACATCTAAAATATCATACAGCATGACTCAGTAGACTTCATTCCAGGGACCCAGGGGTAGTTCAATATATGGAAATCTATCAATGTAATCCAGCATATGAACAAACTGAAAGAAAAAAGTGACATGAGCATACCCTTTGATGCCAAAAAAGCATTTGATAAAATCCAACACCCATTCATAGAGAAAGCAGGGATACAAGGCACATACCCCCAAATAATAAAGGCAATATACATCAAGCCTATAGCCCAGATCAAACTAAATGGAGAGAAATTTAAATCAATTCCACTGAAATTGTGTATAAGCCAAGGCTGTCCCTCTCTATATATCTCTTCAATACGATGTTTAAATTTTTTGACTGCTTAGCTACAATCCATGCACTCAGAAATATTAGGCAAAAAGAAAAAATGAAGTGGTGGTTGGGGGACATGGATCTCCATAGGAGGGGGAAATAAGATAGATTTTATTTGTGGACTGGAGCTGGGGGAATGGGTAATGGGAAGATCAGATGGAAAATTGGAGGGCAGATGTGATAGAGGGAAGGAATGAGGGAAGGCACAACTAGAATTAAGGTCCATTGAGAAGCATTTAAGGGGTGGTATAGGAACCTAGTGTAGTGGAAATGTCATATAATATAAGAAGGCTTATTGGAGTCTTCAAATGATGAGGGAGTCACAACTCAATATCATTTGTCACCAAATGAAACTTATAGTACTGGAACTGGATTATATCCAATTGAGTTGTTGGCCAGAAGGATTACATGGAAATACCCAACTAACAAAGTACTGAAGGAGAGATAAACCTTTTTTGTTTGTTTGTTTGTTTGCTTGCTTGCTTTTTAGATCACAAGTGATAGAGCAGGTGATGATTATCCCTTTAGAATTCGAACCACCATGTGAGGGAGATTGGTTGTTAAGCAGCTGAAAAATGTCCTCAAACAAATTCTGAGAGGAGGTATAAATATGAGACAAACACAGGAGGTGGGACCTTTGGAGACTTGGGATAGTTTTCTCCATTTCGAGATGCTCCTAGAGAGAACTGCTCAAGGGAAGGCTACAGGGCTCCGGTATCTGACTGAGGTTCCGGGTTCTGGTTGCTCCAGGTTCCAGCAGAAGAAATCCTGCTATTATGCCAGGAGATTCTTTCCTTGGAACTGATATCCTTACGGTTTCATTATTGTATTTTTAATCTTCTTTTCCTATTGTTTAGGTTAGTTAGGTTATAAGTGAGGTACTCTTGGTAAATAAGTTCCTAATAAAATAATTGTTAAGAAAATTGAGCCTACAAAGTACTAAAACAACAAAAGCTGTGTGTTGTGTGTTTATAAAATGATTTATTTCTTTGTTTCTCTATAGCTATGCAATGTTATTTAATATGATTTATGCCTCGTCGCTCCCTTCTTGTGTTTGTGTGTGTGTGTGTGTGTGTGTGTGTCTGTATGTGTGTGTGTATCTCCTACTGCCCAGATAAGTTTCTCAAAATCATACATTTCTCCCCCATCTTTCTTCAAAACATGAAAAGGAAACAGATGTGTACTTCTTTTAATACAATGTATTTTTTCAATATTTCAGATTTAATACTTTCCAACTCCTGTATTTAGGCTTACTGATATTTCTTCTATATGACTCTAGTTTCCACAAAAAAAATGTATTTTAATCATTCTTTTCATTTACAGGATATGTTTGAAGTTTAGATTTTAAAGACATTCCTATCTATATTTACTGGCATTTTGCTCCTATGTCATATCTTCATATTGTTCACATTTGAACTGTTTTTTTTTTAATGTCATTAGGATGGTTGCTTTAAAGCCTGTGATACTTTGTCTAGAATATCTTCTCTAACATGTCTTTCTAGGATAGTCTCTGTTGTTTATTCATATTAATTTAACATCAGATTTTCACCTTCGTATACTTTTTATTTTTGTTCAAAACTAAGCATTTGAAAGTATTAATGTGGAAACTGTTCTGCCTCTCTTTCATTTTTTTCTGTGCTTCGAATCATTTTTTTACAATGTGTTTCTTCTCCATAGAGATGCCATTCAGTTTCCTTTCTGCATTCCATGAGAAGTTTCTTAGCTAAAGTCTCTCTCCCTCTCCCTCTCCCTCTCCCCCTCCCTCCCTCCCT
>OU015749.1:52144633-52185998 GCA_907169655.1 Acomys percivali
AACAAAGCGACAGCCTACAGACTGGGAAAAGATCTTCACCAACCCTTCATCTGACAAAGGTCTAATATCCAAAATATATAAAGAACTCAAGAAATTAAACACTACCAAACCAAATAACCCAATAGAGAAATAGGGCTCAGAACTAAACAGAGAATTCTCAACAGAGGAATATCAAATGGTGGAGAAACACTTAAAGAAATCTCGACCTCCTTAGTCATCAGAGAAATGCAAATCAAAATGACACTGAGATCCCATCTTATACCCATCAGAATGGCTAAGATCAATAATTCAACTGACACCACATGCTGGCTAGGATGTGGAGAGAGAGGAACACTCCTTCATTGCTGGTGGGAATGCAAACTAGTACAACCACTTTGGAAATCTATCTGGCGCTTTCTCAGAAAAATGGGAATAGGGCTTCCTCAAGACCCAGCTATTCCACTCCTTGGAATATACCCAGAAGATGCACTACCACACAACAGGGACATATGCTCAACCATGTTCATAGCTGCCTTATTCATAATAGCCAGAACATGGAAACAACCAACGTGTCCCTCAGTAGAAGAATGGATAAAGAAACTGTGGTATATTTACACTATGGAATAGTACTCAGCTATTAAAAACAAGAAATTCCCAAAATTTCTGGACAAATGGATTGAACTAGAAATTATCAGAATGAGTGAGTTCACCCAGAAGCAAAAAGAGTCCAATGGTATATACTCACTTATATTGAGACACTAGGCCAAGGGGTATGCCCCCATGATAAACTTTACCTACCAGGAAAGTGGGTCAGAGGGGAGAAAATCCTATTGAGACTTTAGGTGTGAGAAGCCTGGGAGAATGAGGAAATAGAAGGATCCAGAGGGTCCTGGAAAAATACAGGCGTGTCTGGGCTCTGAGGTCCTCCTCAAACTATGGCACCAGCCAAGGAAAATATAGCAGTAAACTTCGAACCCCTACCCAGTCTAGCCGATGGACAGGACATTCTCCACCGTTAAGTGGAGAAGGGTATCTGACTTTCACATAAACTCTGGTGCCCAATATCGGACCATGTCCCTTGGATGGGGAGGCCTGGTGGCACTCAGAGGAAAGATAATAAGTCACCAAGAAGAGACTTGATACCCTAGGAGCATATACAGGGGGAGGATGTCCCTCTCAGTCACAGACATAGGGGAAGGGAGTAGAGGGGGAAGCGGGAGGGAGGAAAGAAAGGGAGGATACAAGGAATGGGGTAACAATTTAGATGTAATATGAATAAATTAATTAAAAATAAATTAAAAAAAAAGAAAAGTAATAAGGGAAATGAAAAGTAGAAAATTTCAATATGTTCATAATGTCACTAAAGTCATTTTGCTTAAAAACTTGCTCGTTTGACACATATTAACACAATTAAGTTTAATAAAATTTATTTATTAACATAACAGATGTTGACTAAATATTTCTCTACCATACACTACATTTTACAAGTTAATTTGTTTTAATAAAATTGATTTTTCTTTTGGATATTGTAATTTATAAATTGCAAACATTATAATTTTTCCATTTATTCCAATGTATTAGCAGGACTTGCCTATACATTATATGGTTATTTGTTTAATTGTTTTTTGGTTTTTTGGTCTTTTTTTTTTGTTTGCTTGTTTTTGTTTCCTTTTTGTTTTATTTTTGTTGTTGTCATTATTATTTTATTTTTTGACAGAGAGTTTCTCTGTGTAGCCTTTGCTGTCCTGGACTTGCTTTGTAAACCACGCTGGCCTCGAACTCACAGTGATCTGCCTGCTTCTGTCTCCAGAGTGCTGAGATTACAGGCATGTGCCACTGCATTCGGCCCTATTTTCTTGTTCTTAAAAACTACTTCAACCATACAAGTAGTACTTACTGGTAAGGAATCATTATTACAGTCAATATGAAGTAATTAATATTTTGAAAATAATGTTATTACTATTTTTGTGGAAATTTAAAAATTCATCTTACTTAACATAAGACCAAAACTGAACTGATTTAGCTCCATGCAAATACCTTTAACTTATACTTAATAGTTTCATTAACTGGCTACTATCTCAGGCTATTTTTTTTTATCAATTTGTAAAATATTTTGGCCAATAATGTCACATATACCAATTTTTTCTGTTAATGATTCACATGATGTCTATTCTTATTTTGTGTGTATAAATGGTTTGCTTGCATGTATGCTTTTATATGCAGTTTGTAGTGCCTGCTGCTACAGGTGCTCAAAAAAGGGTATCTGATATCTTGGAACTAGAAATATGGATTCTGTTGCTGCTATATTGGCTTTAAATATGAACATGGTTCTGCAGCAAAACCGGCAAGTGAAATAATCCACTAAGCCACCACTGCAGCGCCATGTCCTGTGTTTTTATAGTTATATCACTTCAGAAAAAAATGTGAACTCAAAAACAGTAACTCCAATAAACCCAGATTATGCCTGACTTAGAGAATTCTGAGTTAATGGCAGTTCTTTAACGTAGATGAGACTTTATTTCCAATTAGTTACTCACTGATATCCTGTGTAAATCTAATAATCTGAGAGTTAAGTTACAGAAAATAGAGTTATCTTTCACGGATTTTGCTTTGCAGTAACCAGTGGTTGGATTTAGGATCTCAGAGTCTTGACCACACCATTTGTTGATATGTCCTAGCTTGAAAAATAAAATTTGGTTATTCTGTGTCTTTTTTACTTAGTAAACTTGAAAATTTTACATTTTTATTTATTTTCTTTCATTATAATTTATTCACATTATATTCCTATTGTAATCCCCTCTCTCTTTTCTTCCTGTTCCCAGACTCCCTTGCTCTTCTGTCCTATTCTCCTCCCCTAGACCTCTGACAGGTGGGGTGAGGACCTGCTCAGACCCCATCTGACCACATCCTATCTTGGATCATCTATATCCCCTTCCTTTGTGTTCCAACAGAGCCTCTCAGCCAAGAGGCAGTGATCTAATCACAAGCACCACAGTTCCTGTCAGAGACAGTCTCCTGCTCTCCACCTCCCTTCCCCACATTGGGGAATCAGTTGTCCATTGGCTACATCTGAACTGGGGGTCTAGGTTCTCTGATTGCAATGTCTTTAGTTGGTGCATCAGTTCGTGCAGGCTCCCCTGTGTCCAGAACTCTAGCCTTGATAGTGTTCTTGTGTAGCTCCTGACAACCTCATCCGCTAACTTTTCCATACAAGTCTCACTACTTCAAATAACTGCTGCTTAAGGCTTTGCAATCCAAAATAGTATCATTTAAAACCACTATATTCTACTTAAACCTGTAATGGTTGCAGATCCTAAGGACATAGACCATATCCAAGCATATATTTTACAGCAAATGCTCACATTGTTAAAATGTACTAACAATCAACAATGTCCCTAACACTGCCTTGAACTGCAATGAACAGGATGAAGAATCTGCTTCCTTCCAAGAACTTATAGAAATCAAGGAAAACAATTAAGTGAACACAGTGTGCTAACTCCAGAAATAGATCGTGATCAAATTTAGTATAAATTAATTGGTATTCTGAAAACAATTGTAAATCAATAAAAGGAACATATAGCTGGCAACAGACATATACTTCTTCTGTTACATGTAAAACAATTGTTTGAGCTATCATATCTTAAAAGAGAAACATGAGCCACAAGCAAAAAAAACTGAGTTGTATATATCCTAGACATAAGATACTGTATACTTTTGACAAAACAGCAAAAGTAAGTATATATAGGTTTATAGTTTTACAACTCCAAGGCCCTTTTTTTCTTGAAGTCTCTTACTGAGAAATAACAATAGTAATCTCAAGCTAAGACAGTTGTCATGGTAAATTGTACAGATTTAACAAACTCTATTTTAATGTTTGTATAATTAATAATATAAGTATATTATATCATATTATATTATAGTATAGTATAGTATAATTAATAACCTAAGGTATCTAGGTGCAAAGATTGAGAGAACAAGGCAAGGAAAAGTTGAGAAACCTACCATTTGCGTGCCAAGAAGAGGGGGAAAAAAGAAAAATAGGAAAAAAAAAAAAGAAAAATGTCCCATTTTTTGCTAAAAATACTATATCACTTACTTTAAAAAGTAATTTTACATATTTTAAAAAGGCATTAAGCAGAGCAGAAATTATTGGGAAAAAATCTTCACCAGCCCTAAAACTGACTGAGGGCTAATATTCAAAATATGTAAAGAACAAGAGAAGCTCTCACCAGGTGTCCTCATTAGAGTGACATCCTCTTTAAACCCTGTGTGGCAATCCCTGAGGAATGCGCTGATGCACAGGGAAGATAGGGCAACTGGGAAGTTCAACTGCTTCCTTAAGATCATCTAACTTTTGGATGATTACCCAAAATGTTTCATTGTGGGAACATACACTGTGGGCGCCAAACAGATGCAGCTGATCCACTTGTCCCCATGAACGAAGGCCGTGGTGCAAGAACACCATGATGTTCAGGACCATCAGGGGCCACGTGGAAAACATCCACGCTCTGCAGAAGCTGCTGCGTCGTATCCAGGGTAATGTGGGCTTTGTGTTCACCAAGGAGGACCTCACTGAGATTAGGGACATGCTGCTGGCCAAAGAGGTGTCAGCTGGTGCTCATGTTGGTGCCATCGACCCCTGTGAGGTCACTGTGCCAGCTCAGAACACTGGTCTGGGGCCTGAGACGACCTTGTTCTTGCAGGCTTTGGGCACAGCCACTGAAATTTCCAGAAGCACCACTGAAATGCAGAGTGATGTACATCTGATAAAACTGGAGACAACGTAGGAGTCAGCTGGGCCACACTACTGAACATGATGAATCTCTCCCCCAGCAGGTGTTTGACACAAGCAGCATTTATAACCCTAAAGTGCTTGACATCACAGAGCACACCCTGCACTCTTGCTTCCTAGAGGGTGCCGAAAATGTTGTCAGTGTCTTTCTGCAAATTCCTTACCCGACTGTTCCCTCAGTGTCACACCTTATCATCAATGGGTACAAGAGGGTCCTGGCTTTGTGGAGAATGATAACACCTTTCCTCTTGCTGCGAAGGTAAAAGACTTTTTTGCCTGATCCATCTGCATCTGTGGTTGCTGACCCTGTGGCTGCAGCCACCACTGCTGGTCCTGTTGCCACTGCAGTCGCAGACAAGGTTGAAGCCAAGGACGAGTCAGAGGAATCAGATGAACATACGGGATTTGGTCTCTTTGACCAATCACTTCTCAAGCAGCCAATTCAGCCACTTTAATTTGAGAAACATGGAAATAAAAGCATACTTCTCTTAAATCAAACACACACACACACACACACACACACACACACACACACACACACACACTCACACAAAGAAATTGAATGCTACCAAACCAAATAATCCAAATAAAATCAGCAGAGGAATATGAAATGGCCTAGAAAAACTTAAATGTCCTACACATTTTGAATATTCAAATAAAAATGACTCATATTTTATTTTATACCTATCAGAATGGCTAAGACCAAAAACTCAAGTGACAGCACTTGCTACCAAGGATGTAGAGAAAGAGGAACACTCTTCCATTGCAGGTGGGAATATTAACTTTTCCAGGCACTGTGGAAATCAATCTGGTGCTTTCTCACAAAATTGGGAATAGTGCTACCTCATGGCCCAACCATACCACTCCTGGGCATATCCCCAAAAGATGCTCCACCACACAACAAAGACATTTGTTCAACTATATTCATGGCACCTTTATTCATAATAGCCAGAATGTGGAAACAACCTGGATATCCCTCAACTGAAGAACAGATAAAAAAAAAAAAAACTGTGGTACATTTACACATGGAATACTACTGGTATTAAAACAAGGAAATCTTGAAATTTCCAGACTAATGAATGGAACTACAAAGTATCATCCTGGCGAGGTCACCCAGGCCCAGAAAGAAACTCATGGTATATACTTACCTCAGCATATATTAGCTAAATAATATAAGATAACCACACTATAACATACAGTTTTATATTACAAATGTTGAGAAATAAAAATGTTTGAAAATATTATTTTTAGTAAGTAAAAAAGAATATCACTCTCCCTGGAGAATTTAAATTTAGTTTATTAGGTCAGTAACCACATAATAACACAAAATCTTTTATGATTTATATATATATATATATGTATATTATAATATATCTTATATATGTTAATTTTTAATTTACTCACTGTACATTCCAATCGTAGCCCCCTCATTCATCTCCTCCAGGTCCCACCCTCCTTCACTCTTTCTCCCTTTTCCCCTCCCCTAATTCTCAGAAAGGGGGAGCCCTCTACCCTTACCATCCAACCAGTAACTATCAATTCTCATCAGAACTGCATGGATCCTCTTCCTCTGTGGTCTGACATGGCCCTCACAACAGGTAGAAGTGATCAATGAGTGGGCAACAGAGTCCATGTCGTTGGCAGCTTCTACTCCATATACTATGAGGCTCATATGGAGAGTGTGCTGCCTATCTACTGCATCTCAGTAGGAGTTCTGTGTCTTCCACATGCATGATCCCTCCCTCTCTGCAGGTTGATACATCCCTCTCTTCAGGTCTCCCAGCACCCAGATTTATTGGCTCCTATCCTCTTCAGATATTTCCATACCTCAACTCTTCCCTAAGACTCCCTGCTGTCTGCCCAAAGTTGGGCAATGAATCTTTGCATCTGTATCAATCCCTCTCTGGGTAGAATTTTTCAGAGGATCTCTATGGAAGGCTCCCATACTGTTCCCTCTCTTCAAGCACTTTCAGCATCTATTCTATTTGCAATTATGAATGAGAATTAAGCATACTCCCTAGGGTCCTCCCTATTATTTAGCTTCTTTAGGTTTGGATTAAAGTGTGGTTATCCTGTATTGTATGGCTAATATCTGCTTATAAGTGAATATACACCAAGCATGTCTTTCTGGGTCTGAGTTAACTCACTCAGGATGATTTTTTGTTGTTGTTGTTCAATACATTTGCCTGAAAATTTCATGATTTCTTTACTTTAATCTCTGAGTAGTATTCCATTTTGTAAATGTACCACATTTTCTTTATCCATTAGTTGGCTGAGGGACATCTAAGTTCTTTTCAAATTCAGGCTATTATGAATAAAGGTACTACGAAAATAGTTGAGCAAATATCCTTGTTGTGTGGTAGAGCATCTTTTGGCTATATGTCCAGGAGTGGTATAGTAGAGTAATGAGGTAGCACTTATTTCCAATTTTTTGAGGAAGCACATATTGATTTCCAAAATGGTTTTATAGGTTTGCTCTCCCTTAAGATATGGAGGAGTATTCCCCTTTCCCCACATCATTGCCAGAATGTGCTGTCACTTGAGTTTTTATATTAGCTATTCTGACAGGTGTAAGATGGAATCTCAGAGTCCTTTTGACTTGCATTTCCCTGATCACTAAAGACATGGAACTTTTCTTAAAGTGCTTCCTGGCCATTGTATATTCTCTGTTGAGATTTCTTGGATATTAGTGCTCTGTCCTTTGTAGCGTTTGTGGGCTGTCTTTTTGTTCTGTTGACAGTGTCCTTTTCCTAACAAGCTTTTCAATTTCATGTCATCCAATTTTTTAATTGTTGCTCTGAGAGCCTGAGTTATTGGTGTTCTGTTATGGAAGCTGTCTCCTGTGCCAATGAGCTCAAGGATCTTCCCCAATTTCTCTTCTAACAGATTTAGTATATCTGATTTTATGCTGCGATCTTTAATCCAATTGGACTTAGTTTATTGCAGAGTGATAAGTATGGGTCTATTTGCATTTTTCTACAAGTAGACATGCAGTTAGATCAGCACAATTTGTTGAAAATACTTTCTTTTTTTCCGTTGTATGATTTTGGCTTCTTTATTAAAGTTCAAATATGCTTAGATATGTGGGTTTATTTCTGGTTTTTGTTTTTTGTTTTTTGTTTTACTTGATTTGATTGATCCACCAATCTGTTTCTATGTCAGTACTAAGTAGTTTTAATTACTATTGCTCCATAGTACAATTTGAGATCAGGGATAGAGATACTTCCAGAAGATCTTTTATTGTGTATAATTGTCTTAGTTATTCAGGGTTTTTTGTTTTTCATATGAAGTTGAGAATTGTTTTTTCAAGGTATGTAAAGAATTGCATTGGTATTGATGGGAATTGTATTGAATCTATAGATTGCTTTTGATTAAGATGGCCATTTTTACTAAGCTAATCTTACCTATGCATAAGCGTGGGAGAACTTTCTTTCTTCTGATATTTTCTTTAATTTCTTTCTTCAGAGATTTGAGGTTTTTAAATATATATATATATATATATATATATATATATATATATATATATATATATATATATATATACATACAAGATTTTCACTTGTTTGGTTAGAGTTGCACCTGGATACCTTATGTTTTGGGGATATTGTGAAGGGTCTTCTTTCCCTACTTTTTTTCTCAGCTTGTTTATCTTTTGTATACAGGAAGGCTATTGATATTGTTAGTTGATTTTGTATCCATCAACTTTGCTGAAGATGTTTATCAGCTGCAGCAGTTCCTTATTATAATTTTTGCATCATTTATATATACTATTATATCATCTGCAAATAGTGATACTTTGGCTTCTTCCCTTCCAAATTGTATCCTTTTGATCACCTTTAGTTGTCTTATTGCTCTAACTAGGTCTTCAATTATTATATCGAAGAGATACTGAGAGAGCAGTCAGCCTTGTCTTATTCCTGATTTCAATGGAATTGATTTAAGTTTCTCTTCATATAGTTAGATGTTGGCTATAGTCTTGCTGTATATTGCCTTTACTATGTTTATGTATGTACCTTATATCTCTGATATCTTCAAGACTTTTAACATGAGCGGGTGATGGATTTTTCAAATGCTGTTTTGGCATCTAAGGTGATGATCATGTAGTTTCTTTCTTTTAGTTTTATATAATGGATTGCATTGATGAATTTCTATATATTGAACCACTCCTGCATGCCTATAATAAAGTCTATTTGGAATAGTGAATGATATTTTTCATAAGTTCTTGGATTCTGTCTGTGAATATTTTATTATTTATATATCAATATTCGTAAGAAATTTTGGTCTGAACTTCTCTTTCTTTGTTGTGTCTTTATATGATGTAGGTGTCAAGGTGACTGTGGCTTCATAGAAAGAGTTTGGGAACGTTCTTTTTGTTTCTATTTTGTGGACTAGTTTGAGAAGTGTTGGTATTAGCTTTCCTTTGAAAGTGTCAGAGAATTCTTCACTGAATCCACCAGACTTTGAACTTTGTCTGGTTTGGAGACATTTGATGACAGTTTCTCTTTCCTTAACATCCATGGGAGTGTTTAAAATGTTTATCTGATCTTGACTCAATTTCAGTATGTGGAACTTTTCAAGAAAAATTTCCATATCATTTAGATATTTAATTTTTCTGTCATGTAGACTTTTGAAATAAGACCTAATAATTCTTTGGATTCCATAGTACCTATCATGATGTCTCCCTTTTCATTTCTGATTTTTTTTTTAATTTGGATACTCTCTCTTTGCCTTTCAGTTAGTTTTTTGAAGGGTTTGTGTAGGGTTAGTAGTCTTAGAAACAAATTATTTGGTGTTCTTTAATGCCTATACCTCCCTTCCAACCCACTTAACTTAGATAGGAGATAAAAGAAGAAGATAATGAGAACAGTAGAGGTAAACCTTTGTTGTTTTAATTGAAAATCCCTGATTGTTCTATTTTACCAATAAAGACTCAGGAACCAGATGCTGTGGTGAAAAACCTGCTAGCTCAGAAAGGCAGAGAAAGCACCCAGCTATCTTCCTACACAGCTCATGTCTCAATGAGGAAGGCCCAAAAGGCTCACTACTCCAGCTGTCATCCAAGAAGAAAAGTAAAAACAGTATACCCAAGGCCAAAGGCTTGCTAGCCCAAAGTCCCAAAACCCAAAGGCCAAGAAGCTGAGGAGCTAAGAGCCAAGTTAAAATCCCAAGTCCAAAGAAGTGCCAAAGTCCCAAGATCCCTTCCACTTGTACACACTGTCTTAAATACCCCTGAACTCAAAGTCCCTTCTACTCTTTAATCCTTGTGATCTGGTTTCTTGCTCTACCACTTAACCTGGGGTAAACTTTATTTAATCCTGTGTACAGATAGCTCTTAGGGTAAAGGTGTGTTTGTAAGGCTGACTGAACCACACCTTAATCACCTGTTTACAATAAACAGAAAGTTCTTGGATTAAAGGTGTGTTAGGGTTCAACTATAAGAACAAGGATTTACAGTTCAATGTCATGGATCAAAAAGGGATGAAAGACTGGTTTTTACAGTTCACAATCTCAGGGATCACATTAGGATCAACAGTCCTGTAAAGGACCTTTTAGATTCAGTTCATTGGAGTAATTCTACTCTTCATTTTCAGGATCCAGCAAACCTTTTACACATCAAGGCAGTAATTCAGCAAAAGTGAGTCCAGCTGGAACCTGGAGCAGCAACCAGACAAGAACACTGAAGTGCTTTCTAAAGTGTTTCTCTCTAGAAGCATCTAAAAGCAGACCATGAACAGCCAAACAATGCAAAAACCAAAAAAGTCTATCAGTGTCCACTCTAAGGTATTTATCAGTGGGCAAAGACCATGAGCCTACAAAAGACAGTTACACTTCTCGTGGACGAATACCACACAGGCTCTCACAAGTCTGTGTCCAGAGGACAAACACCACACATCCCATACTGTTCTGTTTCACTCCCCACACTTTGATTCAAAATAAAAACATGTTTACATCCTCCTTTCTCTAAAAAATATGCCTTTCTATATCATTGACCCATTATATACATAAGAATAATATAATTATAAGATAAAAGTTACATTTACAAGGTCCAATTGGTTTGAATTTGAGAATCTTAGAGAAAGTATTCCACTACCTATCCTATCCTCATGTCCAAAGTTTTCCTAAATCTCTATCTCTCATAACTTACATTTATCAATCTAAAAACATGCTTTTAGATCCTAAACAACTAAAGCTTAATTATAGTTATACTATGGCTATCTATTCTTCAATGTCATCACAAACTTAACAAGGAGATATTATCTAATGTTTAGGAAGTGCAGGCAAGCAGCTTCCAAAAGTATAGACATGACAGACAGTCATCAAAGGTTTTTCTGTATCACTCGGGCATTCAGTCTTCAGCACGTCATTTTGTTGATTATTTGATTTGTTTTCTTGTTTCTAACTTACCGATTTCATCCCTGTGTTTGACTATTTCCATGTCTACTCCTCTTGCGTGTGTATGCTTCTTTTTTTCTATCACATTCAGGGACACCATTCTTCATTTCATCTCTGACATGGTTTTCGTTGAATAGAAAATTGTTCAGTTTTCATATGTGTGTAGGTTTTTGTTATTTCTAGTGTTGTTGAAGTTCAGCTTTAGTCGACAATGGTCTAATAAGGTACAAGGGATTATTTGAATTTTCTTGTATCTGTTGAGGCTTGCTTTGTGATGGAGTATATGGTTGATTTTGGAGAAGGTTCTGTTAGGTGATGAGAAAAAGTGTTTTGTGTTTGTTTTTGTATTGGAGTGAAAATTATGTAGCTGTCTGGTAGGTCCATTTGATTCAGGACATCTGTTAGTTTCATTATTTCTCCATTTATTTTCTGTCTCTATGATCTGGGGGGCGGTGTTTAAGTCTTGAACTATTAATGTGTGTGGTTTAATGTATGACTTAAGCTTTAGTAATGTATATTTTAAGAATGTGTGTGCCCTTGTATATGAGTCATAGATGTTCAGAATTGAGATGTCATCTTGGTGAAAATTTCCTTTGATGATTATGAAATCACCTTCCTGATCTCTTTGTATTAATTTTCATTGAAAGTCTATTTTATTAGATATTAGAATGGCTACTCTAGCTTGGTTCTTATGTCTATTTTCTTGGATCCAGCCCCTTAGTGTCAGGTAGTCTATCTTTGTGGCTGAGGTTTGTTTCTTGTATGCAGCAGAATGATCAGCCCTGTTTATTCATTTATTCTGTTAGTCCGTGTCTTTTTATTGCAGAGATGAGTCCACTGATACTGAGAAATACTAATGACCAGTGAGTAACTGTTAGAAACTTTTATTTTAGTTTTAGTTGTGAAAGTGTGTTTGTGCCCTTCTTTGCTTTTGGTTTTGCTATAATGAAGTCATTTATATGCCGTGTTTTTTTTTTTTTTTTTAAGTTTTATTTTGAGGTGGGGTAGTTAACCACTTCTGGTCTAAAAGCAATAAAGGTGGTTACTCATAGACATTAGAATTTTTATGTTTGTCACCTCCTTTGGGAATGTCATACCTTTCACTATCAAGGAGGCACAATTAATTATCTCATGCAAAGAGAGAAGACTGTACTACATTGGTATGTAATGGGGATACAGTTGCAGCCTTTTCTGTGGTGCAATCTGTTTTCTCAGATTTGTGAGCCTGTTGGAATTTGAGGATTTAGTGCCTTTGTCCTCCTTAGGGTCCTTACACACACTGTCATTTCAAGTCATAGGATCCTACTGTTTTTCAATCAGTGTTATTACTTTAACTGCTGGCACACTACTAGGCTGGCATCTAAATCTGTAATGTTGTAATGTAGCCAACTATATAATGAGGTTTGCACTTGGATTTTGCAACTTGAGCTCTATGGCTAAAAGGAGAAGATTCTTTTCCTGTGAACACACAAAAGCCTTTAGTGTGTGCATCTAGAGCATGAGTGTTACCTAGTTCATTTTAATTTTTAGAGTTTTCTCCAAATATGCTAAAAGGAATGAACTAATGTCAATAATTATTTTTCCACAAGCATTCAAAAGTCTCATAAAAAGAGTCACTAAATTCTTTAAACTTTAGATGAGGCAAACTTGATTCACAGATGCATTTCTCTTAAGTTTTTTAAAGCATTTCGATATTATCTATTCCTTCTAGTAAGTCTTCACTGGCCATAGGTTACATCTATCTGAAGTCCTCATTCTATTATAGCATTAAACATTCTAGAAAACATATCCTACAATTCTCTTTCTCAGGAGCCATTTCTGAAACCACAATTTATTTCAGTCTGGGGAGGGGGGAAACAGAATCAAACAAAGAATACAAAAACTTCTATCAGAAAAATATTTTTAATTTGGTCAGCTGATAGAAGAAACTTCCCATAATCCTTTATTTTTCACACTCAGCTCTTCAAAGAAGAGGGAGAATCAGAGGACATGAAGGTAAATAATTCATCTGAGTTTTCATTGTCATATGCTGTGTAACTAGGATTCACATTTCCCATGCATCCTTCTGGATCTAAAACCCATGATTTTAGTATCTCTGGTTCACTTAGATTAAGAATGAATCACATTAACAATATGTGATGAAAATAGAGAAAGAAAACCAATATTTCATTCTAAGACTCAATGCAGACTTTAGGATCAGGTGTCCTCAAAACTTGGTGACAATACTCAAGCTTGAAATAAGTTCTGACTTTCAGGTTGTTAGTAGGATACACCACTTATTTCCTATGTCAGCATTCAAAAGAATTCTTTTCTGTATAAATTTTCTAGACACAAATAGGATACAGATAATATTTCTCACTAAGGGCAGAAAAATTATATTCATTGAACATTCCAAAAAGATAACAGGAATATTATCTGGAAGAGATACTGTTTGGCAGAGCTGTTAGGAACAATTTTTAGCTTTTTGTAACGATAAGTGACATTAAACACACCCAGTTGTCAGAGTGTCATTCTGTGGTGAATTATTCTGGCTGTGAGAATTTTCAAAGCAAGAGGCCAGCTATAACAGCATGTCAGTGTAGGCAGTTCTGTCGACCAGAGCAGGTTAGCATCCTCTTTGTGTGTTTGACATACATCTTTGTACAACAATAAATGCACCTCCAATCCTGCTGTTTTTAAAATGCAAGCTTCGTCCCTTTTTGCTACATCTAAAGCAGATGTATCCATGAGGGGTTGTAAAGTGAGAGCAAGAACCCAGGAAATATTTTAAGAGTGAATATCTTTTATTCACAAAAGGACACTGGAATTCTATTGCATAGATTAAAGAAACATTTTGACGTCCTCGTTAGGTGCTCAAAGAAGAAAGGAGAGCTGACTGCTAACATATTTATGTCACCATTAAAGAACTTAATAGTTTCATATATTTTCAGTAGTGAGCTAAACTTTACTCATAAATAGCATTCGTGAAATTTATAATTATAATTTACATAATTAATTCATGCTTCCAATAATAACATTTTATCACTTGTTTGTGTTGTACATTTTTACTTTTGTACACAATGTGGTAATGCATATGTATATAGACACATGATTCCAGAAACAGCACTAGAGAAACACAAACTGCGTATGATCAGTGTTACCCGAATGGATTTTACAGCCTGATACTTTATTATACCTTAAGTTTCTCTTGTTGCTATTGTCATTTTAGCCTTGAAGATGATTTCATTCCATAATTTTGCCCATGGTGAATAAAAGCAATTCTATGTGCTTTTTCCATATTGTAATAATTTTCAAATTATTTTTTCATATTAAAGAAGCTAATATGTCTAGACGGATGGTAAATACTAAACACTATAGCTGTCTCCTAAAATTTTTTGGGTCTTGGCTTTAGTAGATGAGTTTCAGGTGCTTAATTGTTTCTTTGTTTTTTTTTGTAGAGACGGATTTGGAGCCCAGATGAGTGCCTCCTCATTAAAAAATTCTTCTTACTATAAATAATTTGTGTATTTACTTTGAATTAAAAAATTGAAAAATCCATCTCTTGTGATTATTTTGTTTGCCTGCTTAAGATTGTTACTAGGGCCAGTATTTGTTATGCAGTTCCCTTTATTGAATCAATTTTGCATTGTTTGAACAAACGAAGTAGCATATCTTAACATTCTGCTTTGTCTGAAATTACAAAAGGAGTATTGATTTATGTTAGTAATTTTTTATGTTAGTAAGTTCTGTCTGAAATTAACTATTTTAAAGTATACAACTTTTGGGGTAACAAGATATTTTATGTTGTGTGTTTGTGTGTAATTACTTAAATTTTGAAATCTCAAATAACGGCTTAGACCCAGGTCTTACAGATGAACAAATTTGCAAACTTCCACTTCTTCACTCAACGTATTTTAAGCACTACCTTTATAACTTTTGTTAGAGCACTGCCACAAATAATAACAAATGATATTACAATTTTCATGACTTCTGTAGAGATAAATCATTGATTATGAATTTGGCCTCATGAATTTGTAACCCTATGTGCAATTATGAATTTCATCTTGTTTGTTTGTGACACTGTGTGTGGTGTTCTTTAGTGGAGATTTTTATTCATTTGTTTCTATTAACTTTTTTTCTTTATATGTACTTTCATTCTTACAACTAGGATAGAAAAAATTATCATTCTTTATGCTTTCCTCGTTTTTTTAATATGCTTTTAATGTTTCATTAATATATATTTACTTCATATTTATTTGCTTTCTTTTAGCTTTCAAATAACACAAAGTATGATGTATAGAATCATGAACTCGCTTTTTTTGATCTGTTTATTCTTTATGTAATTTTAAAATTGGCTTAAAAAACAATATGTCTACACAGAGTTCTATACCCCACAGTCTGTTCTGCCAGTTTATTGGTTTTCACACAGGTTGAGAAATAAAAATATAATTCCTGAGGGACATTTAGGCTGTTTCCATGATCTGGCTATTATGAATAAGGCTGCTATGAACATGGTTGAGCAAATTTTCTTGTTGTGTGCTGGTGCATCTTCTGGGTATATTCCAAGGAGTGGAATAGCTGGGTCCTGAGGAAGCCCTATTCCCAGTTTCCTGAGATAGCACCAGATAGATTTCCAAAGTGGCTGTACTAGTTTGCATTTCCACCAGCAATGAAGGAGTGTTCCTCTCTCCCCACATCCTCTCCAGCATGTGGCATCGCTTGAGTTTTTGATCTTAGCCATTCTGATGGGTGTAAGATGGAATCTCAGAGTTGTTTTGATTTGCATTTCCCTGATGACTAAGGAGATTGAGCATTTCTTTAAGTGTTTCTCAGCAATTTGATATTCTTCTGTTGAGAATTCTTTGTTTAGTTCCAAGCCCCATTTCTCAATTGGGTTATTTGGTTTGGTACTCAGCTATTAAAAACAAGGAATTCCCGAAATTTGTGGACAAATAGATTGAGCTAGAGATGATCATAATGAGTGAGTTAACCCAGAAGCAGAAAGACTCAAATGGTATATACTCACTTATATCTGCATACTAGCCCAATGGGCATGTCCTATGAAAGCCTTCCCTTACCAGGAAACTGGGACCGAGGGGAGGACATCCTATTGGGACTCTAGATGAGAGAACAATGGGAGAATAGCAATGTAGAAGGATCCAGTGGTTCCTAGAATCCTACAAGTAGAACATTATGATAGGCAGATTTGGGTCATGGGGTCCCGCTCAAACTAAGGCCCTAGCCAAGGACAATACAGGTGGTAAAATTTAAACCCCTACCCTGATCTAGCCCATGGACAGGACAGTCTCCACACTTGAGTGGAGAGAGGGATTTGACTTTCTCAAGTACTCTGGTGCCTCACATTTGACTATGTCCCCTGGCGGGGGAGACCTAGTGGCACTCAGAGGAAGGACAGCAGGTCACTGAGAAGAGACTTGATACCCTATGAGCATATACAGGGGCAGGTAATCCCTCTGAGGAACAGTCATAGGGGAGGGGAATAAGGGGAAAATGGGAGGGAGGGGAGAATGGGAGATTACAAGGGATGGGATAACCATAGAGATGTAACAAGAATAAATTAATTAAAAATAAAAAAATAAAATAAAATAAAAATATAATTCCTGATTGTTTCATGCTTTTTCTTGTTTTAGTAATTTATTGTATATATGTGTAATAATATAAATGTATATAGAACAATAAAAATAATTAAAAATTAAATCAACAACAACAACAAATAGCAGAATCTTTTTATCTTTTCTTAGAAATCATAATCTATCCTTATTTCATGTTGTAGTTATTTCCACGATAAAAGACCATTATCTAGAAGCCTCTTGAGGAAAGTTTATTTGGCTTACACTTCAAGGTTATTATTCTTCACGGAAGGAATTTGAGTAGAATTCAAACATGGTAGAAAACTGAAGGCAAAGGTTGACAAAGAAGCCATGGAGTTGATCATCTTAGTATCTTGTTCTCCATGGATGGCTCATTTTCTCTTTCTTTCTTTCTATCTTCATATATATATATTTGTATTATACATATATACAGTAACGTATATTTGCAAGAAGAACCACAAAACAATCAAGATTACATAAATGTTACATTCATAGTGTTTTGGGTTTTTTTGTATTTAGAACCTTGAAACCCAGGAATATCTTCCAAGGGCTGGAGGCATTGCAGTATTCCAGACACTCCCATGTCACCCCTAATTAAGAAAATAGGCTTGTCCAAAGTTCAGTTTTATGGAGGCATGTTCTACATGGGGGTGCCCTCTTCTCCAATAACTCTTGCTTGTGTCAATTTGACATAAAATGAACCAACACAATCGACCCTTTGTCAACTGGCCCAAAACATCACTCTTAAGCCACAGCACTTCCTTTCTTATTGATTCCAAGATCTCACATTTGTATAAGAATAGCCCCCATAGGCTTATGTGATGGACTAAAAGTCATCAGGAAGTTGCATTATTTGAAAAAGATTTTGTGATATAGTCTTGTTGGAGTAGATGTGGCCTTATTGAGTAAATGCACCAATGGGGTAGGGCATTGAAGTTTCAGTAGTCCATGTCAGACCCAGTCTCTCTTGCTACCTTTCTGGCCTTGAGGATCAGGATGTATCTCTCAGCTACTTCTCTAGCAGGATACCTGTCTATTACCTTGCTCCTCACCATCATGACAACTGCCTATTCTCTGAAATCTAGGTAAGTCTCCAATAAATGCTCTATTTATAAGAGTTTCCACATTCATAATGTCTCTTCACAAAAGTATGATAGTGACTAAGGCAGAAGTTAGTACCAGAGACTGAGGTATTGCTATGACAGGCCTGATCATGCTGTTTGTTGAAAGAATGTAGTCTTGTAGAACTTTGAATTAGGAAAGCAGTTGAATACTTTAAAGCAAGAATAATGGGCCCTAAAGTAGGTGCATGAAAGGCATTGGTTCTGAGAATGATGTCTGGAGTATGATGTTCTGGATGAAGAGATTTCAGATGGAAAGCATGTTAATCAGTGGCCTAGAAAGAATTCTAGTCATGTCTTGTCAGAGAATGTGACCACTTTTTGCCCTTGTTCAAAAAACAAAACAAATCCTCCACATGAAGCTAACATAATGGCATTTGGAAAGAAGACTTCAAAAGACCTTAATATTGTTTGTGCTATGTGATTATTATGAACACTCTTGATACTTTATGAACATCGATAACAAAAAGGGAAAAGCTGGAAAAAGAACTATGAAATGTACAATTTGTGTGGTGGGGGAGGAAGAAAGATGAACAAGGAAGTGTAAAGGATCTAAGTCTAGTTCCCGAAGATATTTTTCTTTTTTTACTTGAAGAAATCATTGTGCTAAATGCAGTTAAAGGGAGTGGGTACCAAAATCTACCCAGCTGAACTTCCAACTTGTGAAAGGGAACTAAAGAAGAATAGCAAAAACAAAACAAAACAAAACAAAACAAATAAATAAACAGCAATGAAACAAAAACCATAAACAACAACAGCAACAACAACAACAGCAACAGAAACCAGAAAGCAGACACAAAAGTAACTGGAGCAGGGGTCTTGTTTCAGCCCCTGCAACCAGCGGAAGCGGCCAGCTTCACCACATCATTCTGGCTTTATGAAGGAACAGATGGGACAGTTGTTGCTGTGTCTCCCTCTGCTACTGCTTTCTGGGGTATCCTCTGTCTCCAACTTAGAGTGTCAGGATTACAGGTGCACCACTGCAACTGCATGGTCCCCCACATCCTCACTTTAGTGCTGATGCTTAAATAGTGAGCAAGGTCTCCAACAGTCATCTTTCCAGTCATATGGATCAGGTATCTTAAATATTAACCATTTAAATACTTGGTATGATATGTAATTTTTATTTCATTTTATTTTTTATTAATTATTAGTTATTCAGATTATATTCTGATTGTTATCCCCTCGCTTGAATCTTCCTGTTCCTACCACCCTCTTTTTCCCTCCCCTAGACCCCTGACAGAAGGAGCCCTCCTCCGACACCATATGAGCAAAACCTATAAGGTCGGATCAGTATAGCCTGCATCCCCTTCCTTTCTGTGCCCACTGTGTAAACTTTTCAACCACTTCTTCCTTTCTTCGTGTTCTCCTCCTTCTCAATCGTAGTGTGTGAATGGGAACGGGATGAACAAATCACTGTACCACTTTTGTAGCTTAAGCTTTACTTGTTAAATATGCTGTAAGAAAGCTTTTAAAAATTTCCCTATTGATATATCACTCTCTTCTGTATAAATGAATAATAAACAATATATTTGAAGTAGGAAACTATGTATTTTATATGTAAATTTATGGAAATATGGAAGACAGTTTAAAACATAAGATTGCAGAAAAATAACTATAAGTTTTAAACAGAAAAAAATAAATGAACACATCCAATATTATTCAGAATATGTTTACTAACAGGAGGCTGCTTGTAAGTAGATTTAACAAAAAGGAAAATTTTAACGACTGGAAAATGAATATAAAAAGTTTGAAAGTTGATTAACATGCTTAAACGATATATAAATTTTAGGTAACAAAAAAGATAATTTCTATGTTTCTACAAAGCCACATTAATAATTTTTTTGTTTTCAGCAACAAAAAATTTACATGTTAGGTGAAAGATAGTTTTACATACCTGAAAGTACTATTTGTCATGATATGTATTTACTCATATACAATAGCCCATATTCACCATGTATTATTAACATATGTTATTATCTAGACATAACACACTCAAAAATAAACAACTAATCTTTGTCTATGGATAATAACTTACATATTTCTCAAATAATTTGTATAACTTTGAAATCACTATATTTTTAGTATCAATCTTGGACTTTTAAGTAAGAACTGGAACAGTATATGCAGGGTTGTGTCACATGTGCTGTGAGCATTTTCATCCAATTAAAACTTTCACTGTGCAAGCCTAAGACCATGTATATTAGCAAGTTGGTGCTCCGTGTTTGCATAACTATGTATGCACTTCCCATCAAGGTTATTAATAAAAATTTTATTGATATTTCTGTAAATTAAAATATTATTAAATAAAATCAAAGAAAGTTAATAAAAAGATTATATTGTCATGGAATTTTAAAAATGAATAGTTCCTGGAAGAATTACTGGATTTAGGAATCTAAAAACAATAATAACTCAATTAATGTAAGGGATTTAAACATTAAACAGAATTGTTAATATAAAACCTTGATGACTAGTGTATTGTTAATAAAAATAAACAGAACAAATGATCCAAATAATGAGTTTATTAGAAACTCACAATGTCTTTCAAATTATTCCTGTTTTGGTAAAATAATAATTAAATGGTTGCCTATTGTAATTTTGTAAGCCCTGATTATTAAACAAATTAACTAACTGTTTGATATTTATGTTCATGGTTACATTATAGTACACATATCAATATTATCATTCCTTTCATATGACAGTCAGAAAATGAGACTGGGCATTGGAGAGATTGTGTTATATTGAAAAATTGTAATAAGGTTTTATTATGGAAAGAATTAATAAGTTTTAAGTATAGTTCACTTAAAATTATTGAGCAATAAAATAGTCATGAAAATCTGCACAGGATGTATAATTCCTATTATAAATTTTTTATTTTTAGGGATATTGTTTCTGTTGCTAAAAATGACGCATATAAAACAAGTGCAAAAGCAATCAAGTATTGCATCTTATGCAGAGACATTTAGTTATAGTCTACTTTCTTATTTTTGGTTGGACTCTGAAATCTTTTATGAGAAGGCATAACTATAAAAATGCCTGTGAAAGATCTTTATATATTAGATAAAAATAGACATCTTTGTGTCATTTTCATTACTTCATATTAATTCAGTGAAACTGATTGAACATTTATTTGAAAAAAGGACAGAAATATTCAAGAAAATTAACTCTTTATAAGAGCATTTCATTAGAAATATCAAGTTTCGTAATGCCTATATCAGTCTTCTTCGTCTCAAAATACAATTAAAAATAATGTATGAAATGTTTGCTTAATAAAAATTGTAACTGTTATAGTTAATGTTTAAAAACTGAAAATCAGAAAACAAATAATTTGTAGTTAAGAAAAGCTAATAAATGTTAGAATTTATGAAAAAAAGAACAAATATCCTTAATATTTGCTATGCCAATGAGTCCAATCTTTGCATTATTTTTAACTCGCTATTGTTAATGGTCTCTTTATGAAAACCATTAGTGTCTATGTCTTTACATTTTAAAAAGATGAAAGCACCAGAGGTAAATTTTATCAAAGTTAAAATTCTGAAATGAATGTTTCTCAGACATTTGATATTTCTCTGTTGAGAATTCTCTGGTTAGTTCTGAGCCTCATTTCTCAGTTGAGTTATTTGGTTTGGTGGTGTTTAATTTCTTGAGATCTTTATATATTTTGGATATTAGAGCTTTGTCAGAGGTAGGCTTGGTGATGATCTTTTCCCAGGCTGTAGACTGTCACTTTGTTCTACTGACAGTGTCTCCTGCCTTACAGAAGCCTCTCAGACTCATGAGGTCCCATTTATTAATTGTTGACCTTCAGGCTTGCGCTGTTGGTGTCCTATGGACTCTCGGTGAGAGAAGTATGGGAGAACGGGGAAATAGAAAGATCCAGAGGAGCCTTGAAACCTACAAGTACATTATTATGGGTAGGTCTGGGCCCAGGCGTCCTGCGCAAACTATGGCACCAGCCAAGTACAATATGTACAGTAAACTTCGAACCCCTACACAGATCTAGGCAATGAACAGCACATTCTCCACAGTTGAGTGGAGAGTGGGGACTTTCACACGAACTCTGGTGCCTCATATTTGACCACGCCCCCTTGATGGGGAGGCCTGGTGGCACTCAGAGGAAGGACAGCAGGCTACCAAGAAGAGACTTGATACCCTATGAGCATATACAGGGGGAGAGAATCCCCCTCAGTCACAGTCATAGGGGAGGGGAATAAGGGGAAAACGGGAAGGAGGGAAGAATGGGAGGATACAAGGGATGGGATAACCATTGAGATGTAATAAGAATAAATTAATAAATATATTTTAAAAATTCTGAAATGAAATGAACAATTTTGAATTCATTTCAAAACTGAAATTAAATCAAATATTTTATAAAGACATAAAAATTAAACATATTACACACTGAAAAGAATTAATTAATAGAGCATGGGTGATGTAAACATAATATGTCAAAGTTCTGTGCACATTATGAGCTGTCTTCAATTTTCCACATCTTAAAGTAAGTTAATAAACATGATGCTAAGCAACGGTATTACTATTATTTTATTTGATTTTGAAATGTTTAATTTATGTTCATTCCATCAGTGAAATTATTTGCAGTGATGATTATTTATTTACATTCATTTAAACTACCTACTAAAATAACCTCAATTTTAGCTGGGCCTGGTGGTACACGCCTTTAATCCCAGCACTCAGAGGCAGGAGGATTGCTGTAAGTTCAAGGCCTGCCTGGTCTACAAAGTGAGTCCAGGACAGCCAAGGCCACACAGAGAAACCCTGTCTCAAATAAAACAAAACCAAATAACAAAACAAAAAATAAAAACTGCAGGTTTTAAGTACCTGGGTATTAATTGGATTAAGTAATTATAGAAAAAAGTAAACCTAAATTTCATTATCTTTGCTCTCATTGTTAATTACCTGATAACTATTTTTACTTTTATATTTTATCATTCTATAACTTTACTAGGCAATTTTAATTGAAATTTTGGTATATTACAATTGTCTAATCTAATAAGTAGCACAAATTTACAATCAAGTAGATATCTTATTTAACCATTAAACTATAACCGTTTTCTTTATAAAATTGGTTTCCCTTCATCTGAAGTAGCTTAATTGTTCATGCTTTTATAAATTGAATAACTATTTTTACTCAAAAAAAGTGCAGACATGAATATTAGCATATAATATGAGCTACTCTGTTTTTTCTTTTTTTAATTTAATTTTATTAATTTATTAATATTACATCTCAATGGTTATCCCCTCCATTGTATCCTCCCATTGCTCCCTCCCTCCTATTTTCCCCTTACTCCCTTCCCTTATGACTGTGCCTGAGGGGGACTTCCTCCCCCTGTATATGCTCATAGGATATCAAGTCTCTTCTTGGTAGCCTGCTATCCTTCCTCTGAGTGCCACCAGGTCTCCCCATTCAGGGAACTTGGTCAAATATGAGGCACCACTGTTTTTACTTTTCAAAAATTGAACATACACACACATGCATACATTTTTAAGTAATGGAAAAACAACAAAAACAAATTTACATAGAGTTCTTTAGGAGAGCTTTTTAAGTAAGCTGAAATGAATTTTCTATGGGCTTGTCTTTTTACCCCGAATCATAGTTGTTTTATGACTGTCATTCTCCATGTTTAGCTTTCAAATCCTGCAATGATACTATTATCAAAGTCAAGCTCACGGTCATTGTTCATTTTACATCATAAAATTTAACGACTAATTGCTAAACACTAAATATCAACAATGCTTTAGTTAATGGTTTCTTTTCTTATTAAACCTCCTAAGAGAGGTATAACATGTGACAAAATCTTAGCTAGAAATAATTATTTTTGTGGATTTAGATCTATAATTATACCAATGATATGACTGTGGATTCATGGCAGACAAATATCTCTCATGATAGACCATATGTCACATTAAAATTATTCATCCTTTCCCTGATTGTGAAATGCTTTCTAGAATGTATGCATAGTCAACAGTACTTACTTTTGAATTTTGGAGACTCAATTAGTTTTTATATTTTGTATCTTTAAATACAGAATTTTTTCATCATAATAAAATATTCCTTATTTTGTATACATAAATCACTAAAAAGTTTATGTACACCAAGAAGTCTTAATAGGTCCAATAATCAGGCTATGGTCATAGAATACTTCTATTTTCAGCCTTTTTATTTGCAAACATAAGTTAATAATGTATTTATATTATGGTTAAATATATAATTTATGGGTAAATTAAATTGTGCTTAATTTAATACACTCACACAAAAACACAAAATAAATTATTATGATAATTAAAATGTATTTAACCTTAGTATTTAAATATCATTTGCAGGCAAACTTATATCATTTGTTGAAGTAGGTTTATCTCCCTTTCGCACTGTAAGATGCTAAGCACATTCTGTGTCAACTGAAACCACAAGCATTGTGGCAGCGATCCGCCTAATGTGCGTACTCAAATAATAAACTATGTAACAATTGTAGTGGCCCCTGATTTCCTTCTAAGGGATTAATATTCAAATACTGAAACGCAAATAGACTCAATGCCTTACCAATAAATTATTAAACAACTTAGAATTAATCAACTGTGTTTGTTCATACTTTGGACCTAATCACAATAAATTTATTGTAATAATCAGCAGCTTGATTTGAGAAAGCTACAGTGATCGTATCTCACTAGTCCTCATTAGTTTTCTAGGCTTTCTCATTTTGTTTTTTATTACAAATGGATATTTTGAACTTCTGAATGCTGAGTTGTAAACAGGTGAAATTTGCTGGTGCGAGAGAAAGTTGTAAACTAACAATCCAGTCTCAGCAATGCACTTCTCAGGGATGGGAAGCATCATCCTTCATCCCCCTGCTGTGTACTGAAACTAATGGACAGTGAAATTTGTTTCTTTAGATAATTTTTAGTGAACTGATTGCCCTCATCCATTTTACCTTTCTCTTCCAAACCTTTACTTCTTACTCTGATTTGTTTCCATTTTTCAGTTCATTGTTAGGCCACCTAGTGGTTAATAATGAGATAAATAAGAATATAGAAGTGAAACGTATGTTTTAGTGAGATGCAGTGCCACTGATTTTACATTTCTTAACTGCACCAAAACTAAGTAATATTCCTTATTTAAAGGTACAACCATTACACTTTATTCTCACAATGACAATATAGGAAAGAAACTGTAACAATAAAAGGGAAAGCAGAGTTGACCTTGAGTTTTACAAGTCCTTAAAGAAATCAAAAAAGCAGGGTGTGGTGGCGCATGCCTTTAATCCCAGCACTCTGGAAGCACACTCAAGCAGATCGCTGTGGGTTCGATGGCAGCCTGGTCTACAAAGCGAGTCCAGGACAGCCAAGGCTACACAGAGAAACCCTGTCTTGAAAAACCAAACCAAACCAAACAACAAAAATCAAAAAACAGAAAAAAAAAGTAAAAAAAAAAAAAAGAAAGAAAAATATATTGGACAATGAAAGTCTGAAGAAGCATCCTATCTGCAATCATCCTTCTTAGAGAATATTTTAACTTTCCTTGTTTTAATTAACTTCATTTTTAATGGAATTGTGCTTATAAACTTCTGTTAGAGAGACATAAGGACACAGTAGCAATCTCTATTGTAGTGCCAGTCTCTGTAAAGGTATTTCCTAACAATGAAATATAGTGCTTACTCAGTTAATATATGATTTTTTTGATAGCTACAAGGAAGAAGTTGTTTAATTAAGAGAAAGAGGGTGGCCTGGAGGAATGTTGTTCCATCCCTAAATCCTGGCTTTAAGAGGCAAAGAACAAAGATTGTGATTAGGTACTCTAAGATATTTTATTAGTCACCAGAAAATTATTCTCCTTTCTGTTTCACACTGTGCAATCGTTCCTGAACATGTTCACTTGGGTGAATGAAACCTAGTCCAACAGTCAAGGAGCAGCTGTTGCTGTCTTTCCTGTGTTTACTTTATTTTTCTCACTCAGTAATTCCAAGAGAGTTGTGATCACAAAATTTTTGAAAATATTCAACATTTTACCCTCAATTTACCCTATTTAACTCCTTCCTTGTTGAATATGATAAAAAAAAAAACCTGCCTAAGAAACAACACAAGAGGCTTCAAATCTACAGCCATACAAGTGAGCTGGAATCCCTGTGCCACAGAATGTTAGTTTGAAATCATTACATATTCTAGTAGACACAAGTATTAAAATATTAAAAAGTGTAGATAAGAGTGCCATAACTATGCTAATACAGGGCCATAGAAAAGGCCAGTGTCAGTAAAACTGTGACTATGTTCTCAGGAGAATTATCCTTTCTTCTATGCTCTTGGGAGTGTCTTCTCTTGGATTATTTTTTAAAAACTAGAGATTTTATGTTGATAATGTGTGAGATACAAAGGTTAATTTGAATAAAAATTGTTGAATATATTAAAGTTAATATAGTATTATATTGTAGCTATTAAATAATGACTGTTTAAAGAGAAATAATAAAGAAAACAGTGCATGAAAAAGGCTACATATAGGATTACTCTTACAGAATATATTTATATTATTGTTGGTGTAACTGGGAGGGTCCAATCTGCTATATTGTCCATACTATTTTCTTCAAAGGCCTATGAAATTATTAGCTTTATTCCAGTTGTATGATGGCCCTGGGTAAATAAATAATAAGACATAAAATTTATTTATGTCAATTTGGATGCCGGTAGGTAATATATATTATAAATGATCACTGGATAAATTAGAAATGGCTCTTCAAAATTAATTTAATATATATCTGACCAAAGTAAGATTATTGATTAAGACTGTGACTAATGTAAAATATAGCTCAGTGGTTGTCAAATATTTTTCCATGATGAGGATTACATGACATGCAATAATAACAGACCATGATAGTCAGAATCTAAACCACCACTATAATAAAAAGTTTGATGTCATTGAACATTAAGGTATTAGTAACAAGAATCACATATAGCTAATAGAAATTGTAACTTAATACAACAGCAAAAAGAAACATTTACTTTACACCTATGCTCTCCTCTTAAAGTTCAGATTTCCATGGTTCATTCTGTGTTCAATTTATGCTAACGACAAGAGTGTCAGATAAAAGCAGAATAGCATGTTATGCCATGCTTATGTAAAATCTCATCGAAGATCAGGCTGAGCACTAACTCTTTAAGATCAAAAGTCTTTTAAATGATATGTAAATAATATCTGATAAAATACAGATGTGTGGTTAGTTACTGCTTATGACAATAAAATGTAATACAAATCACAGTAGCTTCACACAACATCCAAATCACAAATATTACATGCAACACACACAAACACATACACATATACACATACACACATATTTGCTATTAATCTTAATTTGTTTCATAGTATGTCAAAGCAGCATCTTACTAGGACATTATTTATTCAAAATTTTGTGGAGTATAGAGGGCATTATCTTTCTTGTTGTAGCTGACTTTACACATTTAAAACATAAAATAATCTATATAACACTTTTTTAAAAAGTAGTAACATAGCATTGAAAATGTATTTACTGAATATGTATCAAGCCTTATAATCTACAAATAATTATATCACTGTAATCTAAGACTAGTGCTAAACCTACACAATTAATGTGTGTAGAATTGTGATGCAGAATTCCAATCATGGAAGATTTACTCAAGTGAAAGGTTATGCTTGTATTCACTGTTTATTTTTCATATGCATATAGCGAACCAATAGAGAACTTTGATTAGTACACTGTCAAAAATAAAGTTTGCTCCCCTTGAATGAAAAGACTAGTAAAAAAGAAAGATAAAATAATTGGAGAATTGGAAAACAAAATCCAAAGTATATCAGGTCATCTTCTAAGATGAATTCAATATCCAAAGTAAAAGCAGGTTCAGATTCTACCGATATAATCTTAAATCTGAAAAGGAGACTTGATTTGAAATATAATTATAATTGATAATTGCTTAGTGTGAAGTTCTTTAGGGCAAAAATAGTCTCAAAGACTAGGAGAAGATGTTTGTAAATCAAAAATTTGCCACCATTAAAAATCTACACTAACTTTTGAAGTGAAATAATACTGATTGACAAATTATTTTTCAAGAATAGAACAGTGTATATAAAGTATGAGTCAAGTAATTGAAAAACATATATGTGTAATGATTGAAAATTCAGACATGGTTGTGAAGCCCAGCCCTATGTGATAACATCTACAACACAATGTCTGCACTAAAGCACAAGGAAGGATCACTGCAGAGGATGGAGCAGAAAGAGTGTTAGAGCCACATGTATAGGGACTTTGCTGTGAGGCTTTGTCTTCTAGAATTGTCGGAAACTAAGTCTATAAAGTCTTACCAACATTATTGCCCAAACATGACCTAAACAAAGACAGGAATAGACATGATGAAGCACTCAGAGGAAAGTTCAAATACCAGTGAACGTACAACTGCTAATGCCTTTTTGGGAGTGTTTTTAAGTGTAATGATATATTATTTTTAATCAATAATGTAATTGTTTTAAATCATTTTCATTTCTTAAGAGTTTGAAAATGACAGATATAAATTTGTTATTATTTAGAAAAGGAAATAAACTCTATGACAGAAAATAACATGAGAAAAAGACACTGAGTATATGTTTTAGTTAAAAGTTCCAGCAGTTGTCTACAAATAAAAATAATAAACTTATTGGAAGGTGTGGTATTTATTAAATGTAATCTATTGACATTCTCTTTATTCTCTTTACTCACCTTTATAAAATTACTTTAAAAAGAAAAATATTCCCTTATGTTACAAAGGATTTGAGATAAATTACAAAACCACCATAATTATTAATATAAAAATAAATTGTAGTGCTATCTGTGCAAAGTCAACAATAATTATGACAATAGGAATATATCAAAAGTTGAGTTGATTTATCTATAAACAGTATAGTTATAAACTTCTATTTTATATTTTAACTTAATTAATCTTTACAATTCAGGTTATTATTATTAGAATACCATACACATAGCAACAAACTCTGATAATTTTAAAATAGTTCAGCATATTTTTTATTAATTTCTCCAAGAAAATTTATTAAAGAGATGAAGTTTGAAGATTTGTTGTTAGAAACAGCAAAATACACACTAATTCGTGTCCAGCCTTAAAGCATGTATGGCATACACAGGGAATTTATAATTTTATTTTGTGCTCATTTAGCATTGGAGTAAAAATTAATTTGATTCTTGGAATCAAATAATGAAAGAACACACTACTCCTGAGTGTAGTCTGCCTGATCAGCAGGATATATCCAATAGAAAATGAAAAAATGAACCTTTGGAGGTTCCTGGCCTCGTCATGCTGTGTCAGGGCCTTTTGCTTTTGTTTGTTGTTTTTTGTTTGTTTTATGTTTAATTATTGTATATTTTTAGTTTAATTTTATTTTATTTATATCAATAATTATATTTTCTCTATGGTTACTTACAGGTCCTTTGTGTGTGGGTGTGGGTGGGGTGTATTATGGCTTCAGTTTATTGTTTTTTGTGTGATTCCTGAGGGTGTGAAAAAGTAGGTCTTTGAATGGATGTCTGTTTCTTGGGCTCTTTTCCTGTTTATTTGATTTGTCCTTTTCTACTGTTCTTTTATTACTGATATCTAATCTGAATCCATTGCTGTCAGCATACCAAGTAAGATTTTTTGTATTTGTTAAGATTTTTAAAATCTGAGTATATTGTCAATTTTGAAGAAACTTTCCAGAGATATTCAGGTGGAGGTATATTCTTTTATTTTTGAATGAAATGTTCTGTAAAGTATCTGTAATGTCATAGAGCTTATAATGTGAATTAGCTTCAGCAATTCTCTGATTAGTTTTGGTCCAGATAAGAAGTCTATCGGTGGGATTGGAGTACTGATGTCTCACGATATTAGTGTGTGAGGATCAATATAGGATTTAAGCATTAGTAATGCTTGTTTTATAAACCTGCGTGCTGCTATGCTTGGTCTATAAATATAAAGAATTATAGTGTCCTCTTGGTGGATTTCATTGCTGAATGTCCTTATTTATATTTTCGGATTAGTTTTGGTTTGAACTCTATTTTCTCAGATAGTAAACTGACTACACCAGCTTGCATCCTAGATCCATTTACTTGGATTTTTTCATTCTATTAGTCTACCCCTAGGTGTTATCTATCCTTGGTATTAAGGTTTATTTGAGGGAGATGCAGTAGGAAAATGGGTTCTGTATTCTTCATCCATTCTGTTATTCTGTGTCTTTTTTTTTTTTTTTTTTTTTTTTAGGAATTGAGATCGTTGATGTTGGGAAATACCAATGAACATGTGATTCATGCTATTTTATTGCTGTCATGTCAGCGTGTGCTAAGTTGTGTTGTGTCACCCCTCTATTAATTTCTATTGATTTTCTGTTTTTTTTGATTATTTGTTCATTATGTTTTACTGGCCTCTTGGATCCTACATTCTTTTTCTAGTGCCTTCCCTAAGGCTGTATTTGTGATAAGAATTGTTTTAATTTGATTTAATCATGATTTGTTGGAAATACTATTTGACCTGATATCTCTGTTTTTCTAGAGTTCATTAAAATTTATACAGGCAAGTATGGATTTTAAAATATAAAGTGAGAAGTCAAATGCTATTATGATCAGTCTATTTTTATATATTATTGATATAGTTCTTTGTGGGTTTAAATATTCTTTCTTTGATCTGTGTTTATCATTTTGATAATTACATGATTAGGGGAATTTTTTCAAAATAGCATAATTTCATTTATTTATAATAAATATAAAGTATCTTAATATCTATTTCAATGTAAGTACATGTTACATATATAATATTTATTTTTTTAATTAACTTATTCACTTTACATCCTAGTTATAATCTCCCTTCCTCTCCTCCCAGTCCCACCCTTCCTTCCCATTCCCATATTCCTCAGAATAAGAGCGCACCCCCTGTGCACCCACTCCAGCTCATCAAGTCTCCACAGGACTGAGTTCATCCTCTTCCCCTGGGGCCTGGCAAGGGAGGCCCATCAGGGAGAAGTGAATGAAAAACAGGCAACAGAGTCCATGTCGGAGTCATTCCCTACTCTCCTTATTAGTGAATCCACATAAAGTCTGAGATGCTCATTTGCTACATCTATGTAGGGGACCTAGGTCACATCTTTGTCGTGGTCCTAGGTCCAGTCCATGCATGGTCCTTGGTTGGTGCTTCATATTCTACCGCCCACTCTGATGGGTCAGCTATTAAAAGCTAGGGTCACAACCAAACATTACACATAAAATTAATTAAGGAGCATAATACAATAATCAATAATAAGCATGCATTCTCCCCATAGCAAATAGAAGACAATTTGTTTGACCACACATAAAAGTATAGTAAATTTAGGATCATGTTCTTTTTAGGATTCAATTAATATTTATAAAAATATTTATATCTATGTTAAGTGTACAGCTTTTTACTTGAATTTACAGACATGTGCTGTGTTCATGCCTGTTGTCCAAGGAGGCCAAAAAGGGGATGCCAAATTCCTTCAAACTGGAGTTAGGGAGGGAGGTCTATGCTGCTATGTGAGAACTAGGAACTGAATCTTGCTTCTCTGGAAAAGAGCTAATGGCTCTTAACTGTTGAGCCATCTCTCCAAATCCTCTGTTTGCATTCTTATTTTTTTTTAGATTTTATTTTATTTTATTGGCATATACATTTATATTATTACACATATGTAGAAAAATTACAAACAGCAAGAAGGACCACAAAACAATCAGGCATTATATGAATGTTACATTAAAGGTGTTTTGGCTAATTGTATTTGGCAGGTTTATGCTTCAATCTGTTTGGTGTTCTCTATGTTTATGATTCCTTGAGAGGCATCTCCTTCTTTAGGGAGAAAATTTTTCTTCTAAAATTGACTTTTTTTTTCTGTGCTCGGTCCTGGATTTTTTCTTTCCTCTGTTTCTCTTATTCTTTGAGTTTTTCTTTTCATATTGTGTGTCCCAGATTTCCTGGATGTCTTGATTTAGTTTTGCTTGTTTGTTTGTTTTTAATATTTATGAGTTTCTTTGAATGTCATATATCTTTCTTCTATCATTTCTTTTAAAGCCTAGGATTATTTTTCTTTTTGTCTCTATATTTTATTTGGAAGGTTTTTTTCCTGAGTGTCTTGTTCAAGTCCCTACATTTTTATCTTCAAATTTCTCTCAGTTTGGATTTTCTTTATTGATTCTATTTTCTTTATCAGATATTGAATGGATTTATTTTTTTCAATTATGTGTGTGTGTATGTGTGTGTGTATATGTATATATGTTTGTATATGTGTGTGTTTATTGAGTTTTCTCTTGGTTCTATGGTCATCGCTGGTTCTTGGGAGAGTATGTTGGCTGTGTGTTGCCAACCAAGAAGTTCTTCTGAGGTCTTTATAGGTCTGGCAGGTGGTCTGAATAAAATGGGTTCCTAGTTTTTGGAAGGCTTCATTTAATACTGAAAATAAATGAGGTGGGTAGCTTCAATGTGTTCACAGGAAGAAGGAAAGCAGCATGTTCCTGTATGAATTTCTTAGTCCCCTGTGAATGTGGACAAAGAGCAACACAATGACAAGTGATAACTGGTAGATTGCTACAGAGCTGGGAATGAGATTGGGGTTTATATATGGAGAATATGAGGGATCAGAAAAAAAATCTCCATTTATACTAAGTGTTTTCCTAGTAGGAGTGTCTTGTTGGTTAACAGGGCATGTGTGCTGGAGTTGGGGATGAAATGAAACAATTAGTCGACTGAAGGAAGTTTGACTGGGAAGATCTGTGTAATGACCGGGATACGGGGTCAGAGTAGAGCCTATGGTCCAATGCTAAACTGGGAGTTAGGCTGGGGTATTGGATTTAGAGGGGAGGAGGGAGATGTGAAATTTGGAGTTAGCCTATTTGTTTCCCTGGACAATATAATCTGAACAACTGATAAGCATCAAAATGAAGTTACTCAAATGTCCTCAAAAGGATGATATAATGTCAACATTAAAAATTCCAACATGAACATTTAGAAGTATAGGAAAAAAACTAATTAAGAATCATAATTTTCCATGAGAGAGATAAATTATACTCTTAGAGTCTTTGTTAACATGAACATAATTTTCCACCTCAGAGAGAAAAACATTATGTCTGTGTAAGCATGAATGAATTTTAGAGTATCAATTGCAATTTTAATGAATAGAATATTGTAACAGTGTAATAAATAGAAATTCTATGATGCTATAAACTTCTGATTCAGAAAAATATAATGAATAAGGATATGCTTTTATATAAATGTGGCATATAAAATATTTACTGATGTGTGCTTTATTGTTCAGAAATTATTAAAATATTTTTAAGTGTTTCCTCTCCTACGTGATGTTTCCAATACTTCTTTTTTAAATTTTATTAATTTATTCAGATTACAACTCAATTGTTATCCCATCACTTGCATCCTCCCATTCCTCCCTCCTGATTTCACCCTATTCCCCTCCCCTGGGTCTATGACTGAGGGGGACCTCCTCTTCCACTATGTGGTCATAGGCTACTAAGTCTCATTTTGGTATCCTACTTATTATTTCTTTGAGTGCCACCAGGCCTCCGAACCAAGGGAAGGTGGTCAAATATGGAGCACCAGAGTTCATGTCAAAGTCAGTGCCCCCTCTCCACACAACTGTGGAGATTGTCCTGTCCATTGTGTAGATCAGAGTTGGGGTTCGATATTTACTATTGTATTGTCCTTGGTTAGTGCCATAGTTTGAGCAGACTCCCCTGGGCCCCAATCAACCTATCATGATATTCTTCTTGTAGGTTTCTAGGACCCTTTGGATCCTTATATTTCCCCATCTCCTATATTTCTCTTACCTAGAGTCTCAGTAGCATGTCCTCACATCTATCCCAATCTCCTGGTAAGTAAGGATTTTCATGGAACATACATTTTTGGGCTAGTGCCCAATTATAAGTGAGTATATACCATGTGATTCTTCCTGCTTCTGGGTTAGCTCACTCATTATGATCATCCCTACTCCCATCCATTTGTCCACAAATTTAGAGAGTTCCTTGTTTTTAATAGCTGAGTAGTATTTCATAGTGTAAATATACTACAGATTCTTTATCTATTATTCAACTGAGGGGCATTTAGGCTGTTTCTAGGTTCTGTCTATTATGAATAAAGCTGCTATGAACATGGTTAGGCAGGACCTGGACTGAGGCTCTATTACTTTTATCTTAGTCGTATTATCTTATGCCTGTTCCCCTCAAAAACATAGCATCGCAAAGGTAGTTTTGGTTTAAAGCTTTTAAAAAGATTAATTAATAGTGCATGCATAATGTGTGTGAACTGTGTACAATATGTGTCCAGTGTTCCTGGAGAGAGAAGGTAGTGGACTTCATGGAACTAGAGTTACAAAAGGTTAAAACCTACCATGAAAATGGTGGGAATAAAATCCAGGTCCTCTGCAGGAGCAGAAAGCACTCCTAGTCACAGAGCCATCTCTCAAGTACAGTGCCTTGCCCGCTTTTTTTTTAAATTCAGAGCATAATGCTGGTCTGAGGATATAGTTGAATTTAATTAATATTTGTTTAGCAAATGCAATATAGATGTTTCATCCTCAAAACCCACAAACAATAGTAAGAGAGAATTAACTTCGGTGTGAAAGTCTTTCTCTTTTTGTACACATAGGTGAAAATTTTATTCTTCATAAAATCACATTTTGTCTATGTAGTTGAGAACTTGTCAGTGTGTGCTGACATGTCCTATGAAGGTTGTATTGTTTAACTTATTTCCACATAAGAAACCTCAACCTTAAGAAGCATAATCTTAAGATAATGCTGAAAATATCTGAAACTATAAGATAGATTCTGAATCTGCAGAGGGGAATTGAGCTGAGAAGCCTGTTGCTCAAAAGAATGCAGTAATTTATACAAAAAGATATGCTATACCAATGAAATATCTTGATGAGAAATATTCTATCCATAAGCTGTGTTTCTGCCAATTGCTCTCAGAAAGAATTCCCTCAATATAAGAAGCTTAATGCACAATTAACCAGACACTCTATATTAGAGGTTTATCTCTCATCATATCAACACTCTTCAGATAGAGGTTTATGAAAATGGCTATGTATTGGTACTTGATGCTTAACTATGGCTAAAAATATAATTGTTCCTAACTCATAGACACCAAAATCCTTAAATAGAGGATGATTAAGCAATAGATTAAAAAAATCAAAGAAAGTAAATTCAAGTGTGCTTCCTTAAAACCTTAACTAATGCCTTGATAAAAGATATTATTTAACCTCTGTAGACAATGCTTTTCAGATTCCTCTTACTGAATATACTATTTTGCATTTTCCTAGTAAAGGTGTCATTGGTTTACAAAGTATGCATTTTTATTTCACAGATAGATAAGCGATAAAATAGTTAGATAATCTCTACCAAGTATTTTTTATATTCTTTGTTGTTGTTGTTCTTTGCTGAGTTTGTGTTTCTATTCTCAATTTCATTTTCATATGTGTATGTTACCTAAATATACTGTTAAATAAAGTATGTTGAAGTAGGAGATCTTATTTTACCTTTGCCATGCAATGCATGCATGCATGTACATTATGTATTAACTTAATTTTCTCCCTAGTGCAGTCTTACCAACTTTTACTTATTTTTAGTAATCCTTTTTCTACTTTCATGTTTTTCCCATCTCTAATCTCAAAATTAAATGTATAAAAGAAATCATGCCATATTTCTACCTTCTTTATTTTTATTTTTTGTTTTTCTTTTTCATTTAGTATTTAGCAGACATAAAAATGAATGACACAAGGCAGGTCAAGCCTGCAGCTAAGATCTTTGATTTGTTGTTTTCCTACATAAAAGTCAACTATAAGGCCTGAAGATGTTCTTTCTAGAAACATCATTCAACATGATGTGGCTTCCAAGCTCTGCCAGTCACTGAACTATAAACTTAGAAAAATAAAATTTTGCTCTTATTTATAAAGGAAAAAGACTCTAATATTAACTGTGTTTTAATACTGGTACTGAAATAGTTTGCATATCACTATATAACTATTCTTTTTGGATGTTCCACCAGCTTGAAGGCTCATTTTCTCCAGTGGAGTCAGCAGGTAAAATAGTTCATTGAATTTCCCCCTAAATTACTAAATATGATGTGAAACCTTACATGATACCTAATATCTTAGATCAAGTATCTTTACTTCTTAAGGGAGGTAAGTATATCCGTTTCAGAAAGCCCATTATTTTTGATTGGTCGGCCATCATTTCAAAACAAAAATGACCTCAACAAGTGTAAAGGAAACTTGTTTTTCAAATGTCCCTAACGCTATGTCATTACATGATTTCCATCTATGTCACTCTTATCTAAAGGGCCCCAGCCCATATATTCCACTGAAATGATCTTTTCTGCAATACCTTTTCACACTAAGTTATAGATCCAAAAGTGGTGCCAACAGAGGACTAGATCAAGAAAATGAAAAGTGGAATTTTATCTAGCCCTAAAGAAGAACAAACTTATATCAGTATCTGAAAAATAGACACAACTCGGATTATCATATCAAGTAAAACTAGGAAATACAAACATCGTATAATTTTATTTATGAATCATAAAATCATGACTGTGATGAATAAGAGTATGTAAATATAAGTTATAATGAAGTAGATGTAAGGGTGTACTGGAGAATGGATGTGGGCGGTTGCCGGGGATGGGGGTGTCAGGGATAATGGTTAAAGGCAGACAGTAAAAAACTCCCAATTTATATTTTAGACATGTACAAATATGTTCTTTAAATGCTCATTATTTTTTGTAATTAATATAACTCTCCCTAAAAACCAAAAGCATTAGAACCTCTGAAATTACATTTGAATTTAATATAATAATAAAGTAGCCTTCTAGCAAAGTACAATATTATGTTGAGATGTGACGGACATACAAATATGTTTTCTAGTTATTGTTTGGAGTAAATGTTGTAAGTTAGAGTATCGTTGTTTTTATTTCTTTTTAAAATATATTTTATTAATTTATTCATATTACATCTCAATTGTTATCCCATACTGTGTCTCCTTCCATTCCTCCCTCCCTCCCATTTTCCTCTTTTTTTCTAGTTACCTAGAGCTTATATTTCTTCACATAAATGAACACAATGATGTGGTTTATATTATTGGGTACTTGGTACACTGAAGGGAAAGTGGTATAAGGAAATTAGTAAGACTTTTAACACATCCTAAAAACAAGTTCACATAAGATTTAAAATATAGAAAGGGAAATCCTCTCCATAATAAATTTGAAAGCCCAGAGAAAACAAATCCCTAGGGTTAGTTACCACTTTCGAGAATTAAAAGGAAAAAAAAATGAGATGGGTTCTGGGAAGTTCAATTATAGGAACAGACAGCAAGAGGTTTTCAGCCAATTTGAAACTAATTCAGTATATTATGGAGACAAAAGGCACTTGCACAGATAACATCAGCTTGAAACTGAAAGTTGTTGCCTTAGGAGAGGCACAAACAAATGCTCCTTATGGTTAAGAGCCCAAAGAAAGAAAGACAATCTTGATAAAGACAGAAACAAAAGAAATATCAAAATTATATTCATCAGTGCTCACTCTCGACAGTTAATTTTCTAAGTTGGGTTGCCTCGGGAAGTAATAAATATCAGAATAAAAGGTAATATAACATTTTTCAATTGTATAAACAATGGACCATAAAGGGAAAAATAAAATAACGAAGAGAATTGTGGGAAAATGATGAAGCACACTGATTATAGGACCAGTAGTCGGGATGAACAAAGAGCTGCTTAGGGGATCATGCCTTCCATTCTTGGTTTACTCGCCTGGTCAGAGTACATCCTCTTCTAGTTCTTCCTTGCTGTTGAAATTGTTTCAGATATTTATTTGTAAATAGAAATTCTTTAATTATATACAGGAAAAGATAGTGAGTCTGGAAATATTTAGAAGAAGTCAAAGACACTATGGCAGATAAATGTTATAAGAATCAAAAGAATGTGACAAAAAGAGTGATATATAAATATGCAAAATAATTTAATTTCAACAAAAAAACATTTAATCTTTAAAATGTCATCTTGTGTCCTAAATAAGATTTTTGGTTGTGTAATAATTTAGTATCTATGAGTAAATTCCATCACATTTGTTGAACTGTAATAGGGTTGTCTTATTCTTTGTAACAAGTAATCTATTGCACTTATGAGCTCTTTTCTATTTAATTGTTCTATATTTTAAAAATGATTTCATATGTGAAGGCATGAATGAATATATCAAGAATCTAGAAAAATCATAGAAATGTTGTGATTAGTGGAATTAATGTTTCTGGTCTTGAATGCTAGGGATTTTCATGTAAATCTCTCCCATATCTGAAGAGCCATTACTTTTGATAGATTTAGAAACCATTCTGCCATGACATACTGAGTAGTCAATTGGGATAATTCTCATTAGAAAACACTTGTGTAGGAGCAGAGAATTTATGGAGAGAGCATACTGTCTTGTACTTTTTTATTTTATAAATGGTGATACCTGAGCATGTGCACATCTCGTGTAGGTAACATGCAGTATATGTAACCAGCTTGATGGGTTGGAGAACAGGATGAATTCTCTGACGTGAATCACATTATATTGAACAGAAAATGTGTGGTACAGGATGAGTTTGGAGATTGGAAATAATATAAGCAGCTGTGATAGTGGTCAGTAGGAACAGCCATCCCTGTTGACCAGAAGAAGAACATTAAGTAAACTGTGTCTTTATGTCATGTGGAATGCTTAGAGTACTGGCAGGGAGTGACTCCAGTCTTGCAATGTCCATAGTTGGGAAGTAGTCCTAAAAGCCATAAGCAGCCATAGGATAGACATACCAACACTGAGAAGAACTTTGAATTTTTTATTATTATTTACTTCCCTCAGCTTAATACTAAGTTTTAGAAGTTTTACAGATACTACAATATCAGTTTTTCATCCAAGAAATCTATCTGGGAGACATTGTCCACTATTTTTTTTTATTAATTGGTTAAATTATATATCATATTAAATTAATTTGCATAGTGTGACCTTTGACCTACTCTTCATTTTAATACCTTAGGAAGAAGATTGATAATGATTTTAACATTAGCTTGTGGTTTAACAATATAAATATGTATATTTTACTTTACAGTTTCATCAGCATTAAAATTTTAGGTTAGAATTCTTACATTATAATTATAGAAAAAATTATAGTTAAGTTCATTTTCCCCAAAGTAAAAATTTCATATGCTATAAGCTAAATACTTGTTGAATTGTTACCTTGTCATTAAATTAGTCATAAAACTTTGGAATATGTATTATATATATTATACATATAATGTATTAACTAAACAATATTTGCAAAAATCAGCTTTATTTTAGAAAATAATATGTAGTAAAAAGGGACAGGCGCTTACCATGGTCTGCTTGTAATTGTACATCACCAGAAACTATTCTGTAAGCACATTTCTCTAGTAACAAAATGGAAAACCTATTTAGTTATTTATAGGCAGTGTTTAGCAGAATCATGCTGAGAGAGCATGAGCTTTCGCTATTATTTGAGTTCATTCTTGTTACTCATGCTTTCTTGTAATTGCCTTCTATATCTGTTTAAGATTGTTTACAATAATTGAACATCAAGAGATATTTTACTGAATAGTTTGTAGATTCTAAGGTTTTTAAGTCTGTGTTCCAAACAAAAGTTTGACACATTAGTAAATTAGTGAAACACAAAACACTTTCGAAAGGTAAGAAGTGATAATTTTTATTCAAATACAATATTTCCACTGTTTTAAAGGACTACATGATCTCCAATAAAGTTCTTTATAATTTGTGTAGAAAGATTTTTCTCTGCAGTGACTGAAAAAATAGAGTAGCCATTTAAATCTGTATAATTTTTGGTTCTTATATTAAACACTATTAATGGATCAAAATTAATTTTTTCAGTTGAAATTAGTTATAACCAAAATATTAGACAAAGCAAGTTACGATAAGAGGGTAAACCTTGGCCTAACTATTCACAGATACCAACATATCATGACAGGGACGAGAGCATTCGTAAAAAAGGAAACTGTTAACATTTGGAAGTTTTCAATAATTTTCTTTTTTAACTATTAAAGAGTTTGTATTACATTAATAGTTTTTATCTTAAGATTAATATAATTGGACTGGGGAAGACAGGGAACTATAAGTTTTGTTTCAGAGAAAATTTTATATAAAATTAACATTCTTGCTGCTGAAAGAAACGTATATGACATGGCGCATTCCTCATAAAATAACCATACCCACTTTATAATTAACTATTATTCTGATGCATATCTTACTAAGACCGTGTTCTTAACATTAGATAAATAGGAAGTAGATTGGACCATAGATAAGTATAGAAGGGTATTCATATCATTGCAATAATTCTTCTTAAAAAATTATTGTTGAGGCATCGACATCATGGTGAAAACAGAAAAAATTTACGTACTTGTGAAATAAAAGTGACAGAATGTTGGAACATGAGAAATTATAGTTGAATATGTATAAACATTAGTGATTCATGTTTAGAACTTGGACAGTAGACAGATACTTTGCTGCTCCTCCAACTTGAGATTAAGATTGGAGAAAGTTCCTGTGCTTAGACACTGAAACACAATGAAACATAGATACATGTACATTGCATGACTCTGAATTTTAATGGGAAACCTGAACATAATGGTTGATTGACCCTACTTAGAGTTCAGATTCTCAGCTGGAAAGTGGAATTTGTATCACAATCGAACACCAGTGTGCTAGAAGTCAATGATAATTTCTGGCAAAGAGAAAAGGAGAACAGTATAGTTTTCAGAAATGAGCATCAAAGAATTCCATCATTTTCAGATTTGGTATGGGAAGTTTATCTCCTGAATAGCAATAATGGAAATACACTCGCAGTGTTCCCCGAGTGAAGAGGGCAACTGCCACAGAACATCAAAAAGCAACAAACTAAAGACTGGGGAACAGCATAATAGTGTTTGAAAGTGAGTGCAGATAAATAGTCTTTGCATAATCCCTGCATGTGAAATAAAGAAAATGAAAAAAAGAATTAGAAAAATAGCACAATTGCTGGGAAAATTCTTGTCTCATAAGTGTAAGAATCAGAGGTCATATGAACAGAACCCATTAGAAAAGGCTGCTTGTGGTAGCACAGCTTGTAATTGCATTGGCGGTAAGATTAGTGGAACTCTGACTTTCTTGGCAAAGTTACAGGAAAAAAGAAAGAGAGGACCTTTCTTAAGAGAAAGAGGAAGAAAGGGGGAAGGAAATAAAATACATGATGGATGGATAGATTAGATAGAGAGATAGGTGATAGATAGATAGATAGATAGATAGATAGATAGATAGATAGATGGTAGAGAAATAGATAGATAATAAGTAGAGAATTCATCTAAAGAATGACACTGGAGCTTGTCGTTTGTCTTCCACATACATATAGTCACACACACACACACACACACACACACACACACACACACACACACAC
>OU015749.1:52188326-52214418 GCA_907169655.1 Acomys percivali
TGTGTGTGTGTGTGTGTGTGTGTGTGTGTGTGTGTGTGTGTGTGTGTAATTTTTATTTCATTTTGCTTGGGCATTTTTTGTTGTTTTCTTGGTTTGATGTTCTTTTTTAATGCATACATTTGATGTTTAGTCATTTTTGTAAATGTTGTTTTGATTTCCTCAGAATAGGTGATGAGATGAAATCCCTACCCAAGCTTTATAAATACATGGCTTGAGCTGGAACCAGAGTGTTTCTATCCAACTATCCCTAGGCCTAGGAAGTTTCTAGCCTGGGTACAATCCAATCTTCCTCAAGCCTGAACCTTGAAGACTTTAGTGTCCAGGCTCCATCTGCAAAACTAGGTCAATAATTTTTTTGGCCTCTGAGTCTTACTCTTGAAAAAGGTCATCTTTCTAGTTCTTTCTGAACACCTCTCCAAGCTCACTGACTCAAATTGGCCTCTTTCATCTTCTCACTAAATTCTTTTGCTTAGAAATACTGCCTCTGACCACAATTTGTCACATGTCATACAGATAGCATTCTTCCCCTTCCACTATATGGTGGTTATGGTGGGGGAGGAGGTCTGCTTCTGTAAGAGATATAGGGGAGTGGAATAGGGTGAAAGAAGGAAAGTGCGTAAGAATGGTTACAATAAGGATGTAATCGGGAAAAGTTATAATACATTAAAATAAAAGTAAATAATATAAAATAAATTTAAAAAGGAAGAAAAACTGCCTCTGAACTCTGAAAACTGAACTTTATGAACTCAACTGAACTCAATTGACCTGCACCAAACTGTACAGAATTCCACTCTACTACACAATTCTCATGTACTTTCTCCATCAACTCTCTTGATCTCTCTTTGCACTGCTCTTAACTAGCTTCTCTTTCCTCTTTGTTCTTATGAGCATAGGGGTATGCTTTTTCTTACTCATTCTGTCATTTGTTTTCTTTGCTTTATCACTTTGCTTTGTCTGCACCTCCATTAGATGTCATTTGTTTGGGATTAATGGTGTGCATTAAAGTATGTCTTATCTATATTCCAGCCAGTGGGATCAAAGTTTTTACTAAGGGTGTGTCTGTAGTCCAGGTGTGATCCCTTGGCAGAACAGCTATGTTGCTTGATTAAAACTCTTCTACATGGGTGGGAAGAAATTGAAATTAATTTGGAAGGGGAAAATAAAATAAAGTATGTTGTATGGAAAACATCAAAAAATACAGAATGTTCTTTCAAAGGGATTGTTGTGGGGGAGATGGTGGAAAGATTGTGAGTGAGAGAGGATCATGGAGTTTGTGTGAGATTGTGTTTCCAACAATAACATAAGCTACTCTCATAGTCTTATGAACATGACTCTCTAAACATGATCTGAAGAAAAGCAACAATCATAGATGTACTAAATTACATGGAGAAAGACCATGAGGACACAACTCTACACACACACACACACACACACACACACACACACACACACACACACAAACTACAGTTGTCAAAAGAATGGCTAGGTAGTGTTCCCCAGGAAGTATCTGTTGCAGAGGGTTTTTCCTCACTTCCTCTCTTCCCAGAATAATGACTCCTGAGACTCCAAATATTATTTACAAATACCTAGGCCATATAGGTAGGCTCTTCTCTGACTAACTCATAACGTAAAATAACCCCTTATACTAACTACACTATATACTGCCATGTATGTAATTACATGTGCTCCAGTACCAAGCATCCATCTTCCTCACATCTTGTCAGTTGTATCTCATGAATGGCTCTACCCAAGATTCTTTCCTACCTATCAGATGTCCCACTTCCTCTATCCTGCTTCACCTATAGGCCATTAGCTTTTTATTAAAAGGTGATGCTTCCATACAGACTCAATAAATTCCTACTAAAGTAGCACATCTATTGATTATCCAAAAATAAATGGTAAGCCTTGAAAATGCATATGCATCTAGCATTGTACAGTTTGAATAGTACTTGCATATTTTGGAATATTAATATTTATTTAGGAATACAAACACACACACATAACAACAATTAATGAGAAAATGGTCATAATTTGAAAGAGAGGAAGAAGAGTTGTAGAGAACAAACAGAACAGGGACATTTGTAATTATATTATAATCTCAGAAAAACCTAAAAAGTAATTACAATAAAGAAAGTCTTCTCTCCTTACCTAATAGCTGGTAGATATCTGCCTTTTTGAGGTATTCAGAAATGCTAAGCTGATGTCACATTTTACCTTGCAAGTAACATAAAAGTGTCAAATCTTTCATAAAATTTCTCACATCTTTTATACATTTTACTCCATTTAAATTATTTTGATGTATTTTCCATCATTGTTCCTGCCCACACATATCTTTGTTTAACATTTATATAACATATACAATCTTCTTCTTAACTTAAACACTAGAAACATATTTGCTTATTCAGAATGCACCTTGGATATCTGATACTGTCTTTTTCTAATATTGTGCTTGCATATTTATCTGTTTTGTAAATTTTTTGAGTAGTGCTAAGTTGAACATAACTTTTCTGTTTACCTTTGTATAAGAGCCTTAAAACAGGTACTCCGACAATTTGACTGTCACTCCAAGTCTACTCAACGATGTCTGATATGATGGTATTTAATAATTTATATAATTTGTGACCAATAGTAGCATAATTTCTGTAAGGTATATTTTGTTTTATTTTGCTTATGTTTTTCATAACTCTCTTTTAATTGCTTTCTTACTGTCTCTATTTGTTTTTTCCTGTCACATCAAAGACAAATGGCTTTCAAAATATATAAGTATGATATACTTGGATTCAGTCACTTCAAGATTGAAGGTAGGCTTTTAGGATGCGTGCTTTTGTACCTCTACTTTGTATTGTTCCAGAAAATGAGACATTCAATGTTTTCTTAGATTTTACTTTACTAGATTATAAATACAATATTACAAATTCTCAAATGAAAAGTGAAAAATGCCACAGCCTTTTAAATACGGTAATCTCAAGTGTCAGTATATTTCATACACTTGGAACATAGAAAATTTCAATGAAATATAAAAACAATAGGTAACAGGATATTTCTTGACAATAAATCGTCTTTTCTAGGCCTCTTTCTCTTGTATTTTGGACTCTTCAGTTCATTTTTTCAACAGAAAGTCACCAAATACTAAGAGTTTTAAAACATGACATTCATATGTATTTTCTACTGCAGGAGGAACGCTCTCCGAGCATGTCTGAGTGAGATATCGACCTGTGAATATAAACAAATATCTGTAGGTGTCATTTTGTTCTGCTGTTCCTTTATCAGAACAGTGGTATTTGGCTTCCACTAAGTTTGTACACTATCTAGTTTTAGGCTCATGACCAGTAATGCATTGATGAATACAGGTTCCATCTCATGGTGGAGACCAAAAAGAAAAAAGGAAAAGAGAGAAATGAATAAAAAAACAACCAAAAATCTAAGTAAATAAAGGTTTAATCCTATCAGGAAAAACAAGAGTATATTTTTGTATACAGTATACAAAATGTACTTTCAGCCGGGAATGTTGTTTTACAAAAGTCCATTAGAACAATTCGGAGATGATCTTATTCACAATTGGATTGTTGGTAATCTCATAATTTAACTTACACGTTACAGTATTTGAATATTAGAAATGCAATTGGGAGTGATTGATAAGAGAAAAAAATTACTGAAGACATAGTTATGTAAGAAGGAGAATAAAACATATTAGTACCTGTTCCAGATTCTAATGGATGTATGTGATATTACCAAAAGTAGTTTTCAGCTTAACATGCTCAGAAGGATTGCATGTGAGTGATCTCTCTCTCTCTCTCTCTCTATATATATATATATATATATATATATATATATATATATATATATATATATAAAGAATGATAGTGAATAAGTTATTTGTCTCCAAGAAAACATATCAATTGCAATGCTTTCCTGAAACTCCAAAATGTTATTCTGCATTTCCATTGCTTTGATGATGCTAAACCATGATGTTTTCATACTCTACATACAGAAGCTACTGCAGGAGGAGACTGAGATGGGTGACTGTTTTTAATAGAAGCTCCTCTCTTTTGTGTGCTCAGAGAAAACAAGTTCTTCATGTTGTTGGTCTTGATGTTACTGGAATTTTTATCACTGCCATATTTGCTCAGTTTTCTTTACTGTTAGACAATGAGGACTAGACTTTCTCTCCAGCATTAATAGTTTGTTTTCATTTTTTTCCATCAACATGTAGCTAACGCTCATCTTTTGAGGCTCATGTTTGACTGAAAACCTTCTGCTAAAACTTCCACTGCTGTTATTAAATATATTACAATGTATTGTGATATCTTAGTTTACAAGATGTGTTAGAATACCAGAGTTTTAAATTCAATTTTCAGCCACTTGAATATAATCTAATTGTAAATATTTCTTGAAACTTACGGGATTTTTCCTTACCATTAAAAATCAAATTTTTTATGAAATAGTCCAATATGATTGATAAGTCAAATATTTCTTGCATTTTGTTATACAATTGCTTGTTCAAACAAGATTCAAAAGAAGTAATGACATCTTCAGAATGTTAGTGGTATGAGCCCCTGAACTATTTATTTTCTTTTTTCTCTCAATCTTCCTTTTGTGAGTGTGATGGTAAATTGCAGAAAGCTGTGCTTAAAAGACCCTTACTTTAAACAATATGTATGTGGCTTGCTGGATGAAAAAAATCAATGTAAACACATCAACTCTGACAGGCAGTTATCAACATTTTACAGAGCCTACAATCACCCTGAAGGATAACCTCTTGAAACTCAGAGGAAAATATACCCCTTACACTTGTCAGTCATCCTTTCTCAATGGAGACAAAGACATGGAATGTATCCCCAGAAACCATATAGTCTCCACAGAATTATTTTAAAAATTGCATTTCCTCTTGGAAATGATTCTTATCAGAATGAGACAAAGCTTAGGACACAGTTGTTTGGAAGAAATAAAGAGACAGATTCATGTATCTTTTCCCGTAGGTTATCTAATTGGAGATAAGCTGTCTTTTATGATATCATCCTGCTTTCTTTGAGAGAGGACTTGCTACTGAAATCATGAGGAATCCAAGGCTCTTGTGAGGAGGCAGAATTTCAAACTGTACTTTTATAAAAGCTTTGAATATTTTAGGCACTTTAGAGATTTTATGTAATTTAATCTTAGCTCCATATAAGCAATCATGACATTATTAACCTCAGTTCAACAGTGGAAAAAAATCTAGGCATTGCAGAGTTCTAACAATTTGAAGAAGGTTATATAAGCAATGAGTGGCCACAAATATATTATAAACTTCTGTGGGAAGGTAATTTTTGGAAGATTTATTCTATTACCCTGAATTTCTTGTAGTGGTACCTTCCATAGTTGTGACTTTAATATAGTTTAGAGCAATTAATTATAATCATGACTTATTGAGGACTAGACATATGGAGAATTACCTGTAAAGATATAAGGCTTCTTTTAGCATCTTTCAGGCTATACTAAAATTATTAAGTTTAGTTATGAATAATATTTTATGGCATAGGTTATACTTAAGCAAAAACATTGACACTTTTTAAATATCAGTGAATTTCTTGTACAATTTTAAAACAAGTATTTCTGTAGTAATGCCATTGTTGTTGTTTTAATATTTAACATAGAAACAGGAGATTTTCCAACATTGCAAAGTAGATGGGGTAATTCAAATTCCCATCAGTTAGGTGTCTTTGTTTTAATTTTGAACATCTGTGAATATTTTCCAGCAAAAGAGAAATTGAATATATTTAGATATTTCCCTGGGCACTGTACAAAAACATAACCCTATTATGAGAGTCCTCAATTTTACATAAATGCTCTGTGAGGCCTTAGGTGATTTATTGGTTTACTGATTCTGTAGCCCTGGATAACCTAGAAAACATTTGGTAGCACAAAGTGTTCTCAAATCTTTCTTTCCTAAGAGCACTGGGTTTATTGATGTTAAGTTGTCATTCTTGAAGGCAAAAGGCTTAACTAAGACAATGGTGAGCTTTAATAACATCAAATTATTACTCTGTGTGATAACATGTGTATGTACAAATATGAAGTGTTTTCAGATAGAGAGAATTTCAAATACACGGTAAACAAAAGAACAATGAGATAAAGATAAATGACATAAAGAATTATAGACAATAGAGAAAATCTGGAAGCAAGAGACTTAAACATCCCAAGGGAAGAGAGCAGCAATTTGTTGCCCAATGTCAAATGGTATAAATATGAATTAATATCACATGTAAAGCAGCAAGGCATTTACAAGAATTCTTGAAGTTTTACATTGGACAAGTCATGTCACCTGAATGGAATAAATAAACAAAAACACAGAAATGTGGAAAATAACAAAGGATACAAAGGCACCCCCTTCTATTAGTCAACTTTTCATTACTGCAACAAAATGTTAAATTGACTTATAAAGAAGATTTTGTTCGTGGAATCTGGGAGATTAAGTCTAAGACTTGGAAGCCCTCCTCTTTGAGTTTCCATTTTAAAAGCAATCTGTTCATTTCACAAGGCAGAAGGCAAAATAATTCTTTACAATTTGGTCTCTTAACACACAATTTTGGGGCTTAATCTTCATTGTTCTAACGACCTCATCTTAGGCCTAAACACTAAAGTTACATTAAACCTTCGAATCTCTCTATTGATGGGATCAACCTGAACTTGTGGAGGGAATTCACCCAAGCTATAGTATTCTGTTAATGACCTTCAAAATTAATGGCATTGACAGAAGACAAAAAAATAATGCATCCAATTCTGTTCCCAAAGCCAGCACTTTCTGCATTTTGCCAGGACAAATCTGAAGATTATTTCATCTTAAAATAATTTGTACATTGAGACACCATTAAACTCTGTATAATTCACATAACACTTTTACCTTCTTTTATAACCAAAGGTGGGAGATAATTTCAAGAAAACAATGTTTTCCAAGCAGCACAGTATTACTTTTAACAATATCTCAATTATTTGATTTTACTAATAAAGATTTGGGAGTCAGATGATGGGGTGAAATCCTGATTGCACAGAGAGGCGAGAAAACATCCAACTTACCTTCTTCCTTGGCCAATATCCGAAATGAAAAATAAAAATAAAAATAACCAAAGCCTCTTTCTAGCTTTCTCCAAAAAACCCTCAAACTGAATATTCCTCACCTCTACTTCCTCTGTGTCTTCCAATCCATCTTTTAGACTTCATTTACACTCTATTATTTTTTCCTGTGTTCGGTTCCAGTCAATTGTTTGCATGTTCCAGCACTTGGCCTAGGGTTAACTTTAACTAATCCTGTTGTCTTGTAGGTTTGGGCTAGAACTTAGCCATATCACAAATAGAAATGCCTATACCAGTAAACAAAACAATCTTGGGGTTCACTGTGTGATCAAGTAACCTGCAACCTCACAGGACATTCACATGTAAAATCACAGTGACTGTGAGAACATGTTCATGACCAGCACAACCCTAAACCATGTAAAACCCTAGGAAAGAGGGAATTGTATAAACATTAAATCTCACCATTACCTGAGAATATAACAGCTTTTGATAATGACTGGGGGAGAGGAAGTCAGCTTTATTCAGTTCTATGGCCCCTGATAGATAGTTCTATTACATGCCAGGGCAGCCCAACCTCCAATACTAGGTAGGCAACACAAAATGGCCTAGATAAGAAGGAGGAAGAAGAGGAAGATGGGAAGGGGAGAGGAGGAGGACAAACGGAGGAGAAAAAGAAGTCTGCAAGTTGTGTGGTAAGTGATGGAAAGATAAGGATGCTGGCTATGGGAGGAGGAGTTAAATATACTAAAATTCAATTGGCAAAAATTCTCAAAATATATAAAATATTATTAGGTATTGCAACTTTAGAAATAGAAAACCAATGGTTTGAAGATAAGAAAGTTATTTTTTGTTATTTGAATTTTTTTAGAACTTTATTGCAGTGAAACTCACTATATCTAGCAAGTTGGCCTTGATGTTTAGTTACCTTTTGGCATTTACCTTCAAAAGAGCCACTGTCTTGAAGGATTTTATAATGTTGTTTTTTGGAAATTAAAATACAAGAATATTCTTTCTAAAGTATCTTGAGATGTTTATCTAAATGAGTTTAACAGCAGGGCCTATAATACCTGTTAACTCCAAGGATTTTTTTTTATAAATTATCTGAAATACTGATGTATAGAATTATAAAATAAAGCATCTGCACCTAGTACATAGTAGTATAGTGTACTATAAACAAAGTGTTTCATTCAATGAGTCCATTCATTCCGTGAACTCTTTCTGAGAATAGCTTTCAGGCATCCAGTGAAAATTTTTCTAAGATACATCTAATATTTATGAATTAGCTAATTTTTTCCACTCTGAAATGTTCTTAAAATTATATGTGCCAAGTTAGAAGAGCAATTCCTCCACTTCAAGCAAACTATATCCAATACATCATGAACATAATTGGTAAATAATAATAGCTTCAACATGATATGCAGTATGTTCTATCTATCAGGTAAAATATGTATAAATACAATCTCATGTATATTACAAGCTTATTCACTTCAAAACAATTATATTTGTTTTAGTAAGTTGTCCCATTCAGAAAAGGAGGCTAAACAGTTATTACCTGTTTATATTTGTGCTATGTTTATGTGATATCAACAGCATCATTCATTTGTTATGATGCCATAAGGCTATATTGATTTGCAAGTTATCAATCAGTAAATTAATAAATACAACTTGAAAGCTAGATAATCTGAACAGATAGTTATAATGATGTCATCTTTTAAATTGGAACAACTACTCAGAATGTGGGATATATTGAAAGTTACATGGCTACCAAAGGTACATGACTGCCCAAAATTTTAATAACCAAGGGTTTGGAATGTTCATGAAATTCCTACTGAGTGAAAGTCTGAAACATGTTTCAAACACATCTCAGAATCAAGAAAAATTTTGTATTCCATCACTGACAATAAAATATTCACTGGTTTTCATTTGGAAGGCTTCCAAATTTGGGTGGACAATTAATAAAAAGGTAGCCATAGTAGTAACCAAGATATAACACTTGGCTTATTAATCAGATCAAGCAGGATATTTAGGTGATAAATAATGTATCAGTGTCAGTGATTAATAATAATAATAATAATAATAATAATAATAATAGTAATGTACAAGAAACTGAAGGATACGCATATAGATAATGAGGTGTGAGTTGGTACAAAATGTTCACTTAAAATTATTCTTAGATTTCAATTTTACTTGTGTATATATATGTGTGTGTTTGTATATTTCCTCTATGTATGTATATGCACAAAATATATGCTTGATGCTCTCTGAGATGCAATTATGGATGAATGTGAGCCACCAAATCAGTGCTGATGTACATGCAGAATCAATCATCATATATGTTGTACTTCAAGAGTAGCTTCACAAACAACTCAGACTACAGTCTGAATCAGATATGGATGGTTTATTGAGTGATGGCATACCTACAATTGCTACTTATACAAAGCAATACTATATTTTAGGCTAATTAGACAAAGTATTATCAGCCAGCCTTTAAGCTGATTTGTCCTAATTGAGGTGAGTGAGTTAATGGTTAGGGCCTTTCAGAGTACATCCAAAGTGTGGCCAGGTGTGTAGATAGCAAACGTGCAACCAGAATGCAGCCAGATAGTAGCAAAGTGTGGATATAAAAAAGAATCAGTCATTGCACCAATGACTCACCTACTGTAGGTTAACTTATCTGCTGGTAGGCAATACTAATACCAGCTATGAATAACTACTTCTAAGATGCAGAGACAAAATGTTTTAAAAACTAACTTAATTTTACCTTATAAACATAAGAGAAGCTGAATACAGATATGGCTGCAGATATGTCAGAGTAGTTCTTAACAATATAGAATATTCATAGCCATAGGACAAGTGAACCATTGCTTTCCCCGAAATTAGACACTTAAAACTTAATTCCTTGCCCTCCTTGGCATTGCTGACAGATGTTTTCAGTAAGCAGTGGGTAGACAAGCAGCGACATCACTGTAGAAGTATAGCAATACAAGACAGAACAAATAAAACTGATTATCTTAAAAGCAATGAGAAGAAATTAAAGACAGTTATTCACATCCATACTAAGTGAAATAGGTGGATCAAGTAAGATAGAAAATTACAAGAAAAAGAGTAGGTTGACAGACGTTATTTACAGTATGAGAAGAACTCTGACTGGGATGAATATTAGGTAGATACAAATTAAGAAGAAGAAAATCATGTGTTTGAAATAGTTTTACTATTTACACAATGAAAGCAAAATAATCACAAAGGATTATACAGGTGGTGAATATAATATTAAGAGAAGATATTTAAGCACAAAAAAGGTGAGAGAATTTCTTACACGCTAAAGTAAATGAACATGAAAAAACTAAAACAAAAAATGCTAGAGAAAACAAAACAAAATATAATTCCTGAAGAATTCATGTTAAAGTGTGAGAGAGTCCTTTCTCATCTTTTTGAAGATGTCACTACATGGCAAATGTATCAGCCGATTAGGCTAGCAGTCACTAGGAGTTTTTTCTCATTGTTGTCTTAATTGTTTAAAGACATGACATATTTGTTACATTGCAATCTATACTTAGTTTCAGATAATATTTGCATGATTAAAATAATATAAACAATTGATCAAAAACACAGTGTATTACAAACTCTAGGAATATTGAACTCAACTTTTTAATAGTAATCTCAGATCTTGTAATTGTCAAGTTGGCATAAGAGCATTGTCGCAAATCCTCACACATTTAATAGGTTAAATTGTTTTTAATTACTGAGTTAATAATAATTTAGCAAATGTAACTACAATAATTTTAACACATAAAAATATTCTATTGTTTGTATCTTGACATGCATCCAGAATTATTTGATATATTTTAAGTAACAAGAAGAAAATGTGGTTAAAAGCACAGTTTGGATAGCTAAAAATAAAATTGAAATTGTATATTGTTTTATTCATTTTTATTATTTTCTTATTACATAGAATATAAATGCTGAGAAACTATGTCCCATAAGACTAAATGTCATAAATTCTCATTTGTGGAGAATATTATGAAATTAGCTCATTACTGAAGAAATTTGAGACACTAATTTTACCATTTAAGAATAAATAATATTTGTGCTCACTTGAATTACTCTTAATTTGTAGTTTTTTGTTTTGTTTTGTTTTCTGGTGTTGTTTGTGGGTTTAGTTTTGTTTTGTTTGTATGTTTTGAGATAGGGTTGCTCTGTGTAGTCTTGACTCATTTTGTAAAGCCAGGGTGACCTCACTCACAGCAATCTACCTGCCTCCGCCTCCCTGAGTGCTGGGATTAAAGGCATGTGCCCCATGCCTGGTTTACTCTTAATTTTTTTTTTTTTTACTTAACCAGATTCCAGTTTTAGTGAGTCTTAAGTGTTTGATAACATATTGTGATTTGAATTAGAATGTCTCCTGTAGGCTCATATATTTTAATGCCTGGTTTCCAGTTTGTAGAATTGTGCTGAAAGATTTAGGAGGTATGGCCTTGTTAGAGAAGAGATGTGACTGAAGGGTGGACTTCAAGGCTTCAACGCCCCTGTCATCCCACTTAGCTCTCCCTTTTTGCTTCCAGCCTCTCTTTCTGTGCCTCCTACATTGTTTTTCAATCAAGACTTAAGTTCTCAACTATTGATCCACATTATACTTGTCTAGTCATGTTCTTTGTCATAATGACCATAGACATTATACCTCTAGAACCATAATGCCCCAAATTAACTTCTTTCATTATAAGTTGCCTAGGTCATATGTTTTGTCAGTGACAGAAAAGTAGCTAAGACACAGATTTATGTGAATATTTTGTACATCTGGTAAGTGTCATAGCTTTGTGTCATTCTTCATGTGAATAGGAAAACAAAGTAATTATATTTCCATCTCTATCTTATCTAGAATTATTATATCTACTACCAACTAGGCTTGCATAAAGTGTAAAATACCCTTCTTTTGGGAACTGTATACTTCAATAGTTTATGCACCACATTTTATTTTTTCCTTTCATAATAGGATGAAGACTTAATTGATATTTTGACTATTGCAGCAATGAACATGGATCAACAGATGTGTTATGTACATTATTTGGATATCTATGAAAGCTGCATTACAGGAGCACATATGCTGCAAACCCTAATAGTGGCACTAAATTAAAACCTCAAAGTTGGTACCACAGATCCAGAGTAAAGAAATCCTTAGTTAAAAATTAGGAAGTTGATCTGATGGAAGGATAGATTGGAATTGACCAATGGGCACAGGGTTACCATTTGCCAAGTACTCAAAGAGATAAGTGCTATTAAAAAGTAAGGTACAAATGCATAAATACAAGGAATTATAAAATCAAAATGGAAAAAAAAGAAAACTAGAAGAAAGAAGGTAGATTTTTAATTAGATTTACTAACAAGAAATAAGTTTAAGTAAGAAAGGAAAGATTAACTTAAAATCAGTAACAATGACTTTATGTAACAAAACTATTACATAGATTATAATATCTAATGCTTTAATGTTTCTGTATGTGAGATAAAAAGAAAATTATTTCAATTTTATTTTTTTACATATCCTTTCAAGTTTTGAGTTTATATTTAAGAGTACTTAAATAGTTAAACCACCTGTGATATACAGAACTATAAATCAAGTCTCGAAAAAACCATGCAAACACAAATAATGATGTTCCAAAGATATAGTTATTTCACATGTTAAATACAAAGGCATTTCACTGGTTCTGTTAAGTTCCCAAATGAGTCAATTCATATGTACTAAAGACATTATTCCAAACAGTGTCTAAAGTGAAAGACCTTTAAAATAGAGCTTGGAACGTCCAAGAGGGAAAATTTTTCTCCTGTTTGTAATAGTGCACCTCTATATTGTAGTACTATGGAGGATTTCATAGACAACCTGTGACAGAAGAGGGTAAGTCATAAGAACTGCAACGCCCCAAGAATTTATACAGTAAAAAGCCTGAGCCCTACAGGGAAATAAGAGCAGTTCACACTATGAGTGATCTTGGTGGCAGAATAGTCTCCAAACAAGTCTACAGATGAGAATACAATATAGCTGTGCTCTTGGCAGCAATCTCAGGAGAGTCTGAGTGATTCACCCATTGAAGCTGTGCCTAGCTCCTCACTAATAGGAACTTTTGGATAGTAAATTGTGTTGCCTTAGAAAGATTATACACCTCTGCAAATGTATGTGCTGTGTAAAGCTACCAAAGATTAATAAATAAAGGTTCTATAAATCACAAAACTTTATAGAAGCAAAACACTGGTTTTACTTTTTATATGATTAAAGATCAGCTTGTCATTCTTATGTAATAATCTAGGTAGTGTCAGCAAAGCTGAGAATTTTAAGATCTCAGAGATAATAAGCAATCATAGTTAATATTGAATATTTGACCCTGATACTAAGGTTGTTGTCCTTCATAATCAGTAAGCCCTGAGCTAGATGAAATGAATGACAGTCTTTCCCACCAGGGTTCCCTCTTCTCTGCCCCAATGGGGGAGATGAAGCCCCCAGACCCTGTAATTGAGGAATGAATGAAAGGTCATCCTTATGGAAGTTACAGGTCCAACTCCCTTTCTTCAGATAGAACCCCTTCAGCAAGCCCCTGGGGCTCCTGAATTGCCTCTCCATGCTAATGGGACATCTCAGTACCTTAGCCCTTCAGCCCATGGCATTAACTTACCCTGAAAATCTACACTCCTTCTCCAATGTTCTATATAACTTTCCTTCATGCCCCCCCAAATTTGTCTGCCTCCACATAGCAGATCCCAGCAGGCTATTTCTGTTCATGCTCATGGGCCATTTGTTACTCTGCTCCCTTTTTACTGAGGACTTGATGTCAAGGACCACAGGAATTAGGGGGAGCCACAATTGAAATGTTGTTTTAGCTATTGGCCCTAAGATTGTTTTTTTTTTTTTTTTAATTTTGAACTCTACCTGGAGAATCAAATAAAGGAGAGAGAGAGAGAATCAAATACAGGAGACAAAGAGAGAGAGAGAGAGAGAGAGAGAGAGAGAGAGAGAGAGAGAGAGAGAGGTAGTTATAACTTTAGAAAAAAGAGTTCTGTTAGAAGTTGGTCTGATACATTTTGGTGCTAATTACTACTTACTGTCTTTCAATGTACCTCAATATTGGTGGGTTACCTTGCCTAAAAGTTTATTGCTGTTTTACCAAAAACAAACATATACACCTGGGCAAGAAATGGGATAGGCATGGCTAAGGTTTAAGGGCTTTAGAGACAGACAGCTTCTTGGGAAGTGAAGCAGTCAGAGACCTGAAGATCTTGGGCAAAAGAAAAAACTAGAGAGGAAGAGCTGAAGGAAGAAGTTCACCACCATGAGTGAGGCGGAGAAGAAGCACATGGCCAGCAGAGATGGAAGAACTGGCCCAAGGAACATTAGCAAGGGTTTGGGATTACGGATGGGAGGTAGATTGGTAGACATTATTAGAAGCAGATGGCTTGGGATTGGGGCAGAGAAAAAGGGGAGGTAGTTTAGGGGATTAATATCTGCCTTGCCCCAGGTGAACCTAGGCTATTTTAAAATGTAACAGGTATATTGATTGACAATTGGGTAGAAAATACCACCAAAGTAATTATAGCCTAATACTAAACATTTATGTTTAAATTAACCACACAGAGTTCAAGTGCAACAAATGAAAAGATGGTTCTGTGGTTGTCCACCTTTTTCTCTGTGTCCATAGAGAGAACTTCACATATGTGCCATTAAATACCTATTATATCCAAGTTTTCTTCAAAAATCATAGAATATTTTTATTTTCAAAGTAAATTAAAAATGATGGAGTTCTAGTCCCCTACATAATTATATTAATGTGTTTTCTGCTGCAACAACATATCCTGGGCAAATTAACAACTATGAAAAATAATAAATAAATTTTAGGTGTAAGAAAGAAAAATATGAGCAGATTGTAAAATCTTTGATAAAAATGTGTCTTATGAGAGCAGTAGCCCACAACTATTCTTTCAGCAATTAGTTAGTTTTAGGATGTCTACATAAGAACACAACATACCCAACTGTTCAAAGCAAAGGAATGGTAGAAGTAGTTCAATGCTCAACTCTAAATTATACTATAAAGCCAAAGTTAACCAAACCAGCATGCTACCAAACAAAATACAAGATCAGTGGGACACAAGACCCAGAAATAAACTTAAACAGGCACTTGAATTTGATGAAACATAAAAACATATATTGGAGAAGTGAGAGCTTTTTCCTACAAAGAAAAGCATGCCTCCTCAAAATATAATTCAAGAAAGAGTAGACATCCTCATTTAGAAGAATAAAAATAGATCCTGTCTCTCACCCTGTATAAAAAATCAATATAGAATGTACAAAAGACTTTGATGTATGATTAGAACTTCTGAACTTGTTAGAAGAAAACAGGGAAAGGAACGCAAAACATAGGTATACAGAAGAACTCGAAAAGTCAATAGCTTAGGAAAGAATATAGAGTTGACAAATTGGAATGCATGAAATCATAAAGTTTTGTGTAAACAATTAACAGTTAATTGAGTTCAAAAATAGCCTTTAGAATAGGGAAATGATTTGCCAGCTAAACATCTGATAAATAATTAATAACTAGAATATAATGAGCACAGAGAAAATTAAATATAAAGTAATCAAACAATCAATAATGCAGTAGATAGCCTCCCAAATATGGAGTAGAAGTTGTACTGAAAATGTAAAACGGATCCAAAGTTATGGATTAGAGGTCTTCTCCCCTCTGAGAAGAAATAGAGGGGGAGTGAGAGAGGGTAGGGAAGAGGACAGGGAGAGATTTTATACCCTTTATTACCATGAAGTACAGACTGAAACTGCACTGAGATCCCATATCACCTCAGTAAAAAATCGCAGTCAATAAATGACAAACAAGCAATCAAACAAAAGAAAGAAGTGTGATTAAGATATTGATATCCAAGAAGGTGAGCATTTATGATAGAGCCCGTAAAGAGTAATTAAATTAAGGGGAAAACAGGAAAGAAAATAACATATAAATTGATCTGGTGGGGGCGGGCGGAACTAAGCTGATGAGGAATGTAGCGTCCTAGGGATTGATCAAAGCCTAGACAGCAGTCCAAATAAGGCTTAAGTCGGGCTTTCATTATTCAGGCAAGTGAAAGAACCAGGGCACCCTCTACCCTGCAGAGAGTGGCATAACTGTATTGCCTGCAGAAGGAGAGGCACTTCCTCACAATAGGAAGAGTGTGGCCTGGTTCTTCCATGATTAGTCTGTGTTTCAGCAAAATATTGGTCCAAATCTCAGTATAAGGTTTTTCATCTTTTCAATTTTAAACTAAACCTCTGCTGAAGGTTAGAGTTGCTCCTGAGTTTCTACAACCAAAAATGTTGCCAAACATGACTGACATTTGTGGATTTAAAGTATGTAGCAGGTCGATTTTGATAAATAGTAGGATGGCTTTACCTGTTTAGTTTTTATTAGGTTGGTATTGTTTTTAATCCAGCCTTTCACTTTAAAGTGTTACCTATCTTTAAGGTTACGATGAGCTTAAGACGAGAACAGAAAGAAGGATTTCTTCTTTCAACCCATTCATCAGGGCTATGTCTGTTAATTGGAAAGGTGAAACCAGTAATGTTGAAAGCTATTCTCGAAAAAATGTGAGTCAACTGAAAAATTTATGTTGTTGTTTCCCATTTTCATTTTTGGCCATGCTTTATATTGCCTTAACTTTGTTTTCTTTGTTGAGTCTGTTGATTATGATTGCTCATCTCTTCAATTTGAATTATTTTGTGTATTCTTCAGCAATATATTTTTGTCTGTTTGAAATATGAAATTTTTTCTTATTCTTTCAACAATGAAAAATAGTTTTGCTAGGTACAGTAGTCTAGATTGGCAATCGCTTAGAATTTGGAGTGCATTGCTCTAGGCAATTCTGCCTTTCAAATTTTCCTTGAGAAATCCAGTTACTGCAGTGTGTTTTCCTTTATATGTAACTCGTGGTTTTGTTTGTTTGCTAGTTTGTTTGTTTTTTGCTTGTTTGTTTTTATTTTGTTTTGCCTGAAGCAATCAATACTCTTTCTCTGGTATGTCACAGACTGAGTTTCTTTTTTGTTCTTACCTATTTATGTTCTGTGTTCTTTCTGTATCTGTATGTGTGCCCTCTTTCCTTAATCTGAGGAAGTTTTCCATATGATGATAGGTTGTTCTCTAACACCTATATTTTCTGCTTTATGATTCTAAGGACTGAGATTCTTGGTGTGTACTGTCAGGCTAGACCATGAATGGCTTTATTCTAGCTGATTTCTAGATGTGTCAGTTGGGAATTTGTTTCAGTTCATGTTTACTTAGCTACCTTCCCACTTATTCTAGTGCATGAATATCTAAAATATTTAGTTATGGATTGGAGTTTTTGCTATCTTTTAAAAATAGATAAATACATTAGAGTAATAGATAAGAGTGATATTTTATATGTTAGTTACAAATACCATGAATTTATGATATCTGTTGTAATTATACAGATTTAATAATAATTTCCCATTATATCACTTTATATAAAAATGGTGTGTAAAAATTCCATGAGAGTGGAAGTTTTTTGATTTCACTCTAAGTCTTCTATAATATCTTCTATCTAATTTTTAATTTACTCTTTATCCCTCTCCAATACCCATTCTAATATCCATAAGCCAGTCTAATCTGGTATTTATTTTTATCCTGATTATAAAATGATGAAAATAGTAGATTGCTGAAAACAATGTAACTTCTAATTCTTCCAAGTAAGTTGTATTAATCTGCAGATTTTGATGATTTTCTTATTCTTTACTAATTTGAATCCTTCTCTTTTGAGTGGATGTCAATGAGATTCTTCACTGTGATGAATATCTGTACCCTCTGCACACTCATGAAAGGTAGAAACGTTTAATATCTCAGGCATTTTCTTCTCACACTTTAGAAACATGATATAATGAATAAAAGAAGCCACTGTAAAATTATCAGTAAAATAAATATGTTAACAAATGTAGATTGTGTGATAAATTGAAACAAAAGTTCACTAAACATAGCATTAAAAGGATACTTCATTTGCTTTCAGGTTGAAATGCTCTTTTCCTTTTTGTGATAAACTAAAGAGCTCCTTTACAAATATAGACAATACTCTCTTAAGCATTGAGGTCCATGAATATGCTATAAATATGGATGTTTGTCAGTAGATTGACAAAAAAGCTACACACAATAGACTAAAGAATGGCTGGGGCCATGTTCTAATGAAACTTAAAAAACAGCCACCACATACTGCAGAACATGTTGTAAACCAGGGACACCATCCTTACTTTACATATGGTTATAAAGATGGTAAGACCATTCGAGATTCACAATTTTATTTGAAACACCACTAGTTAAGAGAAGTGCATTTGCATAGATGGATATGACATAATTGAACTTGGCAGCCATGGTGAACTTCTTAAGCCATGCCATGCTAAGATTCATTTTTGAGAAAAATGAATTTCAAAGGATATTAAAAGAATCAAGACATCATTATATCCCAACTTTCTTTGTTCTGTTTAAGAAGATTGATCATATTCCACCTATGGCTAAGTAAACACAAAAGCTGATGGTTTGTTGTTGATAGAAATGGAATGCACACTTGCACAAAAACACTGCACAGCTTACACCAAGTAGAAATAGACTGTGATAATGATATTGCACCCTTATTAGCATAACTGTGTATTATACATATGATACATAGAAATAGAGCCTTAGGTGTTTCTTTTTTGAAAATAACTTTTCCATATGTTTTATCCTAACTGCAGTACTCCCTCCCCTTGTTCCTCCCATTTCCTCTATACCTCCTCTTACATCTAGATTCCTACACCTTCTGTCTCTCACTGTAAACAGACAGGCATCTAAAATCATTAAAACCAAATATAAGATACCTCAAAAGCAACAAATAAGAATAGGACAAAACAGCTAAAAAGAAACTGCCAAATAAAAAGTACAAGAAATTCATATAGAAAGAGAAACACATGACTGTACAATTGAGAAGTTGATAAAAACACAAAACTGGAAGCCATATTTATATATACACAAAGAATCTGCACAGTTATAAGATAACAAAGAGGTAGGCAGGGTATTGACAGGATTTAAACTATTTCATTGTCAGTGATTCTTTAAAATAATAAAAACATTTTAAATGCCATATTCTGTATGTCTCTGAGGTTTTTAAAGACCTTTTCTAACTATTTTACCTTATATTTCTATATAATCATGTTTGCCCGTTGTGCCAAAGATGTATAATTCTGTGATAAAAATTGACTAGTAATTGATAAGACCATGATTTAACTTATATAACTTACTTATCCTAAAGAGCCTGCAATAGCACTCTCAAAATATTGGTAGTAAACCTTGTATTATAATAGAGTTATATGGATACAATACCTCAGATTAGAGTATGTATATATATTCTATATCTGCCTTTGTCTTGGGCACACACACACACACACACACACACACTCACTCACACACACACACATATATAGTGTGTGTGTGTGTGAGTGAGTGTGTGTGTGTGTGTGTGTGTGTGTATAGTGAGAAGATTCTGCTCAATACATGGAAATGGAGATACGGTTGTTCAAAGAATTTTAAAAAATAGAGAAACAGATTATGAAAGGATAAAGCATTTTCTATATGAGTGAAAAGCAGAGTTTTACAAGATATCATAATTTGAGTTAATTTTATCCCAATCTTTTCAAAAGGTGGATGAGGGAAAAATCATTTTTAAAATTAACTAAGATTTTTATGGAAGAAATTTCAAAGATACATTAACAATGAGACAGGCAACACCCAGCCTACTTCAAAGAAGATGATGAGGATCACAGAACCTCCTTATGGACATGGCTTCAAACACGGCAAATAAACCACTGATAAAAATGTCCTAATTTCTACCACAGACAGAATTCTACCTAAAAAATGGGCAAGCTTGGATGCTGGGAGTGTCATTGGCCCAACTCTGCCAATACAGTGTAAGCAAAGCCTCAATAGTTCCTGCTACTCAAATATGTCTGTCAGATATATTGGACTAGAAGGCTGAAGATGATGCTTCAACGTTATAGAGAATTTTGGGTGAGTGTTCAGGCTGCAAAGTGTCTCTGTCATCTTCTTATTTGAGAAGCTGTTAACCTGCACTCTCAACAAACTCAGGAAATCAATTTTATTCCTTCTCCAAGTCTCTGATGAAGTTGAAGACCAGATTAGTTTTACAATGAAGCTTAGTTGTTTAGGGTTTAAGGTATTTTTAGGTCTAGATAGATATTTTAAGTTCATAATTATGAGACATGATAAATATTGATTTATGTTCAGAATTGTAGACACACCAAGATAGGAAAGATGTTTTTTAGAAAGCTGTCAAATACAAATAGCAAAACACTAAGAATGTACCATTAATATAATTCCTGATTGTGTCATGCTTCTTCTTACTTTAGGTATTTTATTGTATATATGTATAATAATATAAATATATATCTAAAAAAATAAAAAAGATTTAATTAAAAAGAAAAGGATTCCATGATGCCAGTGAGCAGTGGGGACTTTGCCTAGAATCAAGAGTAATTGAGTCAGGGTATTATACTGATTTCGTAGCCAGGAACATAGAGCTCTCCCCTCACTATAGGAGGACAACTCCACAGTTTAGAAGGAACAAACTTCAGGAAACCTGCACTCTCCCAAGTATGGGAAAGAACATGGATAGAGCAACTTTCCAAGGTTGAATCAAGATCAGGCAAACAAATTAAACAGTCCTATATCCCCTAAGAAAATAGAATCTGTCATCAAAAGTTTCCCAAACAAAAAGAGTCCTGGGCCAGATGGATTCAGTTCCACACCTTCAAAGAAGAACTAATGCCAATATTCCTCAAACTATTTCACAAAACAGAAACATAAGAAACACTACCAAACTCACTCTATGAAGTCACAGTTACCTTAATATCTAAGCCACACAAAGACCCAATAAAGCAAATTTTAGACCAATCTCACTAATGAACATAGATGCAAAAATACTCAATAAAATTCTAGCAAACCAAGTCCAATATCACATCAAAATCTCATCCATCATGACCAAGTAGGCTTCATAACAGGCATGCAGATATGGTTCAATATATGGAAATCCATCAATGTAACCAACCATACAAACAAACTGAAGGAAAAGAAAACATGATCATCTCTTTAGATGTGACAAAAGCATTTGATAAAATCCAACACCCTTTCAGGTTAAAAGTCTTAAAGAGATCAGGCATACAATGCAGATACCTAAACATAGTAAAGGCAACGTACAGAAAGCCTATAGCCAGCATCAAGCTAAATGGCAAGATACTTAAATCAATCCCACTGAAATCAGGGACACGACAAGGCTGTCCACTATCCCTATTTCTCTTCAATATAGTACTCCTAGCTAGAGCAATAAGATAGCTAAAGGAGATCAAGGGGGTACAAACAAGAAAGGAGGAAGTTGAATTTCACTGTTTGTAGATGATAGGATCGGATACATCAGCGACCCTCAAAATTCTACTAAAGAACTCTACAGCTGATAAACAACTTTAGCAAAGTGGCAGGATACAAAATTAACATGAAAAAGTCAATAGCTATCCTGTATACAGATGACAAATGGGTAGAGAAAGAAATTGGGGAAACCACTCCCTTCACAATAGCCTCAAACAATATAAACCACTCCCTTCAAATAGCCTCAAACAATATAAAGTATCTTGGTGTATACATAACCAAGTAAGTAAAATCCCTACATGAAACAAACTTCATGTCCCTGCAGATGCAAATTGAAGAGGATATCAGAAAATGGAAAGATCTCCCATGCTCATGGATTGGGAGAATCAACATAGTGAAAATGGTCATCTTATTAAATGCAATCTATAGATTCAAAGCAATCCCTATCAAAATAACAACACAATATTTTACAGAACAGGAAAGATCAATTCTCAACTTCATATGAAAAAGCAAAAAACACAGGATAGCTAAAACAATCATATACAATAAAAGACCTGCTGGTAGGTTCTCTATCCCTGATCTCAAGGTGTACTATAGAGCAACAGTAATAAAAACAGCATGGTACTGGCATAGAAAAAGGCCAGTTGACCAATGGAATCAAATTGAAGGCCCAAATATACATCCACATACCTATGATCATTTGATTTTGTGACAAAGAAGGTAAAACCATAAAATGGAAAAGGACAGCATCTTCAACAAATAGTGCAAGTCAACTGGATGTGTACTTGTAAAAAATGCAAATAGATACATATTTATCACCTTGTATGAAAGTAAATCCAAGTGAAGTAAAGACCTCAACATAAAACCAGACACACTAAATCTGTTAAAAGAAGAGTGGTAAGGGCCTAGAACACATTGGCACAGGAGAAAACTTGCTGAACAGAACACAAACAGCTCACGCTCTAAGATCAACAATTAATAAATAGGACTTCATGAGGCTGAGAAGCTTCTGCAAGGCAGAAGATGCTGTCAACCGATCAAAGAGACAGCACACAGACTGCGGAAAGATTTTTACCAAGCCTACATCTAACAAAGAGCTAATGTCTAAAATATATATTAAAATAATTCAAGAAATTAAACACCATCAAATCAAATAATCCAATTAAAATGGGGTACAGTACTAAACATAGAATTCTCAATAGAATGGCTGAGAAATACTTAAAGAAATGCTCAACATCCTTAGTCATCAGGGAAATGCAAATCAAAACAACCTTGAGATTCCATCTTACACTTATCTAAATGGCGAAGATCAATAAATAGATTGACAACACATGCTGGCAACAATATTGAGAAAGGGGAACACTTCTCCACTGCTGGTGGGAGTACAAACTTGTACAACCACTCTGGAAAGCAATATGGTGCTTTCTCAGAAAATTGGGAATAGTTCTACCCCAGAACCCAGCTATACCACTCCTGGGCACATATCCAAAAGATGTCCCACCATACAGCAAGGACATTTGCTCAACTATGTTCATAGCAGCCTTATTAGTAATAGCCAGAACCTGGAAACAGCTGAGATATCCTTCAACTGAGGAATGGATGAAGAAACTGTAGTACATCTTGACAATGGAATACTATTCAACTATTAAAAAACAAGAAAATCTTGAATTTTACAGGCAAATGGATGGAATAAGAAAGGATCATACTTAGTGAGATAACCCACACCCCCCAAAAAAAACCACACGCATGGTATATACTCACTTATATGTGAATTTTAGACCAACATAAATGTCTTCTGTGAACATCTACCCAGCAGGGGAGATACAGAGACTTGAAGCTGCACACTGGACAGAGTGCTGAGAGTTTAGGGTGGCACAGAGGAAGAGATCATATGTAGTACAGGGGACCCTAGATAAGCAAAGGTCAGACATTTGGGGAGGAAGGCCCCCCATTCTAAGGACTAGGCCGGGGAGAGAAAGGGGACAAGGGAAGGGATGGGATCGGGAGTGGATGAGAGAGGAGGTGGGATCAGGAGAGGATGAGGGAAGGGGCTACAATTGCGTTGTAAAGAATTCAAACTGCAGAAAAAGCAGGTAACTTATATTTCTAATACCACCACATGGGAATAGCTCTGAGCCTGGAAGAGATATCAATGTAAATGCGCAGAGAGGCTTCATGTTGGCCACAGATTCTCTGTGGCTTATTACTAGAGGCCATTCTTACTATGGCATGAAGGACCATTTGCAGAAGCCTAACATCAGCTCATACAATGGCAGAGAAATGGATTTAATTGTTCTGTGCATCCCACATACCTCACACAATTATAGTGTTAAAACTGTGCAATGCTTGTGATAAATTATGTTTGCAGAACAAAAGAACCAGCCATTGATCTGGATCAGACCTGACAGGATCCAGTCCTCTCAGCATGCTGGATTTGAACAGCTTACTGGACAGCATTGTAGAAAGCTTCTGATGCATTTCAATCTCCTATTCGGCCTGGAATCTCTCAACATTTAGAAAATGGACCACAAATGCAATCGCTGGCTTGCTTAACCATTCTCTCCATTTTGGGGGCCCCTTCTAAGGTATTATTCATCCCAATTCAGTCTGAAGAAACCTCAAGAGAATGAAGTCCCATTCCCTCTAAGTGGGCTTGGGTAGCTTTCTGTTAGCTCTCTTTGTCTACAAATGCTTATTTCATTGGGAGGTGGTTATAGGTTATTATTGGTTTTATACAGAGAAAAAACTATGCAGAACTCAGGGACATCTCCCTTTTCCTTTATCTTTCATCCATAGGAAAGGAAATCAGATCTGTAAAGAAAGAAAGGGAGATATAGAAATATAGAAGGAGAATAGAACAAAAGGTAGATGATTGAAACTACTTCTTAACTCAAAGCCTTAATTGTTACTCATAATGTAGGTTCTATCTAAGTCATGAGTATAGAATTTAGCATATTGATATAAAACAAGGGCATGTCCAATACTTGTTTGATTCTAGTACAAGGATATATATCCTAAGTCTTAAATAAAGATAAGACATAAGACCCTATAAATATATGATGTAAAATAGTTAAATAATAGCAGGCTCTGGTAAATGCCCAGAGCCAGAGCTTTTTACCTATAGATGAAATGACTCCTATTTTATATCTTAATATGTTATAACATTTGGTCATTTTCTGAAAATAATGTAATGTGAAATTTTGGTACCCTAATGCCTGTAAGAAAAGGAATAAATAAGTACAGATTGATTTAAAACAACTCTTGTTACAAAGAGAAAAAATTGGTGTTGGTTTCATTTATTTCTCTGCTGATGTGGTAGAAGTCTATTTAGGATTGGTGTTAGATTCTAGAACTGGAATTAATTTATATTCAGCAACCTGGTTAACCAATGAGTAATAGTACCCTTTGGGCATGGGTAAGATCAATGTTGCAATCTCAATTTTTCTTTGAAGATGCATGTATAATTTTTTCAATGTTCTTTTTATGTTTGTTTGTTTGTGTTGTTTTCTTGAATGGGTTTAAAAACAAGATGGAATATGATTCATAGAGCATTATGACATTGTTGCTTCCTACTATTATGAAATTTAAGTATAATAATTACTAATGTTCCTGTTGATTAATATTTTGTTGTCTGTTGAATTCCATTTTGAAGGCTATGGATCTCAGGTTAACTTGTGGAACTGTTATCAGAGTCTGGAATGACTCATCTCTTCCTCTGCCTTTTATAATAGTAAACTTTCTTTGATTTTCTTGGTCTCTACTGGCAATTGCCTATTGTGGATGCCAGTTTACTGTAATACATGGAAGAGTTGGGATATCATCTGGAGAATAACATATACTAACTATAAGGGGGAGTTTTATTCAGAAATTTACTAAGTATATACCAATCCAAGCACTTAACAGAAAAATCAAATAGCAAATAGCAAAATGGTAAGTAAGTAGGTAGATAGATAGTGAAATACCATCATATTCAGGATTCAAAACATCCTGCAGAAGTCAATTGTGAAAACTCTTTAAAGGAAGATAGCTAGAGTTCTCAGTAGACAGGGTCTCCATGAAGACAAAAGTGTGCACTCAGGTGAGACTTCCAAGCAAAAAAAGAAAAACAAAAACTCAAACAAAAAAAAACAAAACATAGAAAAAGATAGAGGGACTATTAAATTGGGTACTGATAACAAGTAGCAAAACGGATGTATAGAGAAAGTGAGAGAGTCTGCTGCAGTCAGAAGGAGGTGAGATCATCTCCACAAAGAAAGTCAAGGACTACCCAGGAGATTAGCATATTTTTGTCTGAAAGTTGAGGACCTAAATTCCAGAGTCAGCTTCTTAGTGAGATCAAACCACACATGACAATCTACCGGTGTAATGTATACTGTGGTGCTTTGAATAACAATGGTCCCCATAGGCTCTTACATATGACTACTGAGTCACCTGGGACTGTATATTTGAGAAGGTGTGGGACCTGTCTCTGTCTGTCTGTCTCTTTCTGTCTCTGTCTGTCTCTATCTGCCTATCTGTCTCTGCCTTTCTCTGTCTTTCTCTGTCTGTCTCTCTCTGTCTCTCTCTCTCTCTCTCTCTCTCTCTCTCTCTCTCTCTCTCTCTCT
>OU015749.1:52214428-52227452 GCA_907169655.1 Acomys percivali
TCTCTCTCTCTCTCTCTCTCTCTCTCTCTCTCTCTCTCTCTCTCTCTGTCTCTCTCTCTCTCGGCCTCCCATTGTAGGTCTGAGTGTAGTTCTCAACTACTGCTCCAGTCACATGCATGCAGCCACACCTCCATCCTGATGATAAAATATTAACCCCTTGAAACTGTAAGCAAAACCCCTGTCTGATAAGTGTTGTCTTGATCACAGTGTATATTCATAGCAATGGAACAGTGACAAGGACACACATTGTTTAGGTTCTCAATTCAGTTTTAACTCTGAATCTCACAAAACATTTATTTTAAACAATGAATAATTCTTCCAGAATTTTCTTGACAAAAACATAGGTAATATTATTATTATCTTTTATTATCTGATATTAGCCTTGAAGTTATTCATATATTTGTGCTTAAATCTGTGAATATGTTACTTTGGATATTTAAAGGGATTTTTCATGTAAAAATATGGATATTCGGATGTGGGACTTTATCTCAGGTTTTATAATTATATGAGTTCTAAATTAGAATGCTTTTGTTAGCTAAAAGATGAAAGATGTAACAACAGAATATATAGATACATGAAATATAATGTTCATGGCTTTGAAAGAGGGGGGAGAAATCCATAGGTATAGAGGTAAGTAGCTATTAGAGACTGGAAAAGGTGAGAAAGAATGTGTTATCTAGTGTAAGCCAGGCATGACACTTGTCTGACTTCTCTCTTAGAAGTACTCTATGAAAATAAATTTGAATTGTGCTAATGGAATACATTTTTGAAAAATCAATGCAATAACAATATAAAATGAAAATTCTGATTAAAAACATCTATACTATGTAATACTTTCATCTTTCATGTGCTTTAAGTCTCTTATTAAAATGTGGAAGTCTCCTTCCTCTCACCTTTTCTATTAGCCTTCTGTCATTTTTTTCCCTTTCCATTACATCATTTTTTTCTTTCTATAACAACCAACAAAGGCATTTCATACTTTTGTGCTTAAGACAACATAACAAAGTAAGGTTATTGCTAGAGGCTGAATAATAATAATAATAATAATAATAATAATAATAATAATAATTATTATTATTATTATTATTATTATTATTATTTACTCACATTACATCATTATTGTTACTCCCATTCTTAGTATCGTTCCATTCCCACCCTCCCTCCCACTTCCACCCCATTACCCTCCCCTAGACCTTTGACAGGGATTGGGGTTTTTTTCTCCCACTGTCTGACCACAGCCTATCAGGTATCATCAGGATAGCCTGCACCTCCTTCCTCTGTTTGCCAGCAGGGCCTCCTGGTCACTGGGAACTGATCAAATCTCAGGCAGCAGAGTTCATGTCAGAGGCAGTCCTGCCAATTCTCCCCTCAAACAGTGGAGAATGAGCTGTCCATGGGCTGTTTGTGAATAGGGATTCTAGCTTCTCTACGTACATTCTTCTCTGTTGATGCATCAATTTGTCCACGGCTCCCTCGATCGAAAGCCAGCAAGGCAGAATTTTCCTTTTGAGGTGGGGGACAAGTAAATACTTTTGAGAAGCCATTTTGTATTATATTGAAAGATGTCCACTTACAAAGTCAATGAAAATAATAATTGTGTGGTTTGAGATCTTCATGATTCTTAACTTGCATACTAAAACTTATATAAAAATCAAGAGGGGATAAAATTTACAAAGTTATGGGAGACAGTCTATTGATGATGACCTCATTCTAAATGTGGAAAATTATTTCAAAATTTGCCGTCTTATGGGAACACAAATCTAAGCACAGGGCTGCAGAGATACAGAGATGTGCCTCTTTGAGGAAATTCTATTTTATTCTGAAAGAATCACAGGACTTTTTGCCAAGGCTAAAAGTATTCTGAAGGCTTATGTGTTTCTTTCTCTCTCTCTCTCTCTCTCTCTCTCTCTCTCTCTCTCTCTCTCTCTCTTTCTTTCTTTCTTTCTTTCTTTTTTACTGTGAGCACTATGTGGAGGTGTCAGTAGGACAATCATTACCACACATGTTAAAGATGAGAGCACAACGCAGTTGATATTACACATTGTAACAATGGATCATAGAAATCTGAAGATGATGTAATTAAAGGATAAAAATTATTTAGAATAAATCCCACAGAGTACAGAGTAGGAAGGTGAATACACAAAGAAAAGGTGCTTCAATATAATTTCATAGAATTAGTTATTCTAAAATTAGTCACAATAGTTCTTCCTGTAAGAATAGCCGTAATCTCTTTTATAGAACTAATTTTAGATTTATGAGGCCTATTTTACAATTGACTATGATCTTTCCAATGCTTAAAATTAAAATTACACATGAATGTCTCTCTATTGATTATTGAAAATATAAAAGATACATCAGATATGTGGAAATTGTTAATGACTTAACATTGAACAATTTGTATACATAGTACTTTAATTAGTGGCATGTTTAATTGTAAATTAAAACAAAGGCAGCTTTTATTTTGACGCTATACTATGCAAGCTGGGAGATACATGGAAAAAGATGTATCTTTGTTTTCAAATATTTCTTTTATATTTACTCATTTACAGGGGGCATGCCGTTGTTGAGAAAAATTCTTAAGAACATACTAAGATACTGCTTTGAAATACTACTTGAGACGGTGACATGTGAACTATGAGCCAACTCCTTTATGCACTTAGTCAGCATGTGTCATGTACATGTTAAGTAATTATAGACGTAGTGCATGAGACAGACACAGATCAATTTCACCTGAGTAAATTCCTTGGGGAAAATGAGAATAAAAAATGTATACAGTAATTTTAGTTCCATGGTGACAGGAAGTTGGAAATGACTTAAAAACACGTAAACTTTAAAGAACATTATTTTCAAACCACAACAGAAAATTTCAGTTAAAGTTCACATAATTTATTCATTCAACATTGTACCCCATACATAAAATAGTTTGTCTAAGATTTGTTTTTTAAAATTTTGTTAATTAATCAATTTTCTTCTGCATCTATGCAAGAATTTTATCTCTATCTATCTATCTATCTATCTGTCTATCATCTATCTATAAATATATCAGTCTATCATCTATCATTGTTTACTCTCTAGCTACCTATCATATATCAATTATATATCTCTCTATCTATCTATCTCTCTATCTATCTATCTATTTATCTAGCATCTATTAGTTATTTAACATGTATCTGTCTATTTAGATATTATATCCAGGCTTACAAAAAACATAGTATTTCTGTATATATTATAGCTAATTGTATTATCACTATGTCATTTTTGTTTTACTAAAATGATTAACTCATAAAATATATATCCCTTATTTAGTTACTTACATATTGCATCTAAGCTTTATTGTCAGTCTCAGTCTGTCATGAACATACAGGATTAGGTGTAAAGTTCATTTCTTCATCTTAAGGTGAAAAAGGGATTTTTGTAAGTTAGTATTCTGTTTGGAATTGTAAGTAGGGATCCATATTCATTGTTCTCATTTTAGTTCCTCTAGAACCACAATAGTTATTGCTCTTTGTTTTCTTCAAGCTAAGGATGTGGGAAGTGATTACAAAACATGAAAATATGGCACACAGGTGGCCGAGGAAAGCCAAAGAGGTGCCTTGGCATTCTGGTGATTCTCTTTCCATCTTGTACAGATGTAAGATTAGGATTACCAAATAGCAGAGTATATTGTTTCCTTCTCAAATCTGAATCACTCTGTCACTGTACCTCATCTGCCAACAAGTTATTTCAAATGTATTTTCTTGCCCTGAGCACAAGAGTCCTTTACCTGTTAAGATAGGTAGGTCAAATGTCCTCTTGCTATCACGCTTCTCTTTGTTTTCTGTTGTGCAATCTATCTGTAACAAGGGAAGTTAGCACTGTGATACACTTAATCTGTTCCCTTATGGGAACTTCCCAATGCTAAAGATAATAAGTAAACAAATTGTAACCGTAAAACAACTGTACATACTGTGAAGCCAGACTTGTTAAACCATAATACAACCATTTCAGAGGAGAATCTAGACTTGTGGAGTGCATTCCTGTCCCTAGGCTAATGTTCAGCATTTGTTAATAAATGCAACATTTCTGGGTGAGATTTATTACGTCTCAGAACCAAATTAGGAAAAAAGAAGTCCTGTCTATTCTTTGTTAAACCTGTATAATGGAATAAACTTTATTACCTAAGTGTGCTGGGAGCACCAGTTAGTAGCTCTCCAAATGAGAAGATGACAGAGACTGTTTTAGCTTATTTTTACAATGAAGCTTAATTGTTTAAGGATTAAGATGCATTTAGGTATAGATAAGATGTTTTAAGATGATAATGACAAGATGTGATGGAGATTGATTTACATTCAGAATTTTAGACACACCAAGATAGTAAAGATGTTTTCTTCAAGGCTGTCAAATACAAACAGCCAAAACACTAAGAATATAGCATTTATATAATTCCTGATTGTGTTATGATTCTTCTTGCTAGAGGTAGTTTATTGTATATATGTGTAGTAATATAAATGTATATGTCAAAAAAATAATGTTTTAAAAAACCTGTATAGTGGTAGAGGAAAATGATATGGCTCTGAATTTAATGAAATTATCTTTGATATACATAATATATTACACTGATTCTCTCAATTCAGGTATGAGAAAAAAAAGAATGACTAAGAGATGGAAGGAAGGAAGGAAGGCAAACTCAGGTAACACCTCAATAGATAAAATGCTCTCCACTTTCTTACATAGCTCTATTTACAAATATTTCCATCTCAAATTTTCTTTCAAAAAATAAAAAAGAGTAAAATCAAACAGGGGAAATAATATAATACAAAAGTTGAGTATCATCATGTTTCTAGAATACAAAAAAGCCTCAATACAATAAAAACAAAAAAGCTTAAAAACTGTTATGAAGTATAAAATGCAGATTAAGTATTGGTGAAATATTTCATCTTTTCAAGAAAAATTAACATTGCAATTAAATATGTATAACTTTTATAGAAATTTATATAAATGTTAAACTTATTTAAAGTTGTGATTGTGTTAAGCAGATTTATAAGACATTTTAATTCATATTTCTAAATTTCCTTCTAAATAGAATCTTAATTTTCTTTGTAAAATTTAATTTTCATGTTTAACAACTTCATGGTTCTAAAACTAATACAGTAAATTTGTCCATGATTGTGTATTTTATCTTTCACAATGTCTTATCAGTATATGCTTTTCAACTCAACTATTTAGGAATTTCTAATTTACTTCTAAAATTTCAAAAATAATTGGCAAAGCTGTCAAATGAGCAGGTTTCCTTATTTAATTATACAGTGACATCTAAAGTACATATTTAGCATAGGAAAACATAAAATAAATTCCTTATTATAATGAATAATGTTTAAATACTAGTATAGAAAAATACGAAAAAATATAGTGAAATCTTCTGACCATGAGGAGGAAAGGAACACTACTGCCCCCAAGTGCTCAACTGGAGATTGCCCCCGCCAAAGCCTCTTGGGAATAGGAAGAAGCAGGGAAGCAATCTGATATCGTTGCATCACAGCACATAGAATCCATTTATTGTATAATGTCATATTATCATTTTGGTTTGGTTACTGCTTAAGTGTTGTTCTAGGAAAAGGCCAACATGTAGAGTCACTTTAGATTGTAGATATGTGAGAACATCAAATTTGTCACTTAAAATTTTAATTTTGTATACAATGGTAGTTGAGGAAAATAATGCAAATAAGTAAAAATAAAACTATACCCAAGTGCCATCAACATATTTAGCTTAATGTGTAACCCTCTGAAAATTATGAACTTACCAGAAACACATATTTAACAGTGTAACACTGTTTACCTTGAATATAAAACAATGTAACTTGAAAATGTAAACCTCTTTCCTTTATGAAGTTGAAAATCAAGCTTACTTTTTTAATATTCAGGTAATTGTTTTCTATTTTAATTTTCAATATAGAGACACATTTGAAGTACTAGGCATAGTGTCTTGTGTATCATTGTCTATACCACTGAATTCCAGTATATTTATGGTATCAATTTCAGTCTCCTGTGATTTTTAAAGGAATTTCCAAAATTATAGAGGGCAATAGCCTAAGGATTTTATGATTCCTACAACTTCTACCAGAGATGTGGTAACTATATCACTTCCATTTTCTCCCCTTGAGATGAATTTAATTCAGCTTTATTACTTCTTTAAAAATGTGAGGTGGTAACTTACACCTGCAAGAATTAAGATAGAAAGACCAGTCATCTAAACTCAACTTAGGTTGTGGTTGACTACTTTTTGTCATGTATTAAGTCCTGGGTTCAATAAAACATGCAAGAAAAATATTTTTCAAAAAGCATTGTATAAGAAGTCATAGAATAAGGGTATTGTCTCACTATGAGTCTCCGAATTCACATCGGATGTGTTGCACAGCAGACTCTGCTTGACCACTGACAAAAGCATCTTGTGACCTATGACCTATCATTATGACAACAAAGTAAACACCCCTTACATTACTGATAAGTCTGAGGAAAAGAAATTCTTTCCATTGTTAAACTCCTAACAGACAAACATTAGAAGGGAAAATAGTAATTATCTGAAGTAACTGCATTTGCCTTTCTCCTCTGAAACAAAATTCTCTAAGAAAATATCTCCATAAATCCCAAACAACTCATAAAGATATTATGAATTGCAATGTCTTCCTAAACTTGGGACACATTACAATTACAATATAATCAGATGTGACATGAACAAATAAATATTATAAACATTTTGCATCAACATATACTCTTGTCGTCAAGATAAGAGGAATGGTGTGACTAATAGATTTATAGCCATAACCTAGCCTATTATGATGAGTTCACTTTGCATTCAAACGCATAATTGTTTATGATTAAATATGTTTGAGGACAGAGTTTAAGAAGAACCAAAAATTTAAAAAAGATAAATTTATAAAGGAACATGATTAGCTCCAACATTCATTTAATATGGAATTTAAGGAGTGATCCAAGATGGCAGTGCTGAATACACACGGCTTCTGATCAGCGGGACAACCAGGACTGACTGCACAGTGGCCTAAAGACCAAACTGCGATCTACAAAACACCTGTGCTGCTGATTCCCAGGTGAGAGGAAACCACATTGTATGGAGCACATGGGTGGGTCTAACCTCTAGCCACACAACTAACCCACAGAAAATTCTTTTTTTTTTGGTTTTTTTTTTTTTTTTTTTTTTTGGTTTTTTTTGAGACAGGGTTTCTCTGTGTAGCCTTGGCTGTCCTGGACTCCCTTTGTAGACCAGGCTGGTTTCGAACTCACAGTGATCTGCCTGCCTCTGCCTCCTGAGTGCCACAGAAAATTCTTGAGGGAGAGCCCATGTTAACTGTCATCTTGAGAAAGACTCTGAGACATTCCTGAAGCTTTGGGCTCTCTCTGCCAATTTGCTTCTTACAGGATCTTGGACGAAGAGCAGACAGGCAGATCTGAGTCCCCACTCAGGACACAATCCACTACTTACCATCCCAAGAAAGAGTGCTGGGCACTCTAGCACCTTTGGGCTCTGATCTCCCTCATCTACCTAGCTGCTTACTGGCCTAGACAAGCTGGGCCACAGAGCAGATATGCAGAGCCCTGCATCTCAAAAGTGCCTGTGGAGTGTCCAAGCTGCTTTGGGTTATGATCTCTCTCAGTCCCCCAGCCGCTTATCAGCTGAGCCCGTCTGTGACACAAAGCATAAATCCAGGCTCTGTCCACAATCCACATTAGCTGTCATCCTGTGAGCAACTTTGGGCCTGAGTCTGTCTCAGCCCGCCCACCTGCCTGAAGCATACTACTCTGTCACAGCTAACACACAGAGCAGGCCTGTGTAGGAGGCCACAGTCCGCTTTAGCTGCCATCCTGCTAGCAGATTCTGGCTCTGATCTCTCCCCGCCTACCTACAGGTTATTGGCCTGATCAATTTAGGTCACAGAGCAGATAGGAAGAGCAAAGACCAGAGGAGGTTACAGTCCACATTAGCTGCCGTTTTGAGTGACTGCTCAGGTAGCAAACTGTCGCTGTATTCTTCTCATTTGGGAAGCTACTAACCTGCACTCCCTATATACTAAAATAATCAATTTTATTCTTTCCTTAGTCTCTGATGGGAGAGAAAGCCAGATGGTTTAGTTTTACAATTAAGCTTAGTTATTCAGGGGTTAAGATGTTTTTAGGTGTAGATAGATGGCTTAAGTTTATAATGATGAGATATGATAGATAATTGATTTACATTCAGAATTTTAGATGCACCAAGATAGCAAAGATGCTTTCTTCAAGGCTGACAAATACAAATAGCCAAAACACTAAGAATGCAATATGTATATAATCCCTGATTGTTTCATGGTCCTTCTTGCTGTAGGTAGTTTATTGTATGTATGTGTAATAATATAAATGTATATGTAAAAATTAAAAAATAAATAAAAAAGATCAGATAAAATCCGCACTCCTCCCGTGTGTAGGGGCACGCAGGTCCTCCGCACCCTGGTCCTCTGAACCATGGAGCACTCCTGCTGCCATGGTGTCGGCACCTTGGTGTTCCTGGCTCAGAAATCTGTGCAATTATCCGAATTGTTCACTGGAGCTTCCAAACACGGTCCACACTGCTCGCCGCCATCTTAGATCTGGGACAGAGGGGAGGACATCCTATTGGGACTCTAGATGAGAGAACAATGGGAGAATAGCAATGTAGAAGGATCCAGTGGGTCCTAGAAACCTACAAGTAGAACATTATGATAGGCAGATTTGGGTCAAGGGGACCCGCTCAAACTAAGGCACTAGCCAAGGACAATACAGGCGGTAAAATTTAAACCCCTACCCAGATCTAGCCCATGGACAGGACAGTCTCCACATTTGAGTGGAGAGTGGGATATGACTTTCTCAAGTACTCTGGTGCCTCACATTTGACTATGTCCCCTGGAGGGGGAGACCTAGTGGCACTCAGAGGAAGGACAGCAGGTCACCTAGAAGAGACTTCATACCCTATGAGCATATACAAGGGGAAGTAATCCCTCTGAGGAACAGTCATAGGAGAGGGGAATAAGGGGAAAATGGGAGGGAGGGGAGAATGGGAGGATACAAGGAATGGGATAATCATAGAAAGCATAAATTAATAAATAATAAAACTTTTTTAAAAAATAAAAAAGAATGAAAAGAATTGTAGTAGAAAATTTCACAAAATTGCAGAAAGAGATGCCCATCAAACATAAGAGAACCACAGAACACCAAATGAAAACGACCATATAAATTTTATTAGCATATAAAACAAAAAATCAAATGATATATATGAAGTTGAAGTTTATAATTATAACTTTGGTATATGTACTCAAGAGAAAATGCCAAATGTGGTTTCATAGACAGATAATTTCAGTAGAAATTATCCTGTCCAAATAGCATAGGAGGAAAGGAAAAAACTTAAGAGAGTGTGATGGTTAGAGTGACATATCCCCCAGAATTCTTAGGTATTTGAATACTTGTTTCCCAGTTGGTGACAGTAATTGCGGAGACATAGGAAGTGTCATTTGCTGGACATATATTACTAGGGGTGGGTGGGCTTTGAAGTCTTAAAACCCACATAACATTCCTAGTTGATTGTCTTCTTCCTGTTGTGGTTTAAGGTGTGAACTCTTATACTCACACTCTAGCCATCATGTCTACCTGGAGCCACAATTCTCAGTTGTGATGATGAAGTACTCATCTCTCTAAAACCATAAGCCCAGTTAAACCCTTCATTCTATAAATTACCTTGGCCATAGTGTTTTATCATAGTAAGAGAAAAGCAGGCAGTACGCCGAGTATTAGAGACCAGTGGTACCAATGTTAAGCTTATAAAAAAGCATTAAATGAGAAAGAGTGATTGGAGAGAGAAAAGTTGAATGGGAAGGGGTAAATTATTTAAGAACATATGACCAATTATCTCATAGCATTGATAAAAAATATTAATGTACTGGTTTGAGAATCTCAAACAAACCATGTAAGATAAAGAATGCCATACCTAGAGTCATAGGCAAACTGCTTAAAGACAAAATGTGTGAAGACACAACAGAAAAGAATCATTATATTTAAGGGAACATTAACATAATTATGAAGTTTAGTGTCAGAGACAAAGTCAGAGGCAAGAAGAATTATGCCTATGTTCAAAATATTGACTAAATATTGAGTAATAAAAAGTTAATTTCCTAAAGAACAATCATTTGAAAATGAAGATGAAATAAACACATTTACAGATTTAAAAAAAAAAAGAAATTTAGACTTCTAATTCTTCATGGAAATTAAAGTTAAAATGTACTAGAGATAATCAGAAACAAATGTGTTTGTCGAGGGTATATTAGGCAGCTAATATCTGATCACAGTAGAAATAATAGGTTGTCATGGTCTAAAAACCATTTTACACATTAAGGTACTGTGGTGGTATGAATAGGAATGGCCCCCTTAGACTCATGTGTGTGAATTCTTGGCCCATAGGAAGTGGAACAACTAGGAAGTATGGCCTTGTTTGCATACGTGTGACCTTGTTAGAGAAATATGTCACTATGGAGGCAAGATGTAAGGTCTCTTAGCTCAAGCTATATACCCAGTGTGACACACAGACTCCTTCTGCTGACTGAACTCTCAGGTCCATGTCTACCTGCATGCTGTCATGCTTCTTGTCATGACAATATTGAGCAAATCTTCAAAAACTGTAATCCATTTGCAATTAAATGCTTTCCTTTATGAGTTGTAATGGTTTGAAGAGAGGGAAAAGGGTAGTAGAAAGAATGCAGAGAGATAAGAGAGTGGAGATCAGACCTGGGTAGAGCATGGGAGGGAGGATAGAAAGCCAGCAGAGAAAGTAGAAATTGCAGATGAGGGCATCTCTGTGACAGTCTGGAGACCAATGTCAGGGGAAGCTCCTGAGAGGTGAAGGGGGGCGGCTTCTAGTAGAGGCTCCCTGTATCAGAGGCCATAAAGACTAAAGAGGACACCCTCTAATTAGGTAAGTTGCCTGGTCTACAGAGTGATTTCTTGAATATCAGGGCCTTCTAGAGTAATCCTGTCTCAAAAAATGAATCACAAACAGACAAAAACAATAATGCTATGTAAGTAGAAAAAATTATTATAACCATATAAACCATATAAACTGTGATTGTTGGAAGAATCAGAAGAGACTTTAAATTGCCAAGAATAATGTCTAATAAAAAGAAAAAAATCCAAAAAAGAAAAATCAAAGGAATGAGAAAATTGTGAACAATCAAAAATATATTGTATATATCTCCAAATCTCTTTTCCAAAACTCTAATTATATGTAAATCAAATTAGGAATCCAATTACAAGTTACATCATAACAGTTGGGTATTAATTGAAATAGTATGCAAAAAATACTAACTTTTATTATCTAGAAAAATTTAAGGAAAATATTGCAATTCATAACAACTGAAAAAGATAAAAGACATGAAGTTAGAATTGACATTGATTAAAATATAAAGGCTGTTGTAGCAAAACACATTTTTAAGAAAGAGTATCTCAAGGATTTCCTGAAATTCACATGTTCATATAAGAATGAAGGATAACTTCTCAAAAGAAAGGAAAGAAACTATAGTATACTACTATGGTTATAGCTTAAAGTGATACAACTACTACATTTCCACTTTCTACATATAGTTACATTAAAAAATTTTTAAAGAAAAATTTGAATACAAATTGGAGCAAATTAGTTCTGCTAAAAAATTGGATATAAAAATAAATCACCTCAATGAAAAAGTTATATATTTTTAGCAATATATTTATCCTAAATAAGCATAAAAATATAAAATAAAAAGTAAAGATACTTATAAACATAAAGGCAAAAATAGTATACACATGAATTAGCAGTAACCCTCCTAGAGGTTAAAATACAGACTCATTAAAATGACTACTCTTAGAGTCACTATGGGGGAGTATAAATAACATTAAAGATTCTTTAAACCTAATTTGGATATCTTCCTAAGCAGTAGGAGATTCAAATGTAGAATCAATGGTCTAAAGAGATGGCTCAATTGTTAAGAACATCTATTGCTCTTGCAGATGACCTATGTTGGGTTTCCTCACTGGTATGGCAGCTCTCAAACTACTTTAACTCTAGTCTCTGTGAAAATAATATCCTCTTCTGGCATCTATGAACACCAGACACTTATGTTGTACATATATATGAAAGAAAAATGTCTCACACTCAATAATAAATACCAAATATTTAAAATAAGATGTTTAGATGACAATTAACTCTATAACAGAGTGACAGTACCACTACTAGACATCACTAGGTAACAACCAAGAAGTCGTTTATCAGAAATAGGTTATTTCTGTTTGACTTGTTGCCTATGAAGGTCCTATAAATACTCAAACTTTGCAGGTTATTGTCAATAACATAGGTAACTCTCCAGAACATAATAGTAAGACCTTGTAGCTAAAGTCACCACATATTTGATTACTAGCATACATATATATATATATATATATATATATATATATGTACTTTCCTTAAAGCCACATTCCTATTTTTTATCTTTTATAGTCCTGGAAGGGGCTAAGCATACTTCCAGAATAGAGAAATAATCATCATTCGTACCCAGCCATGAACCGTCTTAGTTTCCATATTGACTATTCTGGTAAGACATGCTCACTGGTGCAATAGTGTCATTAACATCATGAGAGTAACTAACCACTTCCAGATTCAATTTAAGGAATACTCCACAGGGTGAAGTCCCATCATAGTACTGTGAACAAATGAATAACCTGTAACTATAGGTTGATATTTCCTAGGACTAAAACCTATGGTATTAATCTGCTAACTTAGAGACCAGTTTGGAAGGTAGTAGACAGAATGGATGAGAAAATGGTAGTGATGCCTATACAAAAACAGGGTCTTCTGAACACATATAGCAGGTGCATATACATTCTCACAGTGGCTATGACAGCATGGACAAGAATTATTCTAGCACAAGCTAGACAATGTTCCAAAATTGGAGGGTCTGTGTGTGTGTGTGTGTGTGTGTGTGTGTGTGTGTGTGTGTGTGTG
>OU015749.1:52227462-52248657 GCA_907169655.1 Acomys percivali
TGTGTGTGTGTGTGTGTGTGTGTGTGTGTGTGTGTGTGTGTGTGTGGTGTGTGTGTGTAAAATCAGTCCCATCCCTAACCAAAGAGAAATTGCAATAAATAGCTACTGTGAGAGGAAGAGTAAGTTTTCTTCAATATTTTGACCCCTGGCAAATTGGCCATGTTCCAGTGGAGGATCACACATCCAGAAATATATGGGCAGCACAAATTGATTTGATGAGTGATTATATTATCTATATCTAACTAAAATAAGTTTAACTTTTCCTGCCATATTATGTTGGAATTTAAAAAGGTCAATAGTTTTTAGAAGAAATTTCTCACTTGTTAAAATAGAAATACATTTGTGTATATATATGTAAGAAATAAGTTATAAAGTTTAGTGGGTAGGGAAATGAGGAATAGATCTAGAAGGAAATGGTAGAGTTGGTTGCTTTAGTGTTTTGGTGTAAGATGCCATGATTAAAACCAACTTAGAAAGGAAAGTGTTTATTTTGCTTATTAGTACAGATCATAGCCCATCATGAATGGAACTCAGGACAATACTTCAGGGCAATAATCTGGAGGGAGGAACTGAAGCAGGCATCATGAGGGAGGACTGTTTACTCTCTTGTTTGCCTGGTTTGACAAACTGTCATGTTTATACAAGGCAGAGCCAGCTTTTCATGTGTGAAAGTCACAAGAGTTGGCTGGCAACCACTCTCCCACACACCCTCATATCAGCCATTGATCAGGAGAATGCTACACAAGGTTGCATGCATACATGACAATTTAATAGTTGCATTTTCTCAATTGACTTTCCTTCTTCTGATATACCTCTATATTGTGTCAAATTGACAAAAAAATCAAAATAAACAAAACAGGCAATAACAACCTCAGGAACCTCACTAAATGATCAATACGTATTGTATTAACCTTCAAAGAACTAACAAAAATTAATAAGATAGAATATGAGTCTAAATAGTAGAACAAAAGTTGAGTTAATTATAAAGAACATTTAATTCTAACAAATACACAAAACTAAAGTATAAATACTGGTCTCTTTGTTGTACTAAGTAAATTTATCTTTTCATTCAGGTTGGGATTATATTTACAGACTAATTATCTATAAATGTCATTGAAGCATGTTACATAAACAAGTGCTATGAAAATATTGTTTAAAATGGTTCATTTGAAAATCAAAAGAATCAATTCTCACAATTATCTCAACAAAAATAAAGCAAGGATGCTAGTTTGGCAGTTACATAGTATTGGTAAAATAAATCAAAATTGATCAATGTAAACAAAATAATAACACTATTCTTGTACTGAGCCATATAATGATGCTTATTTTAGCTAAATTATAGGCTCAACATCATCAGTCATAACTATTCTTCAAAAATCAAAAATCTGGTTCTAAAATGTATATGAAATTAGTAAAGTCAAAAAGATCAGAAAATTCTTTAGAAAATAATTGTCCACTTGATAAGGTGAAGATATAAGAATAGACTAACATCTGAGTCACTCTGGTGCCCCATATTTGACCATTTCCCTATGTTGTGGAGGACTGGTGACACTCAGAGAAAGGATAAGCAGTCTACCAAGATAAGACTTGATAGATAGCCTATATCCATGTAGTAGGGGAGGAGGTCCCCCTCAATCATAGACCTAGGGAAGAGGAATAGTGGGAAAATGGGAGGGAGGGAGAAACAGGTGGGTACAAGTGATGGGAAAAGAGTTGAGCTGTAATTTGAATAAATAAATTAAATAATAAAATATTTTTAAAAATAATAGACCAATAAAATGTGGTAGATCTAGAAACAAACAACTTCTCACTTCAGTATAGTATACTAGGTCTGTTATTCAATGAAAATATGGGAGAATGACTCATTAATAAATAAATGATAACAATATTAATAATAAATATATTAATTGATTATTGAAGACCCTAAGGAGTTTCTCCATTCAACGGCACTCATCACTCCTATGCTTCTGGTTTTGTTTAGTTCTTATCATTTATTTATTAATGAGTCATTCTCACACAATAGAAATAAATTTTGATCAATTATTGAGACTGTGGAATTTCCAGTAGATGTTATTTACTTTCTTCGGGAATATCTAAATATGCTGTTCATTTTCCAATACATTTATAAACTAAAATATTATCTGTGTTTAATTTGATACATTGCTTACTAATTGATTATTTGTGTTATTCTTGCCTATACATGCTATGTCTTTTTCTGAAGTTTTAGAGTTTTATTTATGATATTAAACCACTTCCCCTTTTCAGCATGAATTCATCAGCTACACCCATGGCTGGTTTTGGCCACACTCTTTTCTAGACTCCTTCCTCATGGTGTTCCTGTCCATCCTTTTCCTGTCAAATCCATTTCCTGTTCTTTGTTATACCACTCTAACTTCTTTTATCAAAGACACAAATGCTTTTCTCACAAAACATTTCAAAGACAGGCACTCACTCAATGATTAAAGCAGTATAGTAGAAACATACACACATTTTATACCTGCAAAGTTTTTTATTCTAAATGTTATATATACTAATTCTCAATTAATGTAAGAGAAATGTTTCTGGCAACTGTCCAAGAATAACTATTGTTCAAGGAAAAACTCTACATGAATCACATTATGTTTTTATTATATACTGCTTTTGATTTAAAGTTGTTTTTAGTATTTTCTCTTGCTTTCTCTGTAATTAAGAGTATATCAAATGTATAATATGAAAAATTTTAGTTCTTCTGGACATTTTCTTGGTTTCATTGTGTTTGTGGTTTTGAAAATGTTTGTGTTTGTATGTTTGTGTGTGTTTAAAAGTATTAAGAATCCCAAAATACAAAAATAATGGCATTAATTAGTCACCAAGCATGTTTTACTTAATATAATAATTTTCAGATAAACTGAAAACATACACAAATCATTTGTGGTAAATAATCTGCTATTTCAAAAGTACTGTTTTTCATAAATAAATCAAAATCTTCTAAGAAAACAGAGTTTAAAAAAGCAAGTCAGTAATTACAATTTGTAACAATTTATTTAGTCTAGAGATTTTGAAAAGAGAGGAGGGAAGAAAAGGTTTGACTCATTGATTGCAGCCCACCATTAAGGGAAGTCAGGCGAAGAACTCAAGCAGAAACCTGGAGGCAAGACCAGAGCACAGATCCTGGTGCGGCTTAGGTACTGGCTTGTTCACCATGACTGTTCATTATGCTTTCTTATACAAACAAGTACCACCTGTGCAGAGGTGGCTCCACCCACAATTGGCCAGCCACTCCCATAGCAATCATTAATCAAGCAAATGCCACAGAGGCATGACCCCAAGAATATCTGATGGGGGGTAATTTTTAAATAAAAGTTTTTCTTCTCAGGTGATTAGTTTGTATGGCTTTGAAAAAAGTAACTTAATACTGTCATTTGTCATTTAGAACAATGATGTCTTTGATAAAAAAAAAAAACTTTGTGTAAATATTTATTTCAAAACATCTTCTTATGCTATATTTTGATCATATTATTTCCTTTCTTCCAATTTCTCTCAGATCTTTCCACCTCCCTATCAACCCATTACAGGTTCTTTCTCTATTTTTCTCTTCAAATAAATAAAAAAAATAAGTAAAAAACAAAAAAACAAAAAAAAACAAAGTGATAAAAACAATAAATTAAAATGGAATTAAAAACAAACAAAACACATAAATGGAAAATAAACAAGAGAAAAATTCCAAAACAAAACTACACATGAAAACAGAAATACACAGAAATCATGGGGTACACTATTTATTAGATAACAACTCCTGTGTAGCCTCCTCTGTTCTGTGGTTGGTATACCCAATGCCAGACAATTGGAGAAATGTGATTTTTCCCTTTCCAAGCAGATATCGCTTATAATTAGCTTCATGGCTAGAAGTGGTACTCTGTTTCAAATTCTCTTTCTCAGTGTGAGGATTTTGTCTGCTTTGAACCTATGAATGATTTTCATGTACACTAATGAATTTTTGAGTTAACATGTTTATTAATTATGTTCCATTTGATGCTGTAATTTCTTTGGTGATATCTACCACTTCTAGCTCTTTCTCTCTTGCCACCTGCTTTTCCATGAGCTATGAGTGGATGTGATGTGTCCCAGCCCACAGGACAAATCGAACCAGGATTCACATGAAAGAGGGAGTGGGGATTGAAAGTGGGGACAGAGATGTGAGAAATGATGAGTCAAGCCTTAAAAGTTCTGATCAAGACTCATTTTAATGTGGATGAATAAGACTTTATATAGCAAGGTCAATAGGATCTATTCTAATATCACTTTCCCTTGGTTCCAGGCAAGAATACAATGGGCTGATTAGCTCTCTGTAGGAACTTCCTATTTTTCTGAGTAGCTCCCTGTAAGAACTTCCTTGATCCTCTGGGTGGTTCCCAGTAGGTACTTCCCTACTTCCGTCAAAGGTAAATAGTCCAAGGATAGCCTAGGACACAAATACTCCTCTGGAAAAGGTCAGCATCTTGAAGGTCACAGTGAGCAGGCTAAGCATGGAATTTCTAAAATGGTAGAATTTCACAAGGCTCCCCACATCTGCCCCTTCTAAAATAAAATTATGAAAATCCTGTCTTAGGTCAGTGAGTAGAACATTTATCTTTACCTGTCATTGGCACATGAATTCCATCATTTATAAGCCTGTCTTAGGTTAGGTAAGCCTCAGACTCACTCTTACCCATCTCTGGCTTGTCTCCATATCAACAGATGAAGTGCAGTGTTTTTGAGCTCTATGTCAAGTGTTTGTGCTTGTATCAGCTGCAATTGCTAAGACATGAACTGTGTTAGAAAGGAAGGAAGGCACAGGCTATAATTTTGAGCCCTACCATCCCAGCCAAAGATAATCAATGCTGTAGAATACTGTTAATTCTAAAAAGATTACAATGAATGTGAATCTAGCTATATCCTACTCACAAGGAGTCTAGGGAAGTCTAGCATGACATTGTAACTTGCTCAGTCATCTCAAATCCCTAATCTCTTAGTTAAGGTGTAAACAATATTAGTAAAGCAATGGCAAAAACCATAGTAGATATGAGAATAATAACAGAGATTTTACCACCCAACAGCACGCCACAAATCTCTTTTCAGTTCTCCACAGTCCTGCAGATGAAACTGACCCTAACAATTAGGGTGGTAAAGCACTTGTAAAGCTTAAAAATCTGAGTTTCTGGAAAGAAAATATTCTGGAGGTGTCTCTACAAAGCAACATTTCCAGTTCAGTCAGGTCCGTAAGGAGGATGCCTCATGGGTACAGGAACACTTGAGCTCTCCTTTCTTCCTCAAACACAGGGAAATCAGGCAGTGAGTGGTATTGACATATGTTATCCCAAGAAGCAGGTTGAAGAAGAGAAGGATAAGGAATAAATGTCCAATGAATCTTCACCTCCAAACTCAGGATCATCAGCAAACTCATCCATGTCAGAAATACTTTATGTACAGGCCTCATGGGTAGCCAGTGTGCACCATAATGTTCCTGGAAAAAAACACAAACAGAGCCTCCACCCCATATTAACACAGGGTCGGGTCCATTGCACTGTCCAGTTAAAGGATCCTTCCATGTCACTCTAGTGAAGGATGACTGAGTATTGGTGTGCCATAATTGATTGGCTGATCCTTTGGCATCAAGCAGTAAAAAATTTAAAATAAAGAGGACATGACTCAAAGCATTTTTAGGTTATTGGTGGTAAGTTCTCTCGTCTTTACTTTTTGTAAATAGGTTTCTATGGTGGAATGAGCTCATTCCACCATATCTTTTCCTTGAGGATTATAAGGAATACCTCTAATACGCTTTATGGAAAAAGAGTCACAAAATTAAAATTTTAGAAAAGATTTGCTGACATACCCTGAGCCATTATCTGTCTTGATAGCCTTAGGCGCACCAATTTGAGAAAAGACAGACAGACAGTGAGCAATTACATTTTCTGTGGCTCCTCCTGGTTGTAGAGAAGCAATCAAATATCCAGAATATATATCTATAGACACATGAACATATTTTAGCTTTCTAAATTCAGGTATATGAGTAACATCCATTTGCCAAAGTTGGTTAGGGACCAGTCCTCTGGCATGAACTCCCAGATGTGGTACACGAAGAAACTGAGGACATGTGGAGCATGATTTCACAATGGCACCACGAGCTTGCCCTGTAGTAATCCTACATTGAAGTCTTATACTTCAGCTATTAATATGATGTAAACCATGAGCTTTTTTAGCATTTTCACATTTTTAAGATATGCCAAATTTTTGGTAGCTGTATCTGCTAAGGCATTACCTGCAGCCAAATGTCCAGGTAAATCAGTGTGAGCTCTTAAATGTCCTATAAAAAAGTGTGTTTTCTTTTTAGAATTTCTGTCCGGATTTGAAAAAAATAATCTCCTAGCCCATGAGTGGAGTTGGATTTGTTCTGCAGTTTCTAGGTAAGGAACACTCTCTGTGACATAGCCACTATCTGAATATAAATTTAAAGGCGCAAAAGGCATAATGGTGGAGAACAGTAGCCATCGCTTGCAGCTCATATGTTTGTCCTTCTGCTACATAACTAGCTCTTCCATTAGAAGATCCATCAGTAAAAATCAGCAAACCATCTCTCACAGGCTGAAATTTGAATTGTCTTAGGAAAAATAACTGGTTGTTTATTTAAAAAGTGGAGAAGACTATTAGAGGGTAAATGATTATCTATATATCCGCAGAATTGTGCACAAGTCAACAGCAAATCGTTCATGTTAGCAGACAGCCAATTTTGCTGTTCCTTGGAATATAGCTGAATAATAAAATCAGGTTCTTTGCCAAAATTCTTCCTTCTTTGCAATCTACCTATATGAATCAACTTTGCAACAGCCAAATCATATGGTACTGTTACCTTACTGGGAGAAGATGGGAAATGTTCCCACATAATGGAAGCACCTTGCGAGAACACCGCAGTAGGTGTAGTATGAGTGGCCAAGGTAATATACCCCAGAGGCTTTTCATAATCTATAGAGGTTTTGAGTTGATGGGAGATAGACCAGGGTGAATTTGGAGAGAAATCTCCTTGTAAGATTTTGAAGAAGGGCCGAAAATATCCATTTATTAATTTTAAATAAGGTTGAAGCCAATTTATATCACCAGCAACTTTTGGAAATCATATAAATCTTTAAATGAGCCACTCTCAATGTGATACTTGATATTTTATCTGAGAAGGAAAAAGCTGGAATCCCAAATATGAATATATATATCAACCTTTTGAACTTTTTCTGGAGCTACTTTCAGACCAGACTGAGATAATTGGGTCTCCATAAAAGCATAACACAGATGTGGTCCATCTTTTCCCGCAATAAGTATATCATCCATGTAATGAATGATATATAAATCAGTATATTTTAACCTTTTGTAACCTTTTGTAATGCTGTAGCTACAAATTTCTGACATAGAGTAGGGCTGTTAGCCATTCCCAGAGGCAAAACCTGCCAATGATATCTCTTCATTGGTTCTCTAAAACTCACAGAAAGCACATTGAAAGCAAAGCTATGGCAATCTTTTGGATGCAAGGGAACAGTGAAAAAACAATCCTTAAGGTCTGTGACAATTTAATAGCCACAGGAGAAGGCAATCCTGGCTGTAATGCTCCCATAAGTTGTATAGTCTCATGAAAATTAAAAAACTTACATCTCTGTAAGTAATTTATCAGTAGATCACACCCAGGTTGGGACTAAGGAGTTCTGCCATGTTAATCCCCAAGTGCTGGGATTAAAGGTATGTACCACCACACCCTGTCACATTGATCTGCATGCTTCTCTTCCTCAGTGCTGGGATTACAGGAGTGTGCCACAGCACCTTGTTTAATTATTTCACCTCAATTCTAATAAATATCTTTAAACATCTAAAACAAAAATTAATCAGGGAAACAAGAAAATTCTAAGTTCTAGGTAGTTAACTACATTCCCCAGGCTAGTTTAGGAAACTATCAGCCCCCTAGTTCTGCCTCTCCAACTGGCCATGTGTCTAAAACCATCTCTGCTCTGAGCTCTCAGGTAGCTAGAAACAGTGTCTGTAAAATTATCTGGCCCAAGGATGTTCTAGCCCTGGGCTTGCTTAGCTAGTTTGATATAGGCTGGAAACTCCCAACTGTAAATGTTTGGTTTTAAGGACAAAACTAGTTTATATCTCTTTTTTGAGAATCTAAAAATTTTTACAAATATCTCAAATAAAAAATTAAGCAAAGAAACAAGAAAATTATAAACATCTTGTAGGTAAGGAGTTTGGAATTAACTCCATTCCCAAGTCCAGTTTGGAAAACTGTTAGTCCCTTAAAATAAAAATTAAGCAGTGAAATTCTAAGCTTTAGACAATAAACTCTATTACTTTGACTGTACTCCGACCAGCCACATGTTCGCAGCTGTGCCTGTTCTGTAAGAATTGCCCACAGGCAACCTGAAGCAGCACCTGTAAAACGATTTGGCCCATGGATGCTACACCCTGGTCTTGTTCCCCAAGAGTGGCCACTGTGCCTGGGTCCACAAAAGGTGGGCCTGCTGTTGGCTGGCACCTCGCAGGCAATACTCTCTACCTCACGTGCTGTGCATAAGACATTGAGCTGCACAGTTGTTTACAAAATTGGCCAGTGAGTTAAGCTTGGCCCTCTCTCAAAATATAGAAAAATGAATGAATGTTTAAACAAGTAAACTAATACAGATTAGACATAAAATTTGACACGACAATCATAAAGCAAACAGTCTGATAGGCAAAAGAGAAAGAAGCAGTTTCAAAATCTTGACAATAAATGGATTATCTAGAGTCTAAACTATCTTCAATAAAACCAACAAGATATACATATACATATATATACCTTTATAGATATAAAAGCATAATATAGTGTTGCTGTAATATTTTACCAACTCTATCTCACATTTTTAAATTATCTACTTCTTCCTCAAGAAACCATGGGTATACTTCATTAACAAAATATAAAATTTTTCCAATTATTCATTACTTACTCTTATTCCTTGCATTTGAAACTTATTTTCCAATGTTTCTCTGAATAACTCTTTGCTATTGCTCTGTCTCATGTTTGTGTTGCTCACCTTGCCATTCCTCTGCAAAGTGGGCTACTGCGGGAGCAAGGAGGAAACAGTCGACTTGTCTTTTCATGGGCCCCCCTCCACGCAATGTCCTTCACTTAATCCCTTATTTCCAGGTCCCTGTTTGGGCTCCAAATAATGTGTCCTGGCCCCTGCAACAAATTGAACCAGGATTTAATTGAAAGAGGGAGTGGGGATTGAAAGTGGGGTACAGAGATGCCAGATTTAATGAGTCAAGTCTGGAGATTTCTGATCAAAATTCCCTTTAATGCAGATGAGTAAGATTTTATATAGCAAGGTCAATAGGATCTATTCTAATCCCACTCTCCCTAGCCCCCAGGCAAGAATACAATGGCCTGAATAGCTTCCTTTAAGAACTCCCTTGAATCTCTGGGTGGTTCTTAGTAGGTACTTCCCTAATTCATTCAAAGGTAAATAGTCCAAGGACAGGGTAGAACACAAGACCTCCTGTGGCAAAGGTCAGCAATTCGAAGATCACAGCCAGCAGGCTAAACATGAGATTTCTAACATGGCAGAATTTGGCACGGCTCTCCATATGGATGAGTTTTTTTAATACATCCTACTTAGAGCTATGTGCTTCAAAGTAACTCTTTTTTAAAAGATTTTCCAGCTGTGGGTCTCTTTTTAAATGATGACCAACTGCAAGAAGCTTCCTTAATGACAGTTGAGTGACACATTGCTCTAGGCTTATAAGAATATGTCATTAGGAATAATTTTATTGTTATATCCCTTTAGTAGAATAGTAGCAGCTTTCCCCCATGTCCATGATATTTATGGTCAAATGTTGTTGACCACTTTAGATGTGTCATGAATAGATTGCATCTCTTGAAGTATACCTTACACTGAACTACTAAGTTATTCCCAAAACATTTGTGCCAATATTACACTAGCATACTTTGTAGGTATGTCTGTATTATATGTCTGCTGGTTTGTTGTTTGGAAAAAATGATTACTTTTCTCCTGCAGTAACATTCACAGTAACTTCCAGCACCATAAATGCTATTCAATAGGACTGTCGCATCTAGATGGGCATGGCCTTGATTGTCCCATGTTCAATGACATAAATAAATTGTGTCCTTAGCAATTAGGCCTTGATATTTGGTATAAGGAGTAATCAATACTTTGGCAATATCATGAGATGTTTGAACAGGGCATATGGGACCCATTCATCAAAGATTAAACCAGATTAGTACATTCCTGCTGGAATAAGAGGTCTAGTTGCCTTCCCTTTCATTTGATGTCTATATTTACATTTTTTTCATGTGTATGTATATTCTAAGAAGTTTCTATAGCAGCATGTTTCTACAAGGTTTTTTTAAAGGACTATATTCTGATTGTGGTTTCCCCTCCCTCTACTCTTTCTTCAGCTTCCCACTACCTCTTTCAATCTGACCAACCCCCATTCTGTCACTTATTTTAAAAACAGGCTTTATGAGATAATAAAAAATAATAACTTAAAAAAACTAAGACACCAGAATGTGACAAAACAGAGAAGAGTCCAAGAAAAATAAAAGAGAAAACAACAACAAAAATTGAACAAACAAAAAACCAAAAACAAATGAACCAAACCAGAAATAGACACAAAAAATCTTCTGTGTATACAATCAGAATCTCTTATAATATGGAAGCCACAATATAGATGTAAAACTTCGAGAGAGAGAGAAAGAGAGAGACAGACAGACAGACAGACAGACAGACAGACAGACAGACAGAGACACAGAGAGAGATACAGACAGACCAATGATAGATATATAGACAGATTGACAGATAGATAGGAGAGAGAGATGAGTAAGAACATATGTATGTATACATAAAATTAAAAGGAAAAAAGGGAATATTCCCAACAAAAATTAGGAGAGAAGGAACATCCAAATATGCTATTGAGTTTGTTTTTTGTTTCCTATCTACTATTGTGCATGTAGTTTCCTTCCCCAGTGACTGGAGGAAACTAAATATTCAGTATAGGTGGGTATCAAATGGAGACAGCTTCTGAGTTAAGGATGGGGAACCTGTCCACTTCCCGTTTCAGCCCCTGGACTCCAGCTGATTCAGACATATGGAGACTCTGTACATGCTCCATCACTCTGAATTCGTATATGTATGGATCTTACTCATTTGGAGAAACTTACTTTATTGGTGTCCTACGTTTCCTCTCTACTACTTCTACTTTTTTGCTTCCTCTTACTCAGGATTCTCTGCTCCCTGGAAGGATGGATTTATTAGAGAGTTTGCACTGAGAGTTCCAATATTTCTCATATTCTGCATAATTTCTGCTATCTATTTTTGCATCAGTTGCCATCTTCTATAGGAGGAATCTTCTCTGATGGTGGCTGATAAAGAGAATGTCTAAGAATATAGCAGAATGTTACTAGGAGTTATTATGCTGATACATTTATTTATTTTTTATAAGAGTAGTTCTGGTTTTATCCAGGTGCCTCAGCTCTTTTGTCTCAGCTTCTTGATCACCAGGCATTGTGGGGTATGGACTCTCTCTCCTTTAATAGGCCCTATCTCTGATGTTGGATTGCTACTCCTACAAGGTTTGTGCCACCATTGCACTGACATTTTGCAGGTAGGCCACCACTGTAGGTAGGAGGGCTTGTGGCTGGCTTGTTGTTCTCTAAATGTTTGTTAGGGCCATTTGACTTATAAAGTTTATTAACTCCTGCCTTTCTTTTAGTTTTTATGTGGATGACATATCAATTCTTAAAGTAGAGTATTGAAATTATCCACTATCTCCTCTTTAGTGGATACTGATATTCTTCAAGCTATTCCAAAAGATAGAAGTGGATGTGACATTACCAACTTCAGTCTATGAAGCCACAGTCATGTTGATACCTCAAACCCAGAAAGACCCAACAAAAAAAGAGAATTTCAGACCAATTTCTCTTATGAAAGTTGATGAAAAATATTCAAATATATCCTCACAAAATGATTAAAAGAACATATCAAAGATATTCACCATGAACAGGTAGGCTTCATTCCAGGCATGTAGGGATGTTGTAATGTACAGAAATCCATCAACATAATCTACCATATAAACAAACTGAAAGAAAAAACACATGATCATCTCCTAGCAGAAAAAGCATTTAACAAAATTCAACACCCTTTCATGGTTAAAGTTTTGGAGAGATTGGGAATACAAGGCATATACCTAAACATAATAAAGGCTATATAGAGCAAGCCAATAGCCAAAATCAAATTAAATGGAGATATACTCAAGGAAATTCCTCTAAAATCACAGGCCAGAAAAGACAGCCTACTTTCTCCATATCTCTTCAATATAGTTCTTGAAGTTCTAGCCAAAGCAATAAGACATCCAAAGGAAATCAAGGGGATCCAAATGGGAAAGGAGGAAATGAAATTACCTATTTGCAGATGATATGATAGTGTACATAAGGGACCCCCAAAATTCCACCAAAGAAATCCTACAGCCTATAAACAGCTTCAGCAAGTTGGCTGGATACAAAATTAACTCAAAAAGTCAGTAGTCTTCCTAGGTACAAATGACAATCATGCAGAAGAAGAAATTAGGAAATCTACACCCTTTACAGTAGCCTCAAGCAATATAAAATATCTAGGAGTAACTGTAACCAAGCAGGTGAAGGAATTGTTTGACAAAAACCTTTAATCTCTGAAGAAAGAGATTAAACATAACATCAGAAGACAGAGGGATCTCTCTTGTTCATGAATCAGGAGAATTAACATAGTAAAATTGGCTAGCTTACCAAAAACAATTTACAGACTCAATGTAATCCCTATCAAAATACCTACACAGTTTTTAAAAGACATTGAAAGATCAATTCTTTTTTTTTAATTATTATTATTTTTTAATCTTTTTAAAATTTAGTATGTAATGTGTACACTTGCAGGCCAGAAGAGGGCACCAGATCTCACTATAGATGGTTGTGAGCCACCATGTGATTGCTGGCAATTAAACTCAGGACCTCCGGATGAAAGATCAATTCTTAACTTCATATGGAATAAAAAACTAAAAGACTTAAAAAATCTTGTACAATAAAAGATCTTCCAAGGGAATCTCCATACCTGATCTCAAGCTGTATTATAGAGCAATAGTAATTAAAACAGCATCTTTGGCACAGCAATTGTCTGATTGATCAATGGAATTGATTTGAAGATCCAGAAATGAATCCACACACATATAGTTACTTGATTTTTGACAAAGAAGCAATATCTTCAATGGATAAACGATAGCATCTACAACAAATGGTGCTGGTCTAACTGCATGTCTACATGTAGAAAAATGAAATTAGACCCATATTTGTCATCATGCACAAAACTCACCAAGTGGATTAAAGACCTCAACATAAAACCAGAGACACTAAATCAGTTAGAAGGAAAAGTGGGGAAGAGCCAAGAACACATTGGCACATGAGACAACTTCCTGAAGAGAACACCAACAGCCCAGGCCTTATGGTCAACAATTAATAAATGGGACCTCATGAGGCTGAGAAGCTTCTATTAGGCAGAAGACAGTGTCAAGAGAACAAAGCAACAGCGTATAGACTGGGAAAAGATCTTTAAGAACTCTACATCTATCCAAACTATATAAAGAACTCAAGAAAATAAACACCACTAAACCAAATAACCCAATTGAGAAATGGGGCTCAGAACCAAACAGAACTCTCAACAGAGGAATATCGAATGCCTGAGAAACACTATTTGGGCCCAGGGGTCCCGCTCAAACTATGGCACCAGCCAAGGACAACACAGGCCGTAAACTTAACACTCCTACCCAGATCTAGCCAATGGACAGGACATTCTCCACAGTTATGTGGAGAGCAGGGACTGATTCTGACATGAACTCTGATGCTCCATATTTGATCACCTTCCCTTGGTAGGGAGGTCTGATGTCACTCAAAGAAAGAATAAGCAGGCTACCAAGATGAGACTTGATAGCCTATGATGTTACAGTGGGAGAGGAGGTCCCTCTTGGTCTCAGACCTAGGGAAGGTGAATAGGGTGAAAGCGGGAAGGAGGGAGGAATGTGAGGATACAAGTGATGGAATAACAATTGAGTTGTAATATGAAAAATTAATAAAATTAATAACTAAAAAAGAAAGTATCCACTATCAGTATGTGAATGTTCATGTGTTATTTATCTTTATTAAGGTTGATGTTATGAACTTTGTCCCCTTGTGTTTGGCAGATAGAGAGATGTTAATAATTTCAGCATGATCTGGGTGGATTTTTCCTTAGATGATTATGTAGTGTCCTTCCCTATCTCTTTAGATTAGATTTTGTTTGAAGTATAGTTTTGTAAATATTAAAATAGCTATGTGAGTTGTGTTTTATTCAATGTCTTTCTTTGCTTAGAATAACTTTTTCTATTCTTTTGATCTGAGCTGAAGTCTATCCCAGATAAAAAGTTGTACATCCTTTCTGTTATTCAGTTTCTTTAGGGGGGATTGAGATTTTTTGATGTTGAGAAATATCAATGAGCAGTATTTGTTTATACCTTTTATTTTGTTGTGGCACACACGCGTGTGTGTTTTTCCCCATTTTTATTTTCTGGGCAAAATTTTTGCTTCCTGGTCTTTTCTTGGGTTGTAACCTTTTTTGTTGGAGTTCCCTTCTAGCAACTTTTGCAGTCTTTTTCTACTTCTCGTTATTTTCTCAATACCTTCCTACTTCCTAGTTTATTACTTGGTACTTAGCCTCAGTTTGTTTCCAATTCAAACACACATTTACACATTTAAACTTTAAGCCAGCATATACATGTAAAAGAAGATGTGTTGTATTTGGGCTGGATTACCTCACTCAGAATATTTTTTTCTATCTCCATCTACCATTTTATAATTTTATTTTTTAACCCCTGAATAATATCCAATTATATAAATGGACCATAGTTTCATTATCAATTCTTCAATGTTTTCAATTTCTGTCTGTTATGAGTAAAGCAGCAGTGAAGGGGAAGAAACAAGTGTTTGTTTAGTAAGATGTAGAGTCATTCAGGTATATGCCCTAGGTAGATGTAGATAGATCATAGCAGATATGTTTGTTGACTTCTTGAAGAACCATCACACTGATTTCCACAGTGGCTGTAAAAGTTTACACTTCTACCAGCATTGAATGAATATTCAATTTCTCTGCATCCTTGCCAGCATGCACTTTTTAAAGGTGAATTGTACCATTCTGTTTGTGTTTAGAAGAGAATCCAACATGCCTGAGGGGGACTTCTTCCCCCTTTATCTGCTCATAGGGTATCGAGTCTTTAATAACCTGCTATCCTTCCTCTGAGTGCCACCAGGTCTCCCCATTCAGGGGACATGGTCAAATGTGAGGCACCAGTGTTCGTGTGAAAGTCATACCCCACTCTCCACTCAACTGTGGAGAATGTTCTGTCCATTGGCTAGATCTGGGTAGGGGTTTGAAGGGAAGAATGGGAGGATACAAGAGATGGGATGACCATTGAGATTTAACAAGAATAAATTAATAAAATAAAAATAAATAAAAAAACAAATGTCAATGTATTTTTAATTTGTATTCCTCTGATGGTTAAGGAAGTTGAAAAGTTAAATGTTTTTCCACTCTTGTTTCATCTTTTGAAGGCAGTTCTATACTCCACATTTAATTGGGTTGGTTTTTATAATATTCAGTGTTTTTTCATAGCCCTTCATGTATTCAGAATATTAATGTCTATCAGATGTATTACCAGAAAATATTTTTCACATTCTATAGGCTGCCAATTTTTTACAGTGATCCAGGCCTTTTCTGTACAGAAAGTTTCCAACTTGATAAGGTCCAATTAGTAATTGTCTGTCTTAATATATCTTCTATTTGTGTCCTGTCAAAAAGTCCTTTCATGTGCCAAAGGGTTAAAGCCTCTGCTCGAAACTTTTCTCTAATAGGTTCGTTGTATATCTGGTCATAAAAGGAGATTATTGTTCCATCTGGAATTGAGTTTTATTCATGGTGATTTATTAATATATCTATGCCTGCCGACTTATTGATCCCTTTTGCTTGAAATGCCTCCTGCCATTATTTTACTCCAATGTGATCTGTCTTTGATGATGAGGTATGTTCCTTGGCTACAGCAGAAATATAAAAACCCTTTTCTAATTCAATCTGTATGTCTGAGTCTTTATTGGGACATTAACACTGATAATATTGAGAGTTCTTGATGAGCAGTGTTTATTAATTTTTATTATTTTCTGATATGGTGTTCCCCTTTTTTTGATTTAGTGTCCTGTGATAATTTGGTACTTCTGTTCTCTTGGGTATAGTTAATTTTGTCAGACTGAATTTTTCCTTCTAGGGCCATCTGTAGAGATGGGTTAGGGAATAGGTAGTAGACTGAGAGTATTATTTGGTATAGGAGTCTGGGTAGGCATAAGACTGTCTCACATTGTTTCTAATACCTGTCCAAGCCCTCTGACTTTCAGAGTCTCCACTGAGAAGTCAGGTGTTACGTGAATGGGCAGGCTTGTCTTTGTATGTGATACAGTCTTTATCCCTGGTCTCTTTTAACGTCCTTCCTTTGTTTTGAATATGTAGTATTTTGTTTTTTGTTTATGGTGAAATTTTTCCTTTCTTTACTTGCCAATTTGGCTTCTGTATGTTTCTTGTACACTGATAGGATTCTTTCTTTACATTGGGAATATATACTATAATATTTTTAAAAAATATGCTCTGTGCCTTTACCCTAGGTTTCTCCTCTATACAGAATATTTGTAGATATAGACTGTTCATAGTGTCTCATATTTTCTTTATGTATTATGTCTTTTTTAAATGCTAATTTATTATTTCATTTTACTGAGTGACCCATTTCTTTTATCTTATTTTCAAGACTCCAAATTATTTCATGACTTGGAATCTGTTTGATAAGCTTACTTCTGACATTTGTATTTGACATCTTGAGTTTCTTATACGAAGTTTTAGTTTGCTTTTGGTTTTCTCTAGTGATTGTATTTCATTGTTGAATTTTACTTTTATATCACAAATAGTCTTCTTTATTTCATTCAATTGCTTGTTTCCATGATTTTCATTAAGGAATTTATTAATATATTCTCAATGTCTTGAACATACTAATTATTACTATTTTGAAACCCATGTCTTGTGCTTCAGGTAACTTGCTTATTATCTTAGGGCATTTTTGCAGTTGGCTGTTGGCTACTGGAAGAGGCATATTGTCTCAGTTGTCACTATTCGTGCTTTTGCTTTGGGATCCAGGCATCTGAAGTTATGCTGATTGAAGTGTTTCTTGGATTGGATATCTAGCTTCATATTTACTGTATGGCTGTTCCATTCTTTGGTTGATTTTGTATATCTGGATCCTAGACTACTGTGGTTGCTGTTTCAAAGTTTTTCTGCAGGTGGGTGACTATCACCAGATAAATAGAAAAACAAACAGATAGATGAATAGAGGATAGATAGATGGATAGATTAATAGATGATAGATTGATTATATAAATAATAAATAAATAAATATGAGGCATTGAAAAATAACTGAATTAACTCTGGGTCCTCATCAAAAGCTGGAGTCATCAGATCATCATGAGGTGAAGTTGGATTCCAAAGAGAAGCTCCTGTGGGTGGGCTGTGGCATGACTGTATGTAAATCTAGAACAATGGTTAAGAAACACTGTAAGAATAGTCTCTAAGCAGTATGCTTGACAGTATTCCTCTTTACAAATATCTACATTGTAACACCTACTGTTTGTGAAGCAACTGAAGAAAAGCACATACCACACCTGAACATGAGAAACTCTACCTGCGTCTGAAAATGATAGTAAGTTATATTCAGGGTGACAGAAAATAATATTTTGTGGGGGTATTCTCTATTTATTCAGTCACTTAATTAGCAGTATACTATTTACTAGAACTGGGACCTGGTAAATTAATGGCCAGGCGCATATTGCTATAGGAAGCTAAAGGGATCCTGGATATTGAGTAGAAAGTGTCAGGTGATTTAACCTGTACTGTTCACACAACAACTGCTCATATCTGTAGACTGATATCACAAAGGTTCTCTTTTGGGATTGGGGCAGTTCTATATTTAATTATTTTCCTTATAACTTGCCAGTCATTGCATAATAATTATTTCATAGTGTTCTCCTTTATTGCACTTCACTATGTGATTTTTTAAATTAGAAATACAGTCAAAATACACTGTAAGAACTCTTCTAATTTTTAAAATGTGTTGTCCATAGCAATATTTTCTTTCAATTTCTCATATTTTCCTTTAAACCAATGCTGGTGTAATTCGAGATTTTCACAAAATGCTCTATATTTTATTTTATATAGTAACAATACTAATTATAAATCTGTTTTCTCCCAAGCTCTATCTTTCCTTATCTACTACCTTTTCTACGTGATTGTTACACTATATGAATTCATGCTTTTCACCATCAATGTATTTCCCATTACCAAGCCTAAAAATTAGATTCCTTTTCATGGAAAACTTCATTTTCTGCCTCAGTGGCCTTTTTTTATAAGGTCCTACTTTTCTCATCTGGATTAGAGCAGTTGCTAGATCATTCCTATATCTACAGGATTGCAAACCCAGAATTCTACTTTCACATCAGCAATACATTTAAATGTTTAATTAATAAGTTAAGGATTTTTAACTCTCCAGTTCCTTTAAAATACTGCTAATAGCATAATATGCATGTTCATGGCCTTATTGTTTTTGGCCTATACTTTATTAAAGCTTTTTTTTTCCCCTTTGGTACTCTGTCAATGGTAATATGATAACTTTGTTCCAAAATTACCATATTTTCATATTTCATTATATTTACCACTTGATGGAGCAAGAGGACCACAGTTAAATTGCTTAAATTGGCTGACTCGGGTGATAAATCCAAAAGAATAATTGAATCAGTCAGAACAGGGCACAGTCATGAATTAAAGTATGGTTCTTTTATCATAAATGGATCTAACCAACCAATTTCAATTCTGTCTAGTTTTATTATTGAGAACAAAATTCTGTTTTCAAACAGAAAATGAACCGAAAAAGTTGATTGATAAAACGTGTTTGATAAGTTGTACGTTTCCAATATTTATTCTATAATTTAGCATTTTTTTTTTTTAAGGCATGGAGGCTAGAACAAATATTTCCAGCTCCAATTTATCTTAATGTTCCAAATGTTTTAAAGTTCATAGGTTATCTTTTAATCTTTTCTGATAAGTTATAGCAAAGTCACTAGAAGTGAAACATATACACAAAATGAATTTTTTTCTTTAAATCTTTTAAATGTTTAGTAATATTTATACTTAATATTAGACATAATGGGTTTCCTTGTGGCATCTTTTTATATTTTGTCTTTATTAATAGTTCTTTCCTATCAAACTTCCTAATTACCTGCCTTTGTTAGAGTTATTATTGCTGTGATGGCATGTATTTCTAAAAGCAAGCAACGGGAAAAAGGATCTGTCTTACACTTCCATATCATAGTTCACCAATGAAGGAAGTAAGGACAAGGACACAAGGAGAGCTAGAGCATGGAGCAGGAGCTGATGCAAAGACCGCAAAATGGTGCTGCTTACTGGCTTGTTCCTCATGGCTTGCTCACCCCATTTTCTTAGGAAACAGCTTCCTAAACCCAAGGATGGTACCCCCAATCAATCACTTGCCCCTGCCCTCATCAATCACTACTCAAGAAAATGCCCTTCAGGCTTGTTAACAGCCCAAGCTTAGGGAGCCATGCTATTTTAAAGAGAATTTTTAAGTGTTTCTTTTTCCTTTTTTTAAAACTTGTTTTTAATGTATATATTAACTTTATAATTTTCTTTTTTGTTTGTTTTTGTTTTATTTTACTTTTTATTTTTCTTTTTTTTACATAGACATTCATATTATTACACATATATACAATAAACTACATATAGCAAGAAGAACCATGAAACAATCAGGAATTATATAAATGTTATATTTGTACTGTTTTGGTTATTTGTATTTGGCAACCTTGGAGAAAACATCTTTCCTACAATTTTCTTAAGTGAGGTTCCTTACTCTCAGATGCTTTCAGCTCATGTCAAGTTGATATGAAATAGTCAGGACAACTTACCCTTTGTCAACTTCATACACAAACACATGACTGTCAAGTCATAACCTTTCCTTTCTCATTCATTCTCAAGATCATTCATTAATAAAGGCATCACAGTGTTAAACAGTTTTAAAAGTAAAGCATCTCAGAGGCTTTAGATTTTTAAACACTTAAAAATTCTCTTTAAAATATCAAGTCTCTTGAAATCAAAAGACTTTTAAACTTGAATGTTTGTCAAATGTTGGAACCTATAAAATAAATTAAATACTTAGTTACTTCAAGAAGAAATAACCAAAAAATAATCACAGTCAAATAAAAACCACACACCAACTGTGTCAATAACTCAATGTCCAATGTCTGGGAATGACTCACTACTTTCTGGAATCACTATGCTGTGTCTTCTACTGCAACTGGACTGCACTTTCACCAAATCATTTTGGGGGCTCTTTTCATGATGCTGAGCCTCAACTTCTATTTATAACCCCTTAATACCTTCAAAATAAGTATGACCTTGTCATTCTTACACTATCACATTTGACTTATGAAACATGACCCAGCCTTTGCTGCCTCTGGATGTAAGTTTCTGGGTACTGACTCAGAGAAAACAATACCCAGAAGTCTTCATCTCAGTCATGTTGGTCTCTTCCTAGCCATGGCTAATTTATCAGTTTACGCTACCATGCATGAACTATTCCAGTAACATGAATGTTTCATGTCAATGGCTCTGGTCACTTGATAATTGTAGCCTCAGTTAACCAAAACCACACATTCTTAATTCAAAAATAGGCAATGGACCCTGAGTCTGTTTAAGTGACTTTCAAAATTCCCACCGGGACTTCCCAATCCAGGCCACCAATCCCATGCTTTTCTTTTAACATTCTTATCTTCATGATCTCACAGGACAACTCACCAGGTTGGAAAATTCAATAACTCTTCAGCTTCAAGCTCCAAAGTCCTTTGACAATCCTCCCCAAAACACATGTTATGTCTGTTACAAAATTACCCCATGATTCTGGTACAAATTTGTCTTGTTTCAAAAATGAAGTAAAGCTAGCCATCACCGTGTGTGTGTGTGTGTGTGTGTGTGTGTGTGTGTGTGTGTGTGT
>OU015749.1:52248667-52298542 GCA_907169655.1 Acomys percivali
TGTGTGTGTGTGTGTATAAAGTGACAAATGTTCTAATGTTGCTATAATCAGAAAGAGTGCAGTAAGTAGTGATATATGAAATACCTAAATCATTGTATAAAAACAAATTCTAATCTATACTATATGTCAAAAATTTATCTTACCAAGGAAAAATGGATAATTGAAACCCAGATTATACAAAAAGGAAAGAATACAGATTTTCTGTCTGTATGCATTCATCAGAAGAGCTCCATATGGAAGAGCAGCAAGATGGTAAAGATTCTGGCAAGTAGGAGAAAAATAAGAGCAAAACTCTAATTCTCATTTTTGTTAAGACAAAAGTGAATTGTATGTGTATTTTGAAAAATAATACTGTGCCAACATAAGCACTGAATCGATCTCTATAGTATTTTATTACTTTATTTTATCTAATATTTTAATATCATAAATAAATTTTGAATATTGTACTCTGGATAGAAAAAACTTCAAATAGTCATCAGTGTCCATATCCTTCATATTAAAGGATTATAGGCTAAAAATTAAAAAGCCTGGTATCATAAATTATTTTTCTCTTGAGCCACCAGACAGTGTTATGATAAAACATCAAAGATTATATATTTATTCCTATGCCACTTCTAGAAGTTGACATTAAGGCCTTATTGCTGAAAATAAAACATACATGATTCATAGAAAATAAAAATTCAAGTTGGTACTGACCTGCCTTTAAAGATAGTGTTAAAGGGTACATAAAGATAGGTGTGTAGGGTAGGAAGAGTGGATTTGAAAAGAGTTGGGAGTAAGTGAATACGATGAAAACACATTTTATGAAAATGTGATCATATCAATATGATCAAAACGCATTGTATGGAAATTCTGCGAGGCATTGTGGATGATGCTTGTAAGCCCAGGACTCAGAGTAGAAAAGTAATTATATATTTTATCCAATAATATACCCTACCAGAAAAAATAATTACTGTCCTAGAAAGACCTGCCTACTGGTGCAATAATAGCACACATATCATGGGAACAACCACTGCTTTGTAATCGGGCTTAAAACATGACCCACAAGATCAAACCCTTATATGACACCATTATCAGGCCAAGAACATATGACTGTATAGGGCATATACAGTATCATAAAACTTAAATTACTGTCCTGCTAATTAGAGTTTTGAAACCATTACTGATGACTTATGCTTAGAATGTATTTGTACATTAGTGATCTCACAACTCTGGTTTGAGGAATTTCTACTTAAACTAGAAATACCTAGAGGTATACAGTTCTTCAAGTTATCCAAAATAAAAGATAACAGAATGCCTATCTCTAAATGTAATACATGTATCAGATCAAGGCTTGGTGATCATTACAGAAGAGGGAGCAGAAAGAAGGTATGAGCCAGAAGCTTTGGGTGAGTACAAAAAAACATGTTTTCTTGAGATAAGGTGATGTGGCTGCATACATTAATTCTGGGGGCTTGTAATACAATACACAAAATCTGTGTGAGTTCAGGCCAAATCAAAAGGTACTACAATGTTTGGACTTAGGAAAAATATAAAATAAAATAACAAAATAAAAACCTCACACCTTATTATGTAGGTATTGACAATTCAGTAGTTCTAAGAAGGAGAAAAAGACAATCTCTTTAATGCTGCAGCCTGTTGTAAATTCAATATCTCCCAGAGGAACACTACACAACTAAGAATATATGAGGTGCACAAATTAGACTTGATAGGGTAAAAAAAAAAAAAAGTAGACATATAAAGAAGAGTATGTAAAGAAGGGAGAGTGGATTTGAGAGGAATTGTAAGTGAGTGAATATGATCAAACCGCATCGTATGGAAATCCTGCAAGGCATTGTGGATGATGCTTGTAAGCCCACGATTCAGGAGGCACAGATAGTCAGTTTGGTGTGAGTTCGAGGCCAGCCTTGTCTACAAAGCAATTCCAGAATAGCCAAGACAGAGAAACCCTGTCTCAAAACAACAACAACAACAAAAAAAAAAAACTAAACTAAACTAAAAACAAAACAAACAAACAAAAACAAAAGCAACGAAAAACACAAAGAATCCCAAAAAACTGATACAAGTTTTAAAAAAAGTAACCTAACTTTATTGCCAGTACTTGAGCAACATACTAAAGAAAACCTTTATATAACTGTTTGTATTTTTATAATCATCAAATTGGTCAGACATTTCTTGAAGTCATAAAGTGAATATTTAAAATTTACAGTTTTCAATTTTATATATACTATAAGTGGCAGTATAAAAATTTTAATACAGGGAAGGTTCATATAGTTTAGAAAACTTGTCAACAATGTAATATTTTTTGTGCTACAGTTCTCACATATAAATACACTGTCCATGAATTATGTAAATGGATATTTTCAAATGTAGATTAATAAAATTTCGAATGAAACTTGGAAATATAATTTTTTCTCGATCTGTGAGAAATGAGAGGTGTGATTATTATCCCACACTTTAAGTATCAGCTTTTTTTTTTTAATTGAGAAGCACCATTTGAATTGGTAAATACTTTAATGCAGAGCTCAAAATGAGATTAAAATTCATTTATTGCTTGTTTTTCACTTTGTAATCTTTTAATGAAGAGTTTACTTCATATTGACTTTAGCAACCAGTCTATGCCACCATATTTCAAATCTAAAAATATTAAATTAAATCATGGATTAAACCCTTCTAAAGTGTGATGTAATCTTATCACTTTTCATTAAATTTAAATGCCATACTTTTGACAAGACAAAAAATGCCAACTAACGCAGCATTGCTTCATCACAAAAGAAAATGACAAAAAATGGGTATATATATGTATATGTATGTATGTATGTATGTATGTATGTATATATGGAATAGTTTCATCCATTAATAATAATATAATGAGATTTCAAAATGGATCCCAATTTCCATAATGGTGTGACCCTTTAATACAGTTCCTCATGTTGTGATAACCTCAGCCATAAAGTTATTTTTGTTGCTATTTCATGACTGTAATTTTGTTAGTTATGCATTATAATATAAACATTTTGGAGATAGATATTTTCCAAAGGTGTCATGATAGGTAGGACTAGAGCAACTGCTCTAGAAGACCTGGTTTCAAATGTTCTTTTTAAAAAGACAGGATGCTTGAGGTGACATGTTGCTTGTTGCTCTTGTCTTCTCATACCATGATAAATATATATTTTTAAAATTATACTCTATTCTATAAATCTGTATAATTAATACATATAGTTTAAGCTAAAATAAACTTTCTAAAAGTCTGTTTGCTTTGAGCGTCTTGAGGACCTTGCCAATAGTACTGCCTCTTCCTTGCCTGATTTGGATTTCATATTTTACAACTGGAAAAAGTAGAGATAAATTGAAATATGTATCATCTATTTGATATCTATTTCACAGTGTATTTTGCTCTTGGGCTTGGGTGGTTATTGAATTAGGCTGTTCTTCTCTATGCTAACTGTAGACATCTTAAATCTCACACTTTTCTAACAAGTCTGCAAGAACAGAAGTCAGGACAGAGTCATGTTTTTGAATATTCATGGACTTGTTTCAACTGTTTGAAACTCTTGAGTTCATTTAATATTTTCTAATATTGAGAGAAGTTTTTTTTAAATTTATTTTTATTTTTATTTTTATTTTTTTAATTAATTATTCTTGTTACATCTCTATGGTTATCCCATCCCTTGTAACCTCCCATTCTCCCCTCCATCCCATTTTCCCCTTATTCCCCTCCCCTATGACTGTTCCTCAGAGGGATTACCTCCCCCTGTATATGCTCATAGGGTATCAAGTCTCTTCTCAGTGACCTGCTGTCCTTCTTCTGAGTGCCACTAGGTGTCCCCTGCCAGGGAACATAGTCAAATGTGAGGCACCAGAGTACTTGAGAAAGTCAAATCCCTCTCTCCACTCAAGTGTGGAGACTGTCCTGTCCATGGGCTAGATCAGGGTAGGGGTTTAAATTTGACCGCCAGTATTGTCCTTGGCTAGGGCCTTAGTTTGAGCGGGACCCCATGACCCAAATCTGCCTATCATAATGTTCTACTTGTAGGATTCTAGGACCTACTGGATCCTTCTACATTGCTATTCTCCCATTGTTCTCTCATCTAGAGTCCCAATAGGATGTCCTCCCCTCGGTCCCAGTTTCCTGGTAAGGGAAGGCTTTCATGGGACATGCCCATTGGGCTAGTATGCAGATATAAGTGAGTATATACCATTTGAGTCTTTCTGCTTCTGAGAGAAGTTTATTCTTTCAAGACTTGATCATATGTAATGAACTTGTCAAATGGCATTCACTAATGTTTTTATTACCTCTAATGAAATGACAGTTGCCAGAGTCTCTAGAGGAAATTATGCAATCAATTATTTGTATAAAATATTGATTGTTTATAAAGTATATCATGGAACTGATGTCTCTTTTCATGCAAGATGTATTATGAAAATTTGATAAAAATATTTAAAAGAATGAAATAAAATATTTTTATTTGTGCAAGTACATCCAGAGTAGTAGTATAAGGTTACACCTCCTAATTAAAGAAAGATAAATAATACCAAAAACTAATTTTTTTTGATGTTTTGGAGACAGGGCTTTTCTGTGTAGCATTGACTGTCTTAGATTTGCTGTGTAAACTAGGGTGGCCTCGAACTCACAGTGATCCACCTGCTTCTACCTCCAAATGCTGGGATTAATGGCATGCACCACCATGCCCGGTCCAAAAACTTAATTTATAAGAGAAAGGATGTATTTATAATTTATAATTAATAAGAGAAATGAAATGTAATCTTGAAGTTGCTTAGCTTGCAGGTTTGCAAAAAAATCTATTGGCGACCTAAAATCTTGATCCCTATATTTAGTGTTTGATCAAATAATCTCATGTTAAATTGAAATTTTATATATTTCAAGATACTGAACTAAAGTGGAGAGCACAGTTCTTCATTTATCCATCCTCAGTGTTAAATTTTTTCTGTTGCTGATAAGTCCAACAACATCTTGAATTCCTGAAAAAAAATTCTCCCCCTTAATTTATTTATATTATTTTCACTTTTTTTGGGGGGGTCATTTAAGACACTTTCCTTAAAATTCAAAGGTGGTAGTGAGGTAGCCCAACAAAGTTAATCACATCCTAATCTTACATAAAGTTATATTTGTTTTTTGAAACAGAAAGAATAAAACAAAAAATAGTTGACAATCATTCTGTAAGCAATAAATTCAGCAAAAAATATCTCATACATTAAGAAATTACAAGCATGCATTTGTTCTTGGATTTTGTTTTTAGGAAATCACATTGTGGATTTCCTTGCTATGTAGGGAGCATTAAGAATATATTTTCTGAAATATTAATCATTTAATTAGTCACCTTCATTGATCTATCCAGCTGAGCGGTAGTAACTAGTTATGTGTTTTTATATAGACAAATTCATTGCATTTCTCTCTTTTATTCTCTAGTTTCTCTTGAATTGGTAAAAAGAGAAGCAATTTTTCTGCAAAATGTAATGTGGTACCATGACTTAAATATAACCATCTATCTCTGGTTTTGTTCATTCTTAAATAACTATTTGATATTAACCCACTATTTCTGGACAGTTATGTAAAACATCAATTAATGTGGTCAAATAATTCCTAAGGCATTGTTTTTTATAAAACTTACCTGAAAATTTACTATTTAATATATTGTTACATTTTATTAAGTTTATTTAATTGACTGTCATATAGCTTTTCCTCTTTTGTTTCTCTTTAGGTCAATTATACCTGACAGAAAGAATTTCAAAAGAAGTTAGAACAACTACTTATACATAAAGACAGATTTATAAGGTACTATATACCACCAACATCTTTTAAATGATCCAAAAGAATAAATCTGACCAATTAGTCTCAATATTTTCATAATGAAGTACAGTCTAACCCTACATACTATATTAACACAGAACCAAAATAATTTTTGAAATGTTCTGAATATACAAAGTCTCTTTTTCAAGTAACACTTTACCAAAAATATGAAATATCAACCATTAATATTTATACAACATACTCATTTAAATACCACTTGTAATTATGCATTCGATACTTCAATGAAATATAGGAAATGGGAGGACCTACATAGGTGATATGTAAACCCTATGAAAGGTTTCTTCAAAAGTATTAGATATTCATGGACTTTGGTATGTATAGAGGCTTCTGGAAACACAGCTCATGGATTTAAAGAAACAAAGTTATTTCTTAATTTATTGCCTGCCCAGAGCTATAATGATATCAAAGACATTTCTCTTAACAACTAGATAATTTTCAAATAATTTTCAAATGAATTTGTAGTAAATATGTGAAAGCAAAATAATCTGGGGAAAGAAGTAAAAAACCATGAGACGAGGATTTCAAGAACAGAAAGTTGTTCATGCCTATGTAATTGTGCTACTGATGAGTAAAAGCAACCAGGTACTTATCTTACTCTTCAAGAATATAGGGAGAATAATATGGAAGAGTGTGTATGTACTGATGAGAGGTTTTATGAACAAGTCAAAGAACACTTTCTGATAATCTTTGATTATACAAAATTGGTCATGTTGTCTCATCTAACTGCAATGCAAAACTCTTCTCAGCACTTAGAAGCTGGTAAGTGCATAAATTACATTGTACAACAATATACTGTACTGCCATAAAGAAAACAGAATCCTGTCATTTGTAGCAAAGTTTATGGAACAAGTATGTATTTGGTTTAGGACATCAAGCCGGACTTAAATAGAAAAATATCACATTAGGCTTAAATACTGAAGTTTATAAATATGAACCTGAAAGTATCAGTAATTATGGATACAATAAAAATTATGCATCAATGAAAGAGGAGTAAAAATGTTGGATATAATCACTGAACAGTACATACATTTATGGAAATAATACACAGAACAAATGACATTTGTAATTAGCTAGTGTTCATGATACACTTTAATTTCTTTACAATATGTTTCTAACTAATATAAATTTTGATTTATTATTTCACAATTTTCATGTACATATATGCAATGTACATACTTCCTGTCTCCTTTTTTGCTGCTTTTCCTGAGCCCTCAGGACAAGGTGTTGATAGAGACATCACTTTTAACATTAAGTGCTATAAGGATATCCCCCTTTCTGAATATTATCTAGTTGTGGGTATCATGTGTTTCTATCTGCCACTCTGGAAGCTTTCCTGATGATAGCTGAGCAAGGCATAGATCTATGAGCATAGCATAATATCATTAGGAATAATTTTATTGCTATTTTTGAAAGAATAGTAGCATTTCTTTTTACCCTAGATTCCTAGTCATTTTACTTTCAGGGTCTGTGCCACCCGAGCAGTGTTGGCTATGAGTTCCATCTCACAGAGTGGAATTTAAGTCACATCAGATACTTCTGCTATTTCTGTTCCATTATTGTAGCAGCATATCTTCCAGACAAGACATATTTGTAGATGTTTTTTAGCTAGTTGGGTGGGTTTGTACTTTTTCCTTTGGTAACTTGTGGAGTAACTTCCAGTACCATAAATACAAAGGCAAAAGTAGGCACCATCTCAACTCCTCTGTGTTCAATGAGTTGTGTAGGAGTTTTCTGCAGCAGTAGAACATTACTATCAATTTTTGGAGAGGGACCAGCTTGCACTTTTGTATGGCCCTTTTTTCTCACTAATATCTACTTTTAATTTTATCGTTTTGCTTCTAATTTATTTATTCACTTTACATCTCAATTGTAACCCCCTCCATTCTCTTCTCCTAGTCCCCCTCCCTCCTCAGAAAAGTGAGATTTCATTCACCCACCCACACCAGATTTTCAAGCCACATCAGGATTAAGCATGTCCTCTTCTATGGTCCTGCGAGGCTGACCCACCGAGGGAGAGTGATCAAAAGGCAGGCAGTTGAGTCCATGTCAGAGACAGCTCCCACTCCCTTAAGAAGAGACCCACATGAATCCTTTGCTGCTCATCTGTTATATCTGTGTATGGGGCCTAAGTCCAATCTATTCATAGTTCTTGGTTGGTGTTTCAGTTTCCACAAGCCCATCTGGGCCGTGGTTAGATGGCTCTGTTGGTACTCTTGTGGGGCCCCTGTCACATCCATGTCCTTCGATCCGTTCTCCCACTTTTCCACAAGACTCACTATACATCACTTAGTATTTGGCTGTGAGTCTCTGCATCTATTTAGATGTGCTAATGGGGTGTAGCAGGGGACCATTATGCTAGGCTCCTGTCAGCAAGCATAGCACAGTATCATTAATAGTGTCAGGGGTTGTCTCTCTCCCACAGGTTGTGTATCAAGATGGGCCAGACATTGGCTGAGCATTCCTTTGATATCTGCTCTATCTATATCCCTATACATTTTGTAAGCAGGTTAAATTTTGGGTCAAAGATTTTTTTTGTGTGGGTTGGTTGGTGTTACCCTGCCACCACTAGGAGTCCTGTCTAGTTAGAAGGTGTCTTCTTCTGTCTTCATGACCCTTGGTACTAGGAATCTCAGCTAGAGTCACCACCATCTCCTCACAGAAGTCTACCATGCCCTGTGTCTCCTGCTTGTCACAGAGATGCCTCTCTTCTGACACTGTTTCTTCTCTTAGCAAGCCTCCTGTCCTCCCACCCAGATCTCCCCAGGCCTGATGTCACACTCATTTATCTATGTGCTCCCTCTCCGGCCTTGTTCCCTCTTTTCAACCACTTCTGCTCTCTATTCTATTTCTCCATCTGAGGGAGCTTTAAAGATCCTCCTTGGGTCCTCCTTGTTACCTATCTTCTTTGGATCTGTGAATGCAGTATTCTTATATCCTGTATTATATGTTTAAATTCTGCTTATCAGTGAGTACATTCCACATGTGACTTTCCTGGTCTAGGTTATCTAACTCGGGATATTCTTTTCTAATTGCATCATTTTCTGATATTCTTTTTTATTTTATTTTATTAATTTATTCATATTACATCTCAATGGTTATCCCATCCCTTGTATCCTCCCATTCCTCCCTCCCTCCCATTTTCCCCTTATTCCCCTCCCCTATGACTGTGACTGAGGGGGACTTCCTCCCCCTGTATATGCTCATATGTTACCCATTTGGTTAAGAACCCAGTTAGATGTAACCCTTTCCTTGTACTGGAAGCTTCATTTGACGATAACAGATGCCCAGTTGGGGCTCTCTCTTTGTCTGCATTTTTGCACACACCTTGAAATATTACTACTGTTCATTGTCATTCACTGAAATTTTCTAACTATAGGGACATCTGCCTTTAGAAAAATTTATTATTTTTGCAAAGTTCAACAATATTGAAAAGAAACATTTGGTATACTTTATATTCAAATAACAAACTATAATTCCATGCTTCTTTGATACTCATCAGGAAGTGAAATTCTTTTGTTGCCTTAAAATAAAACAGCCATAATTGCAGGCTATTTTATGATTTCCTTCAGCTGTTCTGTGAGTATATTAATTGCTGAGTATATAAGCAACATTTTTGTAAACTTTCATAAAATGATTGCATTGTTAAGGGTATAATGAGTAAAAATTCATTTTAATGCACAATAAAACTTGTAACTTAGTTCCTTTCACAATAAAAATAATCCTTTTTGATTCTCTTTATAGATATGACTTTGTGTGCACAATGAATGTGAGTTCTGTCTTCACATGTATACTACATCACTTTTAGTTATAGAAACTACAATTTCTTCTCTTGACACAGGTGATATTTTTGTCAAGACTTTATATGTCTATTTTATATACATCTATGAAAATATTCAATTATTAAAGTTTAATTATATCTATTAATAGATAAATAATATATTTAAGATAGATATTGACAATAGATATAAAAACATAATAGATAATAAATAGATGTAAGCTATTTAACTTCATGAGCTGTAATAAAATTTCCCCTTTCAATATATAAATATATTCATAGGTCATAGCACTTATAGACATGATTTTTCATATGTAGCAAAAACTTAGATTTGGTATTTAAATTAATACATGCAAATACAAGATTCATATTACAAACTACTCAAAAAATGATCAAAGTTTTGATGTTTTGTCACACAATATTTTCTTCATATCTGTGTTTTGAAATGAACTGGTGTTATAAAATGATAAATATAAGAAATAAGGAAATAGTTCTTATTTCTTGATTCCTGTTATGTTTCCGATGTAGTTCAGCAGCTAGCATAATCTCTTAAAATTCTGTGAGTTAATAAAGCATCAGGTCAGAAGTTAAAGAAACCTGCTGCAGGTATTTTTAAGATAAAATAACATTGGTTTTTAACCACAAAGTTCAAATCAGTATTCCATATAGGAAAATTTAATTATCTATGGTGCTGTAGGGAGTATAAGAAATATTGGCTAATTATTATTTTTCTTGGATAATGTGAGGATTAGCCATTTGAAAAGTCTTGAAGCATAGTAAAATTATCTCTGCGCTAAAACCTGCTTCAAAGAGAGGAGTTTTGCAGCTCTTCAGCGGTAGTGCAAACATAATTATTACTCCTCAGCATGTATGGGCTTGGGAGGGTTAAGAGAACTGAGGGAAGGAGAACTCCAAGTGAACAAGGCTTTGCTGATCATAGTCCAGTGTTAGTCACTGAGCCTCTAGGATGCTTTTTAACACATTTCCCTATTGCACATGTCTTAAAGGATGCCACAGCAGCACACTAAACAGGGATGTTTTCAGACTGTAAAAGTCATTTCCAAGACAAACTCAGGAACTGAAAGTGAGTGGTGGTCTGTTATGGATTCAGTTCACATTTAGTTACTTTAAACTCTATGAAATTTCTCTTGCTCAAAAGAAATCTCATAAAGAAAAAAAACATTATAATGAAATTCCTTTGAGGAATCTCTCCTTAGATATGCACCTACTTTTGTAATTAGATTATTTCTTTATGTGATACATAATTTTTGAGTTCTTCATATGTTTTGGATATTGGCCCTCTACTGATTTTGCAGTTTGTAAATTTTTTTCTCATTTTGTAGGGTAACTTTTTCCAAATGATGTGTCTTTTGCCATACATAAGATTCTCAGTTCATGAGGCCAAGTTTATTAATTGATTATTTTTTTCTGTATGATAACTTCAAGACCAAAAAAAGAAATTAAAGAATGTATCAGAAAATGGAAAGATGTCCCACACACTTGAATTGGTAGGACTAACATTGCAGAAATAATGGCCATCCTACCAATAGCGATCTACAGATTAAATCAGTTCCCATCAAATTTCATGACAATTCTTCATAGTTTTTTGAAAGACAATTATTTCAGCTGCTGGGTTTAATTATTTCATGTCATTTACAAAATTTGGATGTTATTTTTTCAAGTGCTTTCAAGGTATGCTGTTTAGTGGTTTTTATAGGATCTTTACACACATACACACACACACACACACACACACACACACACACACATATATATATATAAGTGCATATATATATATGCATTTAGTACTATGAACTTGCATCTTAGAATTGCCTTCCTTGTGTCCCAGAGGCTTGTGTATGTTTTATATTAGTTTTTTTTTTTTTTAACTTGGAGAGGAAATAGTTTATTTTGCTCACAGTTCCAAATAACAGTACATCATCAAAAAAATGAGGGCAGGAAAGGGAAGGCACCTGGAGGCAGGAGCTGATGCAGAGGCCATGGAGGGGTGCTATGTACTGGCTTGCTCTCAATGGCTTTCTCTGCCTATTCTCTTATAGAGCTAGGGCCCCCAGCACAGGGATAGCAGTGGGGTCCTCCCCCAAATTACAAAAATGCCCTACAAGCTTGCCTAATGCCTGTTCTTAAGGAGACATTTTGTCAGTTGAGGATCCTCCTCAAAAGGTAAAAATTATATTAGTTTTTATCGTACTATAGAAGTCTTTCATTTTCTCCCCTTAATTTCTGTCTTGACTCATTTTCGTTCAGTAGTGAGCTATTTAGGTTACACGAGTTTATAAGCTTTCTGTCGTTCTTTTTATTGTTAATATCCCGCTTTAACCAGTGGAGGCCAGATAGGATGCAACATGTTATTACCCTTCTTTTTTGTTTGTTTGTTTGTTTGTTTTGAGACAGGGTTTTTCTGTGTAGCCCTGGCTGTTCTGGACTACCAGGCTGGCCTAAAACTCATATCAATCCACCTGCCTCTGCCTCCCAAGTTCTGGAATTAAAGGCATGAGCCACCATGCCCAGCTTAATTACACTTCTTTTTCTTGTCATTTTGTTTTGTTTTCTTTTTGTTTGTTTGTTCATTGTTTTTGCATTTGTTGAAATTCACCTTGTGTGCAAATATGTGGTCAATCTGGGAGAAAGTTTCAGAAGGCCCTGATACGCTATTTTGTTTTTGTGTTTAGGTAATATATTCCATAAATATGTATTATGTCCTTTTGTTTTGCTTCAGAATTTCTGTTTAGTTTGCCTGAATTACCTGTCTATTGACACGAGTGGGCCACTCTTAGAGTATAGGCGTTAATATGTGATTTACGCTGTGGAGGTGTGTCTTTTATGAACTAGAGTAAATTTTGGTCTGAAAATATCTGTTAGCATATTCGGTTTTTTACATAAGTTAGTTCCAGACTTTCGCACTTTAGCTTTTGTCTAAATGTCCCATCTATTGAAAAGAATAGGATTTTGGAGTCTCACCGTAACAGTGTATATCCGTCAACATATGAAATGGAGCTATTTCAAAAATTGTATTAATAATTGGTACTGTAAGTATGAGACAGTACGTTAAGAAAAAAATACAAAAATGTGTTTTATTACACTACAATACAGAGACTGAAACATCATCAAGGACCATGTATAGTGTGGACCTAGACTCTCTGCTCAGACATAGTACCACACTGTCTTTGTGAGTCCCATAATGTGGAGAGTAGGGGCTACTTTGTACATGCGCTCTGGACACTGAACTTTGATCAATTTCCCCTGGCAGGGTGGCCTTGCCAGGCTACAGAGGAAGATGGTACAGGTAGTACAAATGAGACTTGATAGGCTGATGTCAAATGTTAGGGAGAAGGGCCCTCCTTTCTGAGGACAAGGGAGTGAGGGAAAGGGGATGAGGGAGGATGGAGGCATAGGGAGGGCATAAGGAGAGGAAGACAATCAAGATGTGAAGAATTTAAACAGCAGAATAAATGGGTAACTTAAATTGCTAATCACACTATATAGGAACAGCTCTGAGACTGCTGAGACATGAATGTCTAGGCATACACAATGCTTCTTGTTCGCTACAGAACCTGTTTGGATTATTATTAGCTGCTATTCTTCATACGGCATGAATGAAGATTTACAGATGTCCATGTTCTGCTCATAGAAAGAGAATAACACCAGCCTTAATTGTTCTGTGCATCATGTTTTTCTTATACATTTATAATTTTAGGACTGTATAATGCTTGTGAGAAATTGTATGTTTTCAGAACAAAAGAACCAGACATTGATATTGGATCAGACCTGACAAGATTCATTCCTTTCAACATACTGGATATTGACTTCCTGCATCTTTCATACTCCAGCAGCAAGTGCTTCAGTTGTTGCTCCTCATCAGAACAATGCAGCTCCCAGGACAGCTTCGAAGAAAGCGTCCAATTCCAATTCGTCCAGCATTTCAGACTGTCCCAGACAGGACTCTAATTAAACCTGGAATTTCTCAACATATAGAAACTATACCACAAATGCTATTCCTAGCTTGTTTAACCATTTCCCCAATTATATTTGAGCCGCTACATAGATATTTTGCCCAAATCACCTGGAAGAAACATTAAGAGAATGATGCCCCATTTCCTTTAAGGGGGTCATGTAGATTTTTGGTTGCTTTCTTGGGATATATAGGGTGATTTTCAATGAGAGTGGGTTATAAGTTATTATTGGTCTTATTTAGAGAGAAAAAATGTTGAACTCAGAGATGTCCCTCTTTTCTTTTATCTTCCATTCTTAGATTGAAAAGAACGAATGGGGAATATAGAAATAAATAGGGAAGATAAATAAAAAGTAGATTAATAAATCTGCTCCTGCCCTTAGTGCCTCAATTGTCACTCACAAGGTTATTTTTAATATACTGGTATAAAATTTTGTATATAGATGCAAAATAAGTTTAATTCTAGATACAGTGGTATAGAGTCCAAAGTAAGTTTATTCTTCACACACATTATATATACATATATATTTCTACTCTAATATGAGACATTGTACCCATATAACTCAATTATAATACAAGATTTACTTCCCGTATTTTGAAAGTGCTATTGCAGGCTGTTTGGAATAAATTAAGTTATGCACGTTAATTGTTAGTTGATCAAATCATGGTCATATCAATCACTAGTCTATTTTTGATGACAAGAATATACATCTTAGGAGTAACAGATAGATATGGTTCTATAGAAAGATAAAATAAAATAGTAAGGTAAGGTCTTCAAAAACCTCAAAGACATACAGAGTATGGTATTTTAAAATGTTTTTATTATTTTAAAGATTCACTGACAATGAGACAAGTTAACTCATGGCAACGCCGAGCCTATCTCAAAGATGGTGATGAGCATCAAAGAAATTCCTCATAGAGGTATCTTCAAATGTGGAGAACAAACCACTGGGCAAAATGTCCTAGTTTCTATCACAGACATAATTCTGCCTAAGAAAGGGCAAGCTTGGATTCAGGCAGAGTCGATGTCCAAATTCTGCCAAGACAGGGTAAGAAAGTCCTCAATAGTTCCTGCCTCACAGATATGTCTGTCAGATATATTGGACCAGAAGGCTGAAGATGATGCTCCAAAGTTTGAAGAGTTTTGAGTGACTCTACAGGTAGCAAATTGTCTATGTCATCTTCTCATTTGGCAAGTTTCTAACCTGCACTCCCTGTATACACAGGTATTCAAGTTTATTCCTTCTCATGTCTCTGATGGAGCTGAAGACCAAGTAGCTTAGTTTACAATGAAGCTTAGTTGTTTATGGATTAAGATGTTTTTAGGTCTAGATAGATATTTTAAGTTAATAATGACAAGATGTGATGGAGATGGATTTACATTCAGAATTTTAGACTCACCAAGATACAAAAGATGTTTTCTTCAAGGCTGTCAAATACAAATAGACAAAATACTAAGAGTGTAACATTTGTATAATTCCTGGTTGTGTCATGGTTTTTCTTGCTATAGGTAGTTTATTGTATATATGTGTAATAATATAAATATATATGTAAAAATTAATGAATAAATTAAGAAAGAAACATATTATAAATGTAAGTAAATGAATTAAAAAGAAAAAAACTAAAAATTAATTTTAAAAATTTAAAATTAACAATGTTTAGAAGCATAAAATGTGTTTTAATACTTGTAGTCAATTAAAATATAATATAATTTAATAACACTATTATACTTATGTACTCAACCATATTGAATTTTATTGACCCTACACATGAGCTTGAAGTGATAGATTAGTAGTTAACAGCACTTATTTTTTTTTTGCACAGGACCCAGGTTTCTTTCCTAAAGTACATGATAGGTTGTAACATCCAGTTTCAGAATATTCAATTCCCAATTATGGCTTCTGAATGCTTATACAAGCATGCAGAAGACATGTATTAGACACACAAATAATCATTACATTTATCAAGAGATACCTTTATATTTTCACAAACCTAACAACAAAGTAAATATATAGATTGTTAATAGTAATAGTAAATGGTTAATACAGTTCTGTTTATTTATCAATACATTTCAGCAAAGTTGTTTTAAAATGATCTTTCTCTTTCTTGGCCTCAAATTTCTAAACAACATTTGTTTTCTATTGAGTAAAAAGAAATTCAATCTGGGATAAGTCAAATAAGTAATATTTGAAAGTACAGTATGTTTTAATTTCTTTAGGTCAAAGTCAAATAATTTGAAAATATGACAATGATTCTAGAAAGTTCACAATGTATTTCCATAATCTTCAACAAAGTAAAATCATAGCAAATACAAATTATGTTCTAAATGTGTTGCTGAGTATATCAACTACATTCCATGATAGGCGCCATGTCCAGGATTAGTGGCCAACAAAAATAGACTTCATGTTTTGTGAGTGTGTTTGTTTCATTTTTTGTTGCTTGTTTTCATTTTTTCTTAGATTATTGGTTTGAACTTTTTAGAGAGAGAAAGAAAACAAGAAACATGGTAGGAAAACAGGGATCTTCTGAGAGATGTTAAGTAGAATGATTATGATGAGAATATATTGTCTAAAAATAAAAAATAAGTAAATATAAAAATACTTATTACTAGCATGTGAAAATCATCTCCTGCTGCATAATCCAAAAATACCTTCAAAAACAAAACCACATTGAGATGTCTGTGTGCACAAATTAATCATTTCCTTGCTAGTAACCAATAGCAATTCAATCATGTTGGTCAAGAGTGAACTATGCTATTACTTAAATAGGATTGAATATTGACATCTGTTTCATTTTACACCTGACTACAGGCTGAGCCAATGAAGTCATTATGGTCTTGACTATTCAATGCTTAAAGCTGAGCACTTAATCAACCTCTTTTTTTTTTTTTTTTTACAATGTTACTTTGTTTTAGATATCTCATATTTGGAAAAATATTCCATGCTCTGACATATGGAAGTCATGTTGTTCAATAAAATTAAAAATAAATAAACAGCAAGAAAAATAAGGTTTATTGAATTAATTAATTATTTTTGAGACTGTCCTAGCACATTTATTTTTTCCTGGAGAATCGTTATATACTCGTGCTTCTGTTAAAAAAAAACCTGCAAATTCATAAATGCAGGAAATCCTAAGATACTGAGAATTCATGATGACCAAATGTTCAATTCTAAAGGAGGACTTCATACCACCCAATATGGAGACCTGTCAATAAGCAGAAAAGAAGGTGAGGAAAGCATTTCTGCTCTTCCTAATCTTGGACAGAGAAGCTTCTTTATGCACTAGGTTGCAGATATTAAAGGTAATAATCACTACTCAAAACTCTGAAAATAAGTTACCACATTCTCAGTGGAAAAAAAGGGGGTGCACCTCTATATACTTGAGCTTGCTAGATTTTGTCATTTTGATAAAATTTAGGATAATAGTAAGAGGAAACTTGTATTTTTTTTCTTCAGATGAAGGATGTAGTGAGAATCATACCCAAGCTGTGTGAATAATTGGATGGGCCTGAGCCCAGACCATTTCTATTTACCTATCATGAGACCTAGGCTTTGAGGCTTCTAGATGCATACAAACTAATCTTCTGCCACACCGGACCTTGAACACTTCAGGTTCCACCTTCTGTCTGTTAACCTAGAATGTTTCTAGCCTCTAGGAGTTTATTGCTGAGCCAATTCACTATTTACAGCTCTTTCTGAACTCTGGCTGGCTGGATCAACTCAGCTGTTCTAGCTCAAACTCCTCTCCAAGCTGACTGATTCAATATAGCTTCTCTCGGATTCCGAATTGTTTTACATTGAAAAAAAAAATCCTGACTCTAAACTCCATGAACTGCACTGCACTGACAGCACCAACTGAATGGACTGGACAGAACTAAAGGGAACCACACAAACTCAACTAATCTCTACTGCATTCATCTGAAGTGCATCAAACTTAACTGAACTCAACTACATTTAGCTGAACATCACTGAACTCATCGCCTTCTCCCCCTCTATTGCTTTGTTTTAAATTAATTTATTCATATTACATTTCGATTGTTGGCCCTTCCCCTGTTTCCTCCCATTCTTCCCTTCCTCCCACTTCCCCCCTTCTCCCCTCCCCTATGTCTGTGATTGAGGGAGACCTCCTCCCCCTATATATGCTCTTAAAATATCGAGTCTCTTCTTGGTAACTTGCTATTCTTCCTCTGAGTGCCGCCAAACCTCCCCATCCAGGGGACCTGGTCAGAAAAGGGGCACCAGATTTCATGTGAGAGTCAGATCTCACTCTCCACTCAACGGTGGAGAATATCATGTTCATCGGCTAGGTCTTGGTAGGGGTTTGAAGTTTACTGCCTATATTCTCCTTGGCTGGTGCCTTAGTTTGACCCCAGGACCCAGATCTGCCTGTCATAAAGTTCTTCTTGTAGGTTTCCAGGACCCTGTGGGTCCTACTATTTCCCCATTCTTCCATGCTACTCTCACCTAAAGTCTCAATAGGATGTCCTCTCCTCTGACCCACTTTCTTGATAGGTAAAGTTTTTCATGGTACGTATCCCTTGGACTAGTGTTTTCATATAAGTAAATATATACCATTTGTCTCTTTTTGCTTCTGGGTGAACTCAGTCATTATGATAATTTCTAGATCAATCCATTTGTCCACAAATTTCGGGAATTCCTTGTTTTTAATAGCTGAGTAGTATTCCATAGTGTAAATGTACCACAGTTTCTTCATCCATTCTTCTACTGAGGGGCACTTAGGCTGTTTCCATGTTCTGGCTATTATGTATAAAGCAGCTATGAACATGGTTGAGCATATGTCCCTGCTCTGTGGTAGGGCATTTTCTGGGTATATTCCAAGGGGTGGGATAGCTGGGTCTTGAGGAAGCCCTATTCCCAGTTTTCTGAGAAAGTGCCAGATAGCTTTCCAAAGTGGTTGTACTAGTTTGCATTCCCACCAGCAATGAAGGAGTGTTCCTCTCTCTCCACATCCTCACCAACATGTGGTGTCATTTGATAAGGGACCTCATGAGGCTGAGAAGCCTCTGTAAGGCAGGAAACACTGTCAGTAGAACAAAACGACAGCCTACAGACTGGGAAAAGATCTTCACCAACCCTTCATCAGACAAAGGTTTAATATCCAAAATATATAAAGAACTCAAGATATTAAACACCACCAAACCAAATAACCCAATTGAGAAATGGGCCTTGAAACTAAACAGAGAATTCTCAACAGAGGAATATCAAATGGCCAAGAAACAAAGAAATGCAAATCAAAACGACACTGAGATTCTGTCTTACACCCATCAGAATGACTAAGATAAAAACTCCCCCTGTATTGCTCTTAAGTCGCGCCTTTTTCCTGTCTGTTCTCCTGAGAGTTGGGTACATATGACCTCTGACTCATTCTGTCAAATCTTCTTCTGATTGTCATTTTGTCTGCCCCACAATTACCAGTTATTGTTTGGGATTAAATGTGTGAACTAAAGGCATGTCTGTATTCTAGCCAGAGCGATTAAAAGTATGCTTCTGTATTCCACCCAGATAACATAATTATTTTTGTTTCTAAGGTAGATATTATTTTTGAATTTCCAAATAATGCATATTCCTAATATAAAGCACTTAATATTTTATATTTTCTGGTCTCTCTTGAATTTGAATTGGTTGGCATTTATCAGATAATGCTTTGTATTAAAAATAAAACACAAATCATTACTTTCAGCTGTATAACAGATTTTCTATTTGTGGTCTTGTTCTCCTTTGACCTATTTACCCTCAGATTTGATTAGTACTTTTGTCTTGACATCGTGTCTATATCCCTTTGATCTTTATAATTTGTAGGCTGTGAGCCCTCTGCCTTTCTACCAGTTTCAATATCTATATGGTATTTATTTACTTACATCTACTTATATGTTCAAAACCTCATTAGATCTCACATGACCAATCGATTGAGAACACAATTCATTTATAACATCTGAACTTACTAACTCTTCAGAATATTTGTCAATTCTATAATCAACCAAGTAATGGACATAAAATTCTGCATTTATTACATAAGTGACAGTTTTTCCCTAATATATTTCATAAACATTTCTTATATTTCAACCTCCAAATCAAATGAGGTTGTTTCTCAAAATATTATGTGCAAGTTATTGGGCTTGATACTGATAAATTAGCACGTATCAACCTGTACTTAGAAATTATGAGTACCATTTTTTCAAATCATGATTGAGAAAATTAATACTAAAACCTGTAAATAAAAGTTAGAACTATTGCTTAGTCATTAAAGTCTCATCTCACAAACATGACATCTTAGAATCAATGACAATTAGCCATAGAAAATCTCATATAATGACACACAACCCTAATCACATTCTCAAGCAAGTGAGAGGTCACTATCTCAAAATCAAGGTGGATAGTTCCAATGAAAATACAGCCAAATTTGAGTTCTGGTCTTAGACACACATAACACACACACACACACACACACACACACACACACACACATGCACACAGACACACACACATACCCACACATAAACCTGCATGTGGAAAATACATGCATACACATGTATTCATACATCCGTACTGACCTGAATTCCACACATGAAGGCATAATTGTAATTACTAAAGTTCTGTAAAACTAACAGAAATATTTAGTACGGGGGCCATGAATTGATCACTATTGTTTACCTACCAAGCATAAGTACCTGAATTTGATCTCCAGAGTCTACATGGAAGTCAGGGTTTGTGGTGTGTTCTTGCAATCTATGGGCAGGGAAGGAGAAAAAGAAGGATTTTTGCAATCCCTTGCTGACTTCAATAGCCTCAGGCTTAGTGAAAGTTCCTGTCTCAAACAATAAGATAGACAGCACCTGAGGGGTGACACCTAAGTGTGATTTCTAGCCTCCTTATGAATGCCCACAAAACAACAAATATACATACACATATCCGTGTACACACACATAACAATAATAATATAATATTGGATCCATACATATTCCATGCACTTTGAAAGATATGATGCTACTAACTAAAATGTAGACACTGGTAAAATTAGTTACTAGAGATTTTGTTGTGCTAAGCATGACCTCTTTTCACTGAATATTTTAGAGTACTATAGGGGCAGAGTTTGCTTGTAAATTTGTATGTGGTAGACTTGCAAATATTTTATATCCAGAAATACATATCACTTGTCAAGTTTATTTTTCTGTAAAGAATGAATGTATATCTGCTCTTACACTGAACACAATTGTCTTAGCGTGACAGTTTTGTTGAATATTTATATAACATATTCTCAAGAACTTAAATTGATCTCTATATCTTACGTTTCTCTCACTAATGTGATGGATAAACTCGTTGTCACATGTTTACCTTAATTTTGTATAAAAATGATATTAGTGTTTGTTAAATTAGATCATGTTCTGAAAGTAGCATTATAACATAAATTAGAAATGCTCTTTTAGGATTCAGTATGGCATACTGTAATAGCTATTAGATGAAATTTGAAAATATGCTCCTTGCTCTGGTGTTTTTGTCACAAACTATTCTTACTCATTTTTCAGACTTATGAGTACCTTATTATATATATCTATATATACACAAACATTATGTCTGGAATATTTATACCAACATTACTTCCCACCAGTTTCCCCAGGCTCCATTCCAAATAATCTCCTTTCCAAGTTCATGTCTACCAAAGAAGTAAAGCTATTATAAATTTGGGTATCTATGACCAACCAAGATCCTATTTTACATTTACATTCCTAGTTAATCTTTCACGTTATAGCAATTTACACAATTATTGCAATATAATTCAGACATGATAGTTGAATTTACCTAAGAACCCTCTTTGTTCTGCCTATTCTTTCATTTCAAAACCTGGAAACCATTGATCTTTACAGTTTTCACCTTCCACTAGTTTATATATTTAGAGTCATCCCCTATATATATTATGTTGATTAGCTTCTTTCACTTACTTAAATCCATTTATAATTTTTTCATATATTTTATTTTTTTTATTAAATCCTTTTATTTTTACATATAAATTTATATTATTACACATATATACAATAAACTACCTACTACAAGAAGAACCACAAAACAATCAGGAATTATATAAATGTTACATTTTTACAATAAAAATACTTCATTATCTGGGTGCACCAGAGTTTATTATCTGTTGACACTAAGGCACATTGATTTCATTTCAAAATTGGATAAATTTCCTGAAAATACACATGCACTTTATGCTAAATTGTTTGGTATGAGTTAGCTTAATTTTATAATATACTAGCAAACTTAACTCCTAAATTGTCTGCACATTTGGCTCACACTAAGAAAGAAAAAATGTTTGCTTTTGTTCTCTCTTGCAATCATTTGGTGCTTTGAGTATTCCAACCTAGGCCTTTCCATGGATGTGCAATGTCATTTGTTTTTACATTCATTTGCATTTCCAAAGTGACATGATGTGGTTATTTATTTGCTGATGATAATTTAATTTCTGCATGTGTCCTTGTTGCCTTTCAAATACTCTTTTTATTATTTTAAGTTTTGTTAATATTTCTTTTTGGTGGTAGAATTTTGTTTCTTTTCAATTGTTCAACACAAGTTTGATACAAAAGAATCTTGGAAATATTTTCTCCTAGTCTCTTTCTTGTCTGCCCATTCTTTTATCATTTCCTTTCACTGAACAGACACATCCAATTGTAATGATCTTCTGCTTGGCAATTATTTATTTTATGAATTTTATCTTTGAATTTATATATAAACATTTATTATAATAACTGATGCTGTGCATATTTTCCTATTTTACACTAAAAAATTATTATAGATTTCCATTTTATATTTAGGATTATGATTTATTTTGAATTAGTTCTGCAAAGGTTATAAGGTCTAAGGCTATATGGGTTTTTATTTGATTGAAAATTGAAGTTACTGTAATAACTATTTCCTCTTATCTTACTTACCTAAATTGGATTCAAAATTCTTGACCAGATTACTCAATAGAATTCTTGCCACAGTGTAGTTATTTAAATTAAACATGACCATTTATTTTTATCACTAAATGAAAAATGTTAAAAGACGAACCATCTAAAGTGGCCCAATCCTGTAATCTAAGTACTTAGCAGGCTTAGACAGTACTGTAGGTTTGTGGAAAGCTTGACTTATATAGAGAGATGCTATCTCAAACAAAGTAAAAACAAACAACAAATATATATTCAAACAATGACAAAAGAGATGCTAAGAGAATATAACAAAGTTCCTTGAGATTAGAAGAACTACAAAGAATGACATAAACGTGATGACAGACTAATTATTAATTATTTATGCTTTTGTTCTTCAATAAAGTCATTTTATCATGAAACTGATAATGGATTAGTGAAATCATCTTTTAATTATTAACCATGTCCACAATTTCTTACAGGCATTTATGTTGTATGTGAATTACACTCTGTCCACAACAAGAAAAAGAGCCAGGAAAAAAAATACGTTAAGTAAAGTTGTATATTTTAACATTAAAATTGAATTTGAAAGATTTCAGCTTGTAGATTTTTCTTTTATATCGTTTTCTTCATTATTAACATCCTCTGAGAGAAATATAATTCTTCAGTCCTCATTTAATATTTTTGAATATTCCCATAAATTTGTCTAATGCCTTTTTATGTTAATAAATGGTAATGTCTATGAAAGCAAGAATATTTATATACTAAGGTAATCAAATTTACAACATATTTAGTATCTTTAAGTGTATGCTGATAACAGTGTTGGAAATAAAATTCATATGGAAGTATGAAATACAGCAGATAGCCAAATCTATCTTAAAATTAAATAGTATCTCTGGAGGGTCACCATACCTGGTTTCAAGTTCTACCACAGATCTGTGCTTCTAAAATAAAATAGGACCAACACAAAAACAGACACATAGATCATTGTAATAGAATCAAGGACTCAGATTAATTATAAAAACCTGCAGCCATCTTATTTTGCATGAATAGGCCAAAACACAAGACATAGAAAGAAAATGAAGTTGAGAAAACTTGATACCTACATGTAGAATGTTAAATATAGATCTTACATTTTCCATCATGAAAAGTACTCAAAAGGATCAAGGACGTAGACAAAATAATAGAATTTCTGAAAAATTAGAAAAACAAGCAGGGGCTATACTTAAACATGGGGGGAAACTTGAGGATTTTCTAAATAAAACATATAAAAGTAGATGCAATATGCAAATTTAATTTAACAATATAATTTCTTATTAACTATGTTCTATTAAATACCATATGCCTCCCTTGACTTTTTTTCGGAGGGTGATTTGCATTTCAGAGAGATTTTATTTGTGAAGTTTTTAATGTGTTTTTACAAAATACATTTAAGAGAACAAATAATATATTTAAATGAACAGTAAAACTGATGTTGCAAAAAATAGAAACCCAAACAGATGTTTCAGATATTGCAGAGTTTGTTGAAGCTATAATTGTAATCAGGATCATGAACCACCTGTGGTTTTTAGTGGAAGAGGCTAGAGGTTTTGATGAAGTATTGTTATGGAATGAAATAATAACTATTAGTACCAATGAAAATTTACCATCTTTTAGAATTATGAAGTGAAATTTGGTCCAAATGTACTATTTTGCATATTTAACTTTTCCAAACTGACCATTATCATGCTCAATGAGAAATTACTTTCTTTTATACTGTTGTTGTGTGTAAGGCCCTCTTCACTTAGTCCTTAGAGAGACAATTCAATTTAAAATTGTTATATTTAAATTAAATATATCTGTTTGAAACTATGAAAATCTTGGAAACTTTCATAAAAGGAAAACAAATCGTGATTTATAAGTGTTAATTTTAAAGGGTATGCAAAAATATCTTGAGTTTTATAGAGTTGTATACAGAATTTTATTTTTACTTCTGTATTGCTTTTATCTATTTGAGCAGAGCACAAAGAATCCTTTTGTAACTGGCTATCCTGGAACTAATTATGAATTACAGACTAGCTGAAATCATGTGAAAATTCTCCTGTTTCAGAGCCCAATTGTTGTGAATGCAAATGTGAGCCCCCATGTCTGTTTATTTCTATTTGTGCAGTAATGTAAATAATTGTGTCAAAGATACAACTCAACTATAATTGACACTTGCAACTTCATCAAAATTTTGAACTTAACAAATTATATTTTAGGTGTCTTCAACTGCCCTCATTTTAAAAGTTATACTTAAACCATAATTATGACTTACTGAAATTTATTAAATACACAACTTTTTACTAGTATTTGTGTATTGTTAGTACCTAAATCTTTAGAGGACTTAAAATAGAAAGTGTACACTACTGATAGGAAAATAAATGTATAACCTTTCTTTACATAACTTCAAATTGCTGAGGCGTTGGCTCACTAGATAAAGTACTTGCTACACAAACATGAGATTAGAAATCTATCACTACCACCCACACAATATGATGAGCAAAGATGTGAGCACCTTCACCCACCACTGGAGACAGAAACCAGAGAATACGTGCTGCTTGCTAGACAGCGTTCTACCCAAATTGATGAACTCCAAATCCAAATGGAGGTCCTGTTACAAACATCAAGAAGATCAAACTTGACCATTGGCCTCAATAAGCACATGCAGATATATACACACGCACAAGTGTATACCACATAAACACATACACACACACACATTGGGATAAAAATATCATCAGTTAAATATGTATTATTAAATAATACAAAAACAAATAGATATGTGCCATAGATATGTATATGTTCATAAATGTGTGTGTTAGATGTTCTGTAATAGAATACATTTCATTTATTCTGTGCCATTCTAGTATATACCTAATGACATTACATACAATTTAAGTTAAGTTATAAAGCTAAATATAATTTTTTAGTCAAACACTGTCAGCAGCTTCTGTCATGAGGATCACAGAGTGTTAAATGTAAGAATCATTGGACTGAAAATACATAAATGAAATGAATGAAAATTTCTTCATTTGAAAATATACTTTTTTTCATAAAATATATTCTGAAAATATATTTTAAAGTACCTCATTCACTAAAAATACAACATATCTTTAAAACTTCATACTGCATCAAGAATTATAAAAAATCTAGAGAAAATTAAACTATCTATGAGAATATGTGTAAAAATACTTTAACTATTTTAAGTACTATACACAAATATCCTGTCAGTGCCTGCTAAGTGTATTGGAAGCAATCCACTGTGATTGCCAAAGGATGACTATATGTGTCAGTATCCATTGTCTCGATAAAAAAAAATATTATTTAAGTCCAGCTTTCTCTTCCAGGAGGGTCAATTATATTTAATGATAGCTTTATTAAAGGCCTAGATATATGACTTGCTTAACAAATGGATAGAACACCAGTAACTCAAGCTCTAAGGTCAACATTTTTTTTTTTACAGCACTGCACGCCCTATATTTAGTCACAGTAGTGGATGGACTACGGATAGCATCACTCTTAAGAATCATTCTAACCATCTTTGTACCAAGAGAGTCCTGGGGATTTTTGCCAACCAAGGTTTCTATGACATGCTGATTCTGGATATTATTCGAGCCCCTGTGCAAACAGTCGATCCCTAGGGCAAGGTTGGACTCCTTCACTTGCTTAGCTCGAACTTCAGTCATGGTCTGTATGGGATTCAAGCCATTATTTTCTGCAAGGGCCATAGGGATGACATCCAGGGCATCTGCAAAAGCTCTCATGGTATACTTTTCCAGAGTAGGACACTTGTCTGCTGTCTGGCTGACTGTCAGAGCACAGGCTATTTCGGCTGCCCCTCCTCCATACACATCACAGTTGTCCGGATGAAGTTCCGGATGACACACAGGGCATCGGGGAGAGATCGCTTTGTTTCTTTCTCAGTTCCTTATGCTGGCAGAGCAGGCACCTGGACCCCCTGAGCCATCTCCCCAATTGAAGGATGGAATTCTTAACAACTTGTTTCCTCCTCTGATGAAAATGGTCACAGCTCTAGAGTCCTTAGACGTCTCGATGACGAGCATTTTGTCTTTTGTAGTGCCAAACGAGAGCTCCCATACCACACCAGCAAAGCCCACCTTCTCAGAAGTAAGCGCTAAGGACCATGGGACAATTTGTCCTCCCATTGCAACGGCGATCAGCTGAATCTCAGGTCCTCCTACCCAGCAGGCAGGGCGTTCTGAAGAAGAAAATGATTGGCTTCGTCATCAAAGTCCCACTGGCAAATAGCTAGGTTAGCTAGGTTTCTTTTATATGCTGAATCATCTCTTCAAACTTGTCCTTTTCATATCTCTGCAGGGCTTTGTAGTCCTCCACAGAGGTTACATCCAGCTTGGACTTTGTCTTTGGTTTAGGTGGCTCAAATGGACATGTGAGACTTTCAGTCTTAGCATTTTCCACTTTTTTCGGCATCTGTGGGTGACTGAAGTCTTTAGGGACAAACACAGCCTTTTAAGTTTGGTGTTCTCCAGCCTTCCTCCCACTTTGCCTTCCACTTTGATGAGCTCAAAGTCAACATCTAGTCCCTCCATATCTGCCACAGTGAGGACAGCATCCACAGCAATCTCAGCCATATGTCAGTGACAGCTGTTAACCACTTTTGAGCCCAGGGTGTTTTTTGCAGTCTTAGTCAGGGGTTCAGGGTTGTGTATGTCAACAAGCACACCATCACTGATCTTGTCAGATGGCCTGTTCGTAGCCATCAGCAATTCTGATTGGGTGAATGCCTTGGTCCAGCACTGCTCAGCTTCTTCCAACAAGGCACCAGCCAGGACAACCTCTCCTGTGGTTTCGTCTCCAATTTCATCATCCTGGGATTTGGACAGTTCAACTATCTGCTTGTGAATCTGATGATCAACATCTATTGCCGAGTCCAGCTCCGGATGAGGGTCAGGCCCCGAAGAAAGGTGTTTGTAAGAGCCACAAGGGGAGAAGAAATCAGACGCGGGACATCATTCAATTCTTTGATGAGAGATGGGACACAGAGGAAGCCTTAGTGCTCTGACAACTTGTGTTTCTTGTAAGCTTTATTATACATACACAAAATCATTTCCTTAAAAGCTTTAATCCATTTGCCATTAATTTCTGGATTTCCTTGTGTTTTTATAGCTGAGTAGTATTCCATAGTGTAAACGCACCACAATTTCTTTATCCATTCTTCAACTGAGGACATTTAGATAGGACATTCTCCACAGTCATGTGGAGAACAGGGACTAACTCTGACATGAACTCTGGTGTCCAATACTTGACGACCTCCCCTTGTTGGGGAGCCCTGGTGGCACTCAAAGAAAGAAAGAATAGGCAGGCTACCAAGATGAGACTTGATAGCCTGTGACAATAAAGTGAGGGAGGAGATTCCCCCTCAATCATAGACATGGGGAGGGGAGCAGAGTGGGAGTGGGAAGGAGGAAGAAAAGGGAAGATACAAGTGATGTGAGAATTATTGAGTTGCAATCTGAATAAATTAATTAATAAAAAACTTTAATCATTGATTATACAGCTTGAAATGGTTTTGGTTACATAAGTATATACGAACAAGAGGAACAAAGCAAGCAAACAGCAAATTTCCTGAGAACTACAAATTAACTTTAGGATAAAATCAACTTCATTTTAACTTAAAACTTTCTTTCTTATGATTCGTATCATAAAGCATTGTGGTTACAAAAGGTATTAAGCAAATTCACTCTATTTCGTTTTGTTTTAATTTGGCAAATAGTTAATAGGTCAAAGTTCAATCCCTCCACCTGATACTCTAAACTTGTCTACCTGACCCTTAATTAATCCTTTATTTTTCCATTTTATGTTTAATAAAGCAACCATTTAAAAATATTACGTAGCCTTTTTACTTGGAAGCAGCTTGTCCTTTTTTTCTTCTTCTTCTTTTTTTTTTTTTTTTTTTTTTTTTTTTTTTTTTTTTTTTTTTTTTTGGTCTTTCCATAACATAATGAAAGTCCTGGCCCCTGGCCTGTCATGTTTACTCAGAAGGGCAGGCAGTTCACTGAGACAACATGCCTGTTTCTGTGACTTTGTCTTGAACTCCTGTATCAATACAATTTCTATCTTTACTGTAGTTTTATAAAGAATAGAATATGAGTAGGACTTTAGAATTGTTTCCCATGTCTTCCTTTAACCTTATTATGAATTTTTACTTCAGTGAAATTTCTATCTTTACTATAATCCTGTGAAGGAACATTAGAATTTTAAAACTGTTTTCTTTTGCTTTTAGGTAGGCACCAAAGTCTGTTGATAATGGTATGATCAGGATCTCTTTTCTTTCTAAACTAGTTCCTTGCTTCTGAAGCTGAGCATAAATTCCTAATGATTTTAATTATAATTTGTCAGCATTCAAAGTTTACCTAAATTTTTTTCTTTATTAATTCTTCTAAAATCCTCTAAATCTCCTAAGTGACTTAGTGTCTCTGGTTTTATGTTGAGGTCTTTAATCCACTTGGATTTCAGTTTTGTGCAAGTTGACAAATATGGGTCCCGTTGCATTTTTATACACATAGACATCCAGTTACACCAGCACCATTTGTTGAGGATGCTATCCTTTTTCCATTGAATGGATTTGGCTTCTTTGTCAAAAATCAAGTGACCATATGTGTGTGGATTCATATCTGGGTCTTCGATTCAATTCCACTGATCAACCAGCCTGTTGCTGTGCCAGTATCATGATGTTTTAGTTACTATTGCTTTATAGTACAGTTTGAGATCAGGTATGGAGATTCCTCCGGAGCACCTTTTATTGTACAAGATTGTTTTAGCTATACTAGGTTTTTTGTTTTTCCATATGAAGTTCAGAATAGAACTTTCAATGTCTTTAAAAAATTGTGTAGGTATTTTGATAGGGATTGCATTGAATCTGTAGATTGCTTTTGGTAGGATGGCCATTTTTACTATGTTAATTCTCCCGATCCATGAGCAAGGAAGATCATTCCATCTTCTCATGTCATCTTCAATCTCTTTCTTCAGAGTTTTGAAATTTTATTCAAACAAGTCCTTCACTTGCTTAGTTAGAGTAACTCCTAAATATTTTATATTGCTTGAGGCTAATGTGAAGGGTGGAAGGGTGTGGCTTTTATAATTTCTTCCTCTGCAAGCTTGTCATTTGTGTATAGGAAAGCTACAGACTTTTTTGAGTTAATTTTGTATCCAGCCAATTTGCTGAAGGTGTTTATCAGCTGTAGGAGTTCTCTGGTGGAATTTTGAGGGTCACTTATGTACACTAACATATCATCTGCAAATAGGGATAATTTGACTTCTTCCTTTCCCATTTGGATACCCTTAATCTCCTTTTGTTGTCTTATTGCTCTGGCTAGAACTTCGAGTACTATATTGAAGAGATATGGAGAGAGTGGGCAGCCTTGCCTTGTTCCCGATTTTAGAGGAATTTCCTTGAGTATCTCACCATTTACTTTGATTTTGGCTATTGGCTTGCTGTATATAGCCTTTATTATGTTGAGGAAAGTGCCTTGTATCCCCGATCTCTTTAACTTTAAACATGAATGGGTGTTGGATTTTATCAAATGCTTTCTCTGCATCTAAAGAGATGATCATGTGGTTTTTTATTTTAAGTTTGTTTATATGGTGGATTACATTGATGGATTTCTGTATATTAAGCCATCCCTGCATGCCTGGGATGAAGCCTACCTGGTCATGATGAATTATATCTTTGATGTGTTCTTGTATTCGTTTTGCAAGTATTTTATTTAGTATTTTTGCTTCGATATTCATAAGAGAAATTGGTCTGAAATTCTCTTTCTTTGTTGAGTCTTTGTGAGGTTTAGGTATCAATGTGACTATGGCCTCATAGAATGAATTTGGTAATGTTCCATCCATTTCTATCTTTTGGAGTAGCTTGAAGAGTATTGGTATTAACTCGCCCTTGAAGGTCTGGTAGAATTCTGCACTGAAACCATCTGGCCCTGGGCTTTGTAAGTCACTTAGAAGAAAAAGTGGAGGAGAGTCTGGAACATATTGGCACAGGAGACAACTTCCTGAACAGAACACCAACAGACCAGGCCTTAATGTCAACAATTAATAAATGGGACCTCATGAGGCTGAGAAGCTTCTGTAAGGCTGGAGACACCGTCAAGAGAACAAAGTGACAGTCTACAGACTGGGAAAAGATCTTCACCAACCCTACCTCTGACAAAGGTTTAATATCCAAAATATATAAAGAACTCAAGATATTAAACACCACCAAACCAAATAACCCAATTGAGAAATGGGCCTTGAAACTAAACAGAGAATTCTCAACAGAGGAATATCAAATGGCTGAGAAACACTTAAAGAAATGCTCAACCTCCTTAGTCATCACGGAAATGCAAATCAAAACAACTCTGAGATTCCATCTTACACCCATCAGAATGGCTAAGATCAAAAACTCAAGCGACACCACATGCTGGCGCGGATGTGGAGAGAGAGGAACACTCCTTCATTTCTGATGGAATGCACTCTAGTACAGTCACTTTGGAAATCTATCTGGTGCTATCTCAGAAAACTGGGAATAGGGCTTCCTCAAGACCCAGCTATTCCACTCCTTGGAATATACCCAGTAGATGCTCCAGCACACAACAAGAAACTTTGCTCAACCATGTTCATAGCAGCATTATTCATAATAGCCAGATCATGGAAACAGCCTAAATGTCCCTCAGTAGAAGAATGGATAAAGAAAATGTGGTACATATACACTATGGAATACTACTCAGCTATTAAAAACAAGGAATTCCTAAAATTTGTGAACAAATGGATTGAGCTAGAAATGATCATAATGAGTGATTTAACCCAGAAGCAGAGGGACTCAAATGGTATATACTCACTTATATCTGCATACTAGCCCAAGGGGAATGTCCCACGAAAGCCTTCCCTTACCAGGAAACTGGGACAGAGGGGAGGACATCCTATTGGGACCCTAGATGAGAGAAGCATGGGAGAATAGCAAAGTAGAAGGAACCAGAGCGTCCTAGAAACCTACAAGTAGAACATTATGATAGGCAGATTTGGGCCAAGGGGTCCCAATCAAACTAAGGCACCAGCCAAGGACAATACAGGCGGTAAACTTTAAACCCCTACCCAGATCTAGCCAATGGTCAGAACAGTCTCCACTCTTGAGTGGAGAGTGGGATATGACTTTCTCACGTACTCTGGTGCCTCACATTTGACCATGTTCCCTGGAGGGTTAGACCTGGTGGCTCTTAGAGGAAGGACAGCATTTTACCAAGAAGAGACTTGATACCCTATGAACATATATAGGGGGAGGTAATCCTCCTCGGTCACAGTCAAAGGGGAGGGGAATAAGGGAAAAATGGGAGGGATGGAAGAATGGGAGGATACAAGGGATGGGATAACCATTGAGATGTAACAAGAGTAAATTAATAAAAATAGATAAATAAATAAAATATAATAAATATAAAATAAATAAATGAAATCCTCTAAATCATTTACCAAACTTTTATTAATAATCTAACAATGAATCTTAATAAATTTTATAAAAGACTCTATTTTCTTCATAGCAGTATTTTCCCAGGGACCAATGACTTTATTAGTTTTTATTAGCATCACCTTTTACTAATTTTCAATTCTAACCTTTGATGAGAAGCCTCAAACAGGAACTCCTCCAGTAAATGGTCAATCCAAGGCATCCATGGACTGGGACTTTGCAAAGCAGGTCTTAAGGACATCTCGTTGTTGGGGCACTAGAACTTTGTCAAGCAGCGTCCTCAGAGTGTATAGCAAAGGCACTCAGTTGTTGGGCATTGGAACTTTGCCAAGCATTGCCCCCAGATTTCTTGGCCTCAGCAATCCATCATGGTTAGGATGGTAGCACCATCATTTGTTATATTCACATCGCTATCCTTATCAAGCATCATCTTATCAAGCCCGTTTGGTCCCAGTGATGTTTTCATTGTGTTTGCTACAGCTTTTGCAGCCATGATGTGAGACTTGAGGGCCTCAAGCTCCATGAGATGGGACTTGAGATCTTGGTCCTTGATAATAAGGAAGGGGCTCCCAGACTCATCGAAGGTAAGGGTCCCCACGGATGCCACGGTGGATGAACAGGAACAAGTGCTCTCAAATAACTGGCAGGGATTACTCCAGAAGAGAGGAAGCACCTTCTTCCAAGGTCAACAATTAATAATAATAAAAACAAGCATCTGTAAGGCAAAAGACAGTGTCAACAGAACAAAACAACAGCCTATAGGCTGGGAAAAGTGCTTCACCAACCCTACATCCAACAAAGGGCTAATATCCAATAATGAACTAAGGACATTAAACAACACCAAACCAAAAAACCCAACAGTGAGTGGAGAGTGGAGTATGACTTTCACACGAACTCTGGTGCCTCATATTTGACCATGTCCCCTGGTGGGGAAGACCTGGTGGCACTCAGAGGAAGGGCAGCAGGTTACCAAGAAGAGACTTGATACCCTATGAGCATATGCAGGGGGAGGAAATCCCCCTCAGTCATAGTCATAGGGGAGGGGAATAAGGGGAAAATGGGATGGAGAGAAGAATGGGAGGATACAAGGAATGGGATAACCATTGAGATGTAACAAGAATAAATTAATAAAAAAAAACAAAAACAAACAAAAAACAAAAAAAAAGAAAGAAAAAGAAAATGGGGCATAGAGCTAAACAGAATAATTTCAACAGAGGAATATTGAATGGCCTTGAAACACTTAAAGAAATGCTCAGTGTCCATAGTCATCATGAAAATGCAAATCAAAATAAGTTGAGATTCCATCTTACACCTATCACACTGGCTAACATAAAAAACTCAAGTGACAGAACATGCTGGCCAGGACGTCGAGAAAAATGAACACTCTTCCATTGCTGGTGGGAGTGCAAACTTGTACAAATACTGTGGAAATCAATCTGGCACATTCTCAGGAACTTGGGGAGAGTGTTATCTCAAGACCCAGTTATATCATTCTTAGGCATATACCTGAAAGATGCCCCACCATGTATCAAGGACATTTGCCCAACTATGTTCATGCATCTTTATTCATAATAGCCATAATCTTGATACAGCCTAGATATCCCTCAACTGAAGAATGGATAAAGAAACTGCAATACATTTACACAATGGAATACTATTCAGCTTTCGAAAACAAGGAAATCTTGAAATTTGCTTGCAAATGGATGGAACTCGAAACTATCATCCTGAGTGAAGTAACCCAGACCCAGAAAGATATGCATAGTATATACTCACTTATAAGTGGATATTAGCCCAACATAGATATCCTCTGAGAGATTCCACCCAGCAAATGATCAGGACAGATATTGGGACTCCAGAGCAGGAACCTGGGTGAAGTGCTGAGAGTTTTATGGAAGAACTGGGGGATGGAAAGACTCAGGAGTGGTCAGGAGCTCCACAAAAAACATCAAGCCTGGTTGATCTGAACTATGGGAGGCCTACACAAATTGATGCACCAACCAAGGACATTGCAAGCAGAGAACCTAGAACCCCTGTTCAGATATAAGCAATGAACAGCTCCTTCACTACTTGGAGGGGTAGGGAAGATTGGTGACTGCCTCTGCCATGACTCTGGTGCCTGTGATTTCATCATTGCCCTTGGCATGGTAGCCTTGCTGGCACACAGAGGAAGGGGATGAAGACCATCCTGATGAGACTTGATAAGATGTGGTAAACAGTGGAGGAGGAGACCCTCCTCAGAAGTCTAAGTGAAGGGAACAGTACAGAAGATGTAGAGAGGGAGGGAATGTGAAGATAAGAGCAATGGCAATAGAATAGGGATGCAATGTGACTAAATTATAATAAATTAAAAAAAAACTCAATAGGGTGTTATCTAATGTAATCTAAGTAGATGCCTCTAATGTGTTTCTATAGTTAAGTTTATACTGTCCAACAACTCTCATCAAGTGAAAGATGCTTCCTTGGGTCAATGATGTTCCACAACTCTGTAAAAAAGAAATTCATGACTTCTAATACAACTTTGACAGAAACTTTGGGGGAATTAGACAGCAGCCTTAGAGATTCACACGACTAGGAGAAAAATGTTTATCGTTGAATGTTTCTGAGTTTGATAGATGCATACTTGAACGGCATGCTACTTAGAATGCGTAAATATTCATGATGAATTGTAGAGTTAAATATCTTTGCTAATTCATAATCCAAATCCACAACCTGCACGTTATATTTTTTGTTTGTTTTTGTTTTGTTAATAGTAGGCAAAATAGTTGTTTGTAGATATTAAAATGGACAATGAATTTACCAATTGGGTTTGTCTTTCAAGTGTGGGGCATAGTGAGAAAAAGAAATAGCACAACATGAGGGTTTCCTATAGGTGTTTTTCTCAGGTTGTTCATGAAAACAGAGATTATTATTTAAATATAAAATAACATTTAATATTTTGGTGTGATGGATAGAATTTATAATTCACATAGTCACCTTTCTCAATTACTCTTTAAAAGATGGAGTCTCCTGAAGCATGCAATGTATATTTTCCATTCTTTTCTGAATTATGCTGAAAATCAAGAAAAGGGAAATAAAAACAGGCTGAATTTATCAACCTGGGATTTTGTGGTAAACTGTCCAAGGGATATTAGTTTATAGTTCCTTGTATGGCATGAGGAAAATTCAGATTTTCTTCATTGAGAAATAGTAGTGGAGCAGTTATGATTCAAAACCCACATTCTTATTCTAATTGGGTCAATTGAATTATTGTCATATTAAAATCAATGTCCCCACATATTGTAGAGAAAATGCTACCTCTTCCTTCACACATGTACATAAGAAATAAAGGAATGCCCCCTCCCACAGGACAGGAATTTGGTTCCCAGGACCCATGTCAGGTAGCTCACAGTAACTTGCAAAGCTGGCCTCAAATCTCTGACTCTTTCTTTTGCAATCTGAATACACATGCACTCAAACAACCACCCATAAAGAATTAGTAATATGTACATATGTGTGGCATGTATGTGTGTGAGCACGCACACACACACACACACACACACACACACACACACACACCATTAAAAAGGAATTAATAAAGAACTGAAATTTCCTGAAGTGTGTAAAAGTGAGTTCTCTTCTGAAAGTGTGCTCAGCTGTGTCATCAGTGCTTGTTATCCTAAATATCAAATTAAGTATTAACTTGATTAATTAAGGGAGGCAACAACAGTAAAAAAGACAATAAATTATTATAAAAATATAAATACTTTGATGTTTAAATATAAAGATTTTACATATAAACTTTTAAACTTAGACTTTGACAACTTGAAAAATCTTGAAATAACCTGTCTTGCATCTACATGGATTTTGCATCATTAAAAATAAAGTGCATATTTTGAACAAATTTAGCAAATAACCATGTTCTCACACAATATGTGAAGTACCTGAAAGAACTTTAACTAAAGTCCTTTAGAGAAGGGAAACCAAGGTAATACTAAATGCATAGCCATCTTGAAGGTCAAGCTACAAGTAATGCATGTGCTCACATCATGCACGTGCTATAATCTAGTTGTCGCAGTGTTTTTGTGAGATGCTGCAAACCTTAAGGACAATGAAAATGAACCTGTCCCAAAAAGCATTTCCATTTCAAAACTACATTATTTTTATAGAAAGTCAGAGTTTTGAAAAGAGTTGAGTTCTACTGAATGGCATAGTTCTGAACCAGAAAGAAAGAAAGAAAAAGAACAAAATGAGAAAAGACAAACTGTACAACAACTTCTTCCACCAATCCCAACAATCTCTAAGATTTGGTCACAGCTTAGTGAAAAGAGCAAAGCTTTTTTAAGGGGCACATGGGATATGGACCAATCTTTATCCCATTTTCCTTTAATATTGGAAATATATTTTAGAAGAGGGCAGCATTCTTCTATGTGTCATGAAGATGATGTGTCTATCATGGTTGCTTTCCCACATATAGAGAAAAATCATTGTGAAGTGCATTAGAGCAAACATATCCAAAGCAAAGGGGTAAAAGGCAATGGACTCACACTTGTGTGTGTGAGTGTGTGTGTGTGTGTGTGTGTGTGTGTATTCCCTTGATTAGCATGTGTAGACAATTATATATTTTTACTTTTAATTTAGACAACATTACCCTTCTGTGATAAAAATGGTGACTTTAATTTCTAGGAGAATAGTATTGTGTCTATGCTCTCATGTTTAGTTGCAAATAAGTGTATGGAGCCTACATTTATGTAAGAAAGAGCAAATGAAGTTTAAATTTATTTTTAGAAAGAATGAATAAAGATGAAAATTATAAAGCCTTGGATGGACCTTATAAATCTATAGTCAGGTTCCTAAAATATAGTTTCACATAATAATTAATAAAATAGAATGTTTTCTAATTATTTTTGGAATTACATTCTCTTTCCCATTTCTAGCTCACTGACCCATCATTCCTGACAACCTTAAAACATAGACATAGTACTTTACTTTATTTTGTTCATTCAGTATCCCACCTTTATTTGTATGTATACATATACATGTATTAGTGTAAACATAAATACCATTATTAATTAAATGTCTGATACTCATATACTGATATGGATATATTGATGTCCAAATGTTGACATTTGTAACTAATTTGGAAATGCATACAATGTAATTTGCCGATGGGACTGATGGCTTGTGGAAGATCTGTGTTCAGTTCCCAATATGCACATGGCAGATCACTCACAAATGTATGTAGCCTCAGAGGATCCAATAACGTCTTCTTACCTGTACAGATACCAGGCATACATGTGGTACACATAAATACATACAGGTAAAACATTCAAACCTATAAAATAAATAAATATAAATCTAAATATTTGTAAATTTAACTTTCAACATGTGTAAGTAAGACATTTTGTTGCTTGGATTTAATAATAATGTTATTAGTTCGACAAAGCTTCAACTTCTTACTCAGTATAAAATATATATTTATGTATGTATGTGTATGTGTCATAAAAATTGTTAATCTTTAGTACCATTATACAATTGCTATGATAGTGATTTTATTACTGGACCTCATTTACATGTCAGTGAGTGGGTATATAATAATAGTCTCCTGCTCTCAGGCCCTTCCTCCCTCCTTCAGCCTCAGTTTGACAGCCATTTTGTCTCCTTGTGTATGATCAATGAAGCAACTTCATTTGCTTGTTTTTTTTTTTTAAGTGTCTTCTCATTCACAAAGGTGCTAAGCATTCTTCTGTGACACTCCCCTCTCTCCTCTCTATCACTTTCTCCTTCCCATTTCCTCTTTCTCATCTTCCTCTTTCATGCTTTCTGTCTTTTGTCCTTTTTTCTTCTTCCTATGGCTGTCTATATATCTTACCTATGTTGTAATGCTATTATGTAGAACTAAAGGATACACTGTACTTTATATCTTCAACTTATTTACAACTACAAATAGCTTGTCCTACCAAAAATATTAAGTATAGATTGGATTCAGCACATACTTTTTCAAGTTTCTGCTATTTTAAATTAGTTCTCTGATTGTTTGATTCTTTGTTCCAACATCAACATTTATCTTAATGTTCTTGAAGTTGTCAAATTATCTAGGAGTTAGAGTAATCAAGTTACTACAGTTTGAATTCTTATTATCAAGAATATTCAAACCTATAATTTTAAAAGAAAATATACAGTCAGTGTTTACAGTATTGTAGAGGATCATTCTGGATTATTAACAAGAAGAAATTGCATTTTCATCCTGAACTAAATTATTAAAAGCAATCAATAACTGTCTGTATGTAGCCAATAATTTTTTTATTAATATTTCCAAGCAATATAGAGATAGTTAAAAATATATGAGAATTTACTTTCCTATACATTAGAAATATCATTTTAACTCTCAAAAATGGCAGTTTTTGAAGACACAATATTTATATTATATAAGTCTATATATGTTTATTTTTCATGCTGGCCCTAAACTATGGATAACTTTGCATATACAACTATAAAATGTTCACAATGTAATTATTGGTTTTAGAAAGGGACATATTCTTTATCTGACATAGTTTGTTGTTTTGCAAGTTAGAAAAAACCATTCATTTTAATACAACTGAACATAAATTGATTTTTAGTTAAAATACTCTGAGTTATTAAACATACATCAATTTACTAAAGAAAACAGATTAAAATAGATGCCTACTATATGAGTTCTAAACAAATATAAATATTAACCCTGTAATTGGAAATATTAAATTTGATGTTATGAATATTTTATAGTAAAATGTAGGGGATGTAAAAATGCTTTCATTTTGGTCCCAAGTGTGGGACGGGGAAGAGACTTGTGAGAGAACAGGTGACGTTCATTCACTTAGAGTTGAACCACCTCATTGCTCCACTTTGAGACACTCCTCGAGAGAACCACTCCAGTGAAGGCTTTGAAGCTCCAGGCTTCAGCTGTTGTTGTTCTAGGTTTCAGCAGCAACTTTGGTTGAATTGCTGGTCTGCTGAAATCCTGCCAACCATGTCAGCGGAATTCCTTCCAGGAACTGAATTCAACTTCTCCTGTTCCTATTAATGTCTTTTCTCTTCCATCTAGGATAGGTCGGTAGGAAAAGATGTGCAAGAATGAAAGAGTCCTAAATAAAATAAATAAAGTAAGCTTGGAAAAGATTGAACCCTACAGTAAAAATGTTTTGTTTGTTTGTTTATTTATTTATTTAATCATTTTACAGCCTGATTCCTCCCCACCTCCTCTCCTCCCAGAGCTACCCTGAAGTCCCCGTGCCCCATTTTTTTCTCTCTTTCTTCTCAAAGAAGAGGAATTTCCCCAGGGGTGCCAACCCATCATGGCATGTCAAGCTGTAGTAGGAATAAGTAAATCTTTTCCTACTGAGGCCTGACAAGGCAGCCCATCTAAGAGAAAGTGATCCAGAGGCAGGCAACAGAGCCAAAGGTAGCCCCTACTCCTATTACTTGGCCCACATGTTGACCAAGCTCCACATCTGCTACATATGTTTAGGGGATCTAGGTCCAATCCATGCATGCTCTTTGGTTAGTGGTTCAGTCTCTGGGTGCACCATGGCCTCAAATTAATTTACTTTGTGGTGTCCTTGAGCCCTCCAGCTCCCTCTATTCTTACTCCCGTTCATCCACAAAATGCCCCTAGCCTGGCCTATTGTTTGGCTATGGGACTGTTCTTCTGTTTTCATCAGCTGCTGGATGAAGCATCTCAGAAGACAGTTATTTTAGGCTAATGTCTGCAAGTATAGCAGATTATTATTAATAGTGATGCAGGTTGGTGCTCTCCCATGGGGTGGGTCTCAAATAGGGCCATTGAGTGGTTTGCCATTCCCTCAATCTCTGCTCCATCTACATCCCTACACTTCTTGTATGCAAGACAAATTTTGAATGAATGGTTTTATGGGTATATTTGTATCCCCTTACCTTCACTGGAAGTTCCAACTTGCTACAGGAGGTGGCAGCCTCCGGATCCTTAATACTTGCTGCTAGAAGTCTCAGCTAGGGTCACCGTTATAGACCCTCAGGAACTCCACTGTCCCAGAGATGCTCCCACACTGATCTTTGTTCTCTATCTTGGTGTTTTCACCTCCCCATATCTAATCTCCTCCCCCTCTTTAATCCCTCAACCTCCTCTGCCACCTAGTATCCTCCCTCCATCTATTTCAGATGTCTGTTTTATTGCCCCTTATGAGTGAGATTCAAGGCTCCTATATCAAGTCTTCCTTGGTTTTCTTAGGGTCTCTAGATTTTAGCATAGTTATTCTGTACTTTGTGGCTAGTATTCACTTATAAGCCAGTATATATAATGCATATCTTTCTAGGTCTATGTTAACTCACTCAGGATGGTATTTTCTAGTTCCATCCTTCTTTTGTGTTTGCATGAAATATTCTGTAGATATGTGTTAGGTCCATTTGATTCATAAATTTTGTTACTTTCCTTATTTCTCTGTTTAGTTTCAGTCTTGATGACCTGTCCATTGGTAGGAAAGATATATTGAAGTCTCCCACTATTAATGTGTGGTTTGATGCGCGATTTAAGCATTAATAATGTTTTCCTTTCCTTTTCTTTCTTTGTTTCTTTTCTTTTCTTCTTCTTCTTTTTATGTAAGTACCCTTGAATTTGGAGCATGATGTTTAGAATTGAGATGTTATCTTGGTGGATTTTTCCTTTGATGAGTATGAAGTGTCATTCCCCAACTCTTTTGATTAATGTTGGTTGGTCTATTTAATTAGATATTAGAATGCCAACTCCAGCTTTTCTCTTGGGTCCCTTTGCTTGGAAAATATTTTTTCAGCTCTTTACTCTGAGGTAAGGTCTGTCTTTGTTGCTGATGTGCATTTCTTGTATTCAGTAGAAAGATGGATCCTGTTTTTTCATCCATTCTGTTAGACTGTATCTTATTATTGGAGAATTAAGTTCATTGATGTTGACAGGTAATAGTGACCAATGATTGTTAATTCCTGTTATGTTATATTGATGTTGGTGATGTTAGTATACCTATGTTTCTGTGTGCCTCTAGTCTTTTATTTTTGCTGGTATTAAACTATTTATATCCTGTGTTTTATTGGAAGTAGTTAACTTCATTAAGTTGGAGTTTTTCTTCTAGAATTTTCTGTAGTACTGGCTTTGTTGGTAGATATTGTTTAAGTTTGGTTTTGTCTTGTAGTATCTTGCTTTCTCCATCTATGGTGATTGAGAGTTTTTTTTTTTTTTTTTTTTTGGTATAGTAGTCTAGGTATAGTAGTCTACGTTGGTATCTGTGGTCTCTTACTATCTGCATGACAACTGCCCATCTCTTGAATTCCCTTGATGATGCTTCTGTCTGTTGTTCCTGTTCTCTTCCTTAGGTTTTCCATCTCCAGCATTCTCTGTTTGTGTTTTCTTTATTTCTTCTACTTTCATTTTCAAGTTTTGAACCAGTTTTCTTCATTTCCTTCACCTGATTAATTGTGTGGAGTTTTTTGTTTGTTCATTTTGTTTTGTTTTATTTTTTTCGGTTTAAGGTTGTCTTCTTGTGCTTTGGCTGTGTTAAAATGTCCAGGGCTTGTTTTTGCAGGATAGCTGGACTCTGGTGTTGTCATATTACCATTGATCTTACTGATTGTATTCTCTTTTTTTTCAGAATAATTTTTTTATTAATTTATTCTTGTTACATCTCAAGGGTTATCTCATCCCTTGTATCCTCCCATTCTTCCTTCCCTCCCATTTTCCCCTTACTCCCCTCCCCTATGACTGTGCCTGAGGGGGACTTCCTCCCCCTTTATACACACATCAGAATGGCTAAGATCAAAAATTCAAGTGACACCACATACTGGCGAGGATGTGGAGAGAGAGAAACACTCCTTCATTGCTGGTGGGAATGCAAACTAGTACAGCCACTTTGGAAATCTCTCTGGTGCTATATCAGAAAACTGGGAATAGGACTTCTGCAAGACCCAGCTATTCCACTCCTTGGAATATATCCAGCAGATGCTCCAACACACAACAAGAAACTTTGCTCAACCATGTTCATAGCAGCCTTATTCATAATAGCCAGATTACGGAAACAGCCTAAGTGCCCCTCAGTAGAAGAATGGATAAAGAAACTGATTGTATTCTTAAGCTGGCCTATAGCCATCAGGCTGTCCATCTTGTTGGCTGGATGTTCCTGATGCAGGACTCCTACAGGAAGCTGGAGAGCCTTGGGCCTAACAATGGAGGTCAGTCAACAGCCCATTGCTCACCTCTGGTACCAGTGCCTCAGCTGGACCTGAATGTTCTTGGGGTACTTCAGGCCTCGCTTGCTGTACCAAAATTAGATCAGGCAGGCAGGGAATTGGTGTTTCAATGAGAATTAACCATTTTGCTATCTCATGTTTTAAATTTACATTGAATGGATCTGAAGGAAGTGGATACTTTTTCAAATATGGTTTGGAGCTAAGAGAGAAGATAGATAAACTTTATATACGATTTGTAGCTCATGTTAGATTGAGTAAAGCTGATTCCTTTCTGTAGCGGGAGTGAGCTATGTCTACTGCTTTGATGTTCTTAATAAAATAAAATGCTCATCCAAGAAGAGAGAAACGTTCCTGTTTGATGGCCTAAACATTGCCAGATTGGCTTTATTCATGTCTCTAGACTCAAACTGAATCCCTTTTTTTCTTCTGGGATTTATTTATGTCAGTGCTCTGGCAGGAACTACATCACTAGAATGCTCATCCTGGAAATGCAGCCTTCTGTCTTGTACTACAGAGCCATGAAATACCAACTCCTAGAATTACCAAAGTATAAAATGTTATGATTCCTTCCTAATTTTCTCTGTCTCCTCTCTGTCTCTCTTTCATTTCTCTCTGTCTCTCCCTACTCCTTTCCTCTCTCTATATATATCTCTGCCTCTGACTCTCTGTGCATATATATATATATATCTGTATCTGTCTTAGTTTCTCTCCTGTGTCTCTCTCTCTCTCACAGACACACAAAAACATACACACACACACACACACACACACACACACACACACACACCTCAAGCAAACAATGCTGAGAAGTTTGTGTGACTTAAACACTTGACATATGAGAACTAGACTTTATATTTATAAAAAGTAAGTAAAAGGTGGATACAGCAACACGTGTCTGTAAGAGAGTCATATATTGCAGTTAGAAGTTGAAAACTCAGAACCCAAAGGAGATCACAGGCCAGAGAGGTAGATTCTTGTATACAACATAATTTCAAGCAGCATTATTCTGTGACTTCCTGAGAGTAATACTGGAGTCCCGCAAAGAATTGATTTATGTTAGCAGGTGTTGATCAGAAAAACACAAGAAGTTTCACATCCTGACCAAAAGGGGTAGCTGGAAAAGGCACATTGCTAGAGATAGAAAGAGAAAACCATAAAATCATCCTGGCCAACATTCCCACATCAACCAATCCAGACATAATGCCTTTTGTGTGTGTGTGTGTGTGTGTGTGTGTGTGTGTGTGTGTGTGTGTGTGTGTTTAGAGAAAACCCACCCTTCTTCAGAATTATTACATAGGAAGTAATATTCTAAGTGTATCAATTTTAATTCCTTTTGTACCTGCTCTGATTACAGTTGCCATATGATTTGAATCTCTGATTCCTAAGATTTTGAATCACTGTAGTAGGCAGATGATAGTTACATTGTGACTGTATGTCTGTGTGTGTGTGTGTGTGTATGTATGCAAGCACAATATAGTTGTATGTATATGTATGTTTTGGTGGCACTGACAGTGCATGCGTATATTAAAAAACCCTTTGATTTCCAGTATCTTCTTTTATCATTCTTCACCTTATTTCATGATACTGTGTTCCTGACAAAAATCTTACCTTGAATTTTTCATACGACTCACTGGCCAGTGAGCCTTTGCCATAAGCCTGTCTCTGCCTCTATTAGCCCTTTAATTTCAGACACATACCATTATGTGGGCTATAGGTAATAAAGTCTGGTCCTGTGCTTTCATTTTAAACATTTCATTCACCAAGCCATCACTTCATAAAAATACATGCAGTAAACTTTCAACTCCTACCCAGATCTATCCAATGGACAGGACATTCTCCACAGTTGAGTGGAGAGTGGGGTCTGACTTTCTCACGTACTCTGGTGCCTCACATTTGACCATGTCCCCTGGAGGGGGAGACCTGGTGGCACTCAGAGGAAGGACAGCAGGTTACCAAGAAGAGATTTGATACCCTGTGAGAATATACAGGGGGAGGAGGTCCTCCTCAGTCACAGTCATAGGGGAGGGGAATGGGGGAAAAATGGGAGGGAGGGAGGCATGAGAGGGTACAAGGGATGGGATAACAATTGAGATGTAATATGAATAAATTAATAAAATATATTTAAGAAGAAAAAGCTAAAACAAAGATATGAAATTCAAAAAAGGTTTTATTTTAATATTTACCATATGTATGTGAGTGGGTTCCCATAGACACACCAAGAGCATACCTGAATCTCTAGATTTCTAGAATATTATTATTATTGCATAATTTTCCCTTCCCTTTCCTGTCTCTGAACTTTTTTATCTCTTTGATTTATCTTACCTTATTATTTTTTGTTTTGTTTTCTTAAGACAGGGTTTCTTTTTGTAACTTTGCCTGTCCTGGACTTGCTTTGTAGATCTGCTTGCACTTGAACTCAGAGATCACCAACGTCTGTGTCCCGGAATGTTGGGATTACAAGCATGTGCCATCATCACCTGGCTAGCTTACTCTTTTTCAAAGTCATGCTTTATTTTATTAATTGTAGTTACATAACCAGGCAGTGGTGATGCACACCTTTAATTCCAGCACTTGGGAGGCAGAGGCAAGCAGATGTCTATGAATTTGAAGTCAGCCTGGTCTCAAGAATCAGTTTCAGGATAGCCAGGCCTACACAGAGAAATCCTGTCTTGAAAAAAATTGTCACATACATATATGTATGGATAATATATATCATTAAATGCACACACACACACACACACACACACACACACACATGTATATCCTGCTAAGACTGTTTAATATTAGTTGTACATATGTTCTCAGAAGTAAGAGTGTGATTACTCTTACTCTTGTTTGTGATTATGATCACTGTTTATTTTCTCATAATCCAGTTCATGACCATACACACATTCACTTACTGTATTTGGCAAGGTAAATAAGTAATTATAAAAGGATGACACAAATAAAAACAGTTGTGATGGTGGTGTGGTGGCATCCTGAGAAAGTTGGAGATGGGTGTGGGGGATGACTATGATTAAGTTTCATTATATACATGTATTTTTTATTTTAATTTTTATTAATTTATTCATGTTACATCTCAATTGTTATCCCCTTGTTTGTCTCCTCCCATTCTTCCCTCCCTCCCTCTTATACCCTATTGCCCTGCCCTAGGTCTGTAACAGAAAGGGACCTCCTCCCCCACCATATGGTCACAGCATATCAAGTCTCATCTTGGTAGCCTTCCTATTCTTTGAATGCTATGAGGCCTCCCCACCAAGGGGTAGTGGTCAAATATGGGGCACCAGAGTTCACGTAAGAGTCAGTCCCCGCTCTCCACACAACTGTGGATACTGTCCTGTCCCTTGGCTAGATCTGAGTAGTGGTTCAATATTTACTGCCTGTATTGTCCTTGGATGGTGCAATAGTTTGAGCAGACCCCCCCCCCCCAGGGTCCAGATCTTCCTATCATGACATTCTTGTTGGTTTCTAGGACCCTCCGGGTCCTTCTATTTCCCCATACTCCCATACTTCTCTCACCTAGAGTCCCAATAGTAGGTCCCCGCATCTATCGCAATCTCCAAGTAAGTGAAGACTTTCAGGAGATATCCCTGTTGAGCTAGTGTCCAATTATAAGTGAGTATGTACCATGTGAGTCTTTCTGAGTCTGGGGTAACTCACTCAGTATGATCATTTCTAGTTCCATTCACTTGCCCACACATTTCAGGATATCTTTGTTTTTAATAGGTGAGTAGTATTCCATAGTGTAAATGTACCACCGTTTCTTTATCCAGTTTTCAACTGAGGGACATTTAGGTTGTTTCCAGGTTCTTCCTATTATGAATAAACCCAATCTCCTGTATTTTTGTAATATGAATATAAATTAAATTTTAAATTAATAATTAAAAATAGAATAATGCAAAAACTTTCTTTTATACAAAATAGTCCTGGCAATTTTGATTGAAAAATGAGGAAGGGATTTCTATAGCTTATTAAAATGAAAATGTCATGTGGACTAATTTTTATGGAATATGACTTATTCTGGAGACAAATAATGTCACCCATTTTCAATTCTTATAACCTGTTTACATAATCTAGGAAGTCATATTTCTTTTTCAGACACTCTAGAAACTTCAGGATAAGTCATTTGGGAAAATTTTCTGCTTGCCACAGACTCTGCTTGCACTAGACTCCTCAATATTCCTTATAATACAAATATTGCTCATAATTTAGTCTGTATCATGTTAATTCTCTAAACTATCTTCACAGACTACCTCTTTCCATAATCTTAAATCAATCTGTTCCCTAATATTTTCCACACACAAGATACCAATAACAACATAAGTAGGTGTTTTTAAGGAGATAATTTCACTACTGCCCTATTTGACATCTGCTGGGTCTTGAGGACATAGACTCTGATTTAATACTCCATGTTCTCCCATACTTTGCTAATATGAAAGGTTGTGTTAATGAGATCAAAGCTTCTTTTCTTCTTCAAACATCATCTAAGTAATTACTCTCAATTTGGTTTTAAAGTCTCACTCATTCTATTATTCATGTCTGCGTCAATATGCACTTTTCCCCCTTCACATCAGTTTTCTATTAACAGGGTGGCATGTACCTGGAATATAGCCTCTGGAATGTGAATGCTTTTTTGGCTGAGTTTTGCATAATCAGGAGCTTTTCCAAACACTTTGCTGAAAAGCAGCAAGAGATATTGGCAGGCTTGACTGTCTAATCTCCAGCATTTTCTTAAATTTTATGATAATCTCTGGCATTGCTCCTCTGGCTTGGAGAAGAAACACAGACTAGTTATGTAGCTCTCACAAAAACATCTACAGTTATGGCTTCCTAGATCTGATCCAGCTGACCTTGGATTCTACATAACTAACAATGTGTGCTTGTGTGGCCTTTATGGGCAATTTTCCTTTTGATACAAAACATGACTTTATCCAATTATGTCTCAAACCAATTTGGGAGTGTCTAGCCTCTGAATTTTGTGTTGACTTTTCAGAGTTTATTTTTTGTATAATTATACACACACTCACACACACACATAACTACTGGCTATTATAATGCCATCTTTAATTATTTTATTGTCCTCAGCTTCTCAATACCTTATCAGATAATAGTACATATAAACTGAAAATTTACCAGGTAAAACATGTATCTAAGTGTATAGTTTTTATTATTTATTTATGTATTCATAATTGAAAGAAGTGGAAGCAAACAAAAAGAGAGAGTTAGAGATAGAAACTGAGAGGCAAAAGCAAAATGATTATTTTTTTCAAAGGTAAATAAATATTGTGCTTTATGTTAAATTTGACATCAGTAAACTTTCTTTATATTCTATACTTTCTTTAAACTTTATACTTTCTTAAATATAAAATACAAGGGAATTATGGAATGCAGAGAAAAGGAAGGGCTTTGCATAGTTTATATAATCAAAGATTTTAAATGTCTATTATAAAGGTAGATGTGAAGCATTAAAGAAGAAAAACATCAGAAAGACTAATGATTAAAGAGCTATGTGACCAAGACAAAAAAATTGATATCTTGGCAGTTCACCACCTGCAAATAATTTTTCTTTTCAGGAAAGCTGACAGCAATTTGTTTGGAAGATCTTATAGTAAGTACTTAACATACACACAGTAAAAAGTTAGCTCATATTGCTCTTAAAATATCAAAGTATATATCATAGTCATGATGAAATTATCATAGTAATAAGGGATATTTTATTTATAACTTATAACTAATTGCATACATTTCATGTGATATCTTAATTTCATCGGAGAATAATTTTAGGAAAACTATATTTAACATAGAAGCCGTGGTTATCAATGAAATAAAAAATTTATTTTATTCACCCAGAGTTACTCACTTTTTAACTCTACATTTTTTCAGGGGTTTGGGGGCAAAGTTCAAGTCAGAGTTTCTTTTTGTAACAGAACAGGCTATCCTGGCACTCACTCTGTAGATCTGGATAACCTCGAATTCACAGAGCTCCACCTGCCTCTGCCTCTGGAGTTCTGAGATTAAAGGCATGATCTGCCACTGCCAGTGTGGGTTAATAAGTTTTAATGCTAACTCTGTGTTAACATTAAGCACACAGGAGTACAAAGAGTTTAATGTAAAGAAAATAATAACAGCATAGTTCTGGCAAAGACTGCAAGCACACACTTTATTGGATATATCTTTTTATCATTTGCCTTAACCATGCCTTTTACAACTATTACTCAATTTATCCTTCAAGAAGAACATGTAAGCATAATATTGTGAAAATAAATTACAAAGTTTGAAAATTGCTCCGATTCAACTCTAGAATAGAGAGACAGAAAATGTATTAAAGGGGGAGAAAGTTAAACAAAGAAGTTTCTCTTTCAAAACATAGGCAAAATTCAAATGCACAAGTGCTGAGAAACAGTCCTGAGTTATCAAAAATGAGATGAATAGAGAATAAAAAGCTCTATCAAGCACACTTGGAAGTGATATTCCTTTTTTTTTTTTGTAAGAAATTCTACACAATTGGCAATTAGCAACTCTTGTTTATTGTGCAACTGAAACTCTATTTTAGTCTTGTTTGGAAGAAAGCCCAGAGCTGAAATTGCATAGATAAGAGCTTTAAAAGAAGAGTAAGGTATTTTGATAACCCCAAAAAGCGTATGTTATGCTTCGGATGCCTGGGTTAAATGGCTTTTTATTTAAAGAGCTTAGGAAAACAAAAATAAATGTTCCAAATAGTAACAGCCAGAGGGCAGATGACAGGCAAAGTCTTGGAGAGAAATGATGGATACACAACAAAACATCGCTATGATGTTTTCATATTAAGAAATGAGATTTTCTGATTCCATTGCAGGTTAAAAATCAATGTTCTCACAGATAATATGAGTAATATTTTAATTATAATATTTAATGTAATATTGTAATAAGTAATATTTAATTGTCAGAACGTTCAGTTTATAGAGCATAGGATTATGCTGTATAATGTCTGTTTGTGCCTGTTTTAGTCTTTTAGGGTTTGTCTATTCAGTAAGACAGTAAGTTAATATCAAATTTAACTTTTTGATTAGGGGCTTTATAAAATATCACATTTATTTCATTAGTCACTTATTATCTCTATCTTATGTAATCTGTATTTATTTTTTCTTTTTAAATTTCATCTTAAAATTTATTGATTTATTTTAATCATGTATCTAAGTGTATAGTTTTTTTAATATGCTTTAATTAAAACAGAATTCAAGATATGTGATAAAACTATGGCGGTAAAAACAGTTCTGGTATGAAAACAGACATGTACACCAGTGGAATAAAATAGAAGAGCCAAATATGAGAACTCACAATTACAGCTGTGTTAGATTTGATAAAAGTGCAAAAATGTGTATTGTAGATGAAAGTACCCGTATTTCTAAATACATAAATACAAACTGCTCAGTCTTTATAGTAATACTGGAATGCACATATTGGGTGATGACCAGTTGTTATTGGATAACTAAATGGTGTGTTTGTCCCTATAAAACACTATTTCTTCTGCTTTCAGCATTCTTAGTTACCAGTGGTTCTTTGATTTAGGCTTAAGGCACTCTGGGTTTACACTACCTCCACATAATTAACATATCTATTGTTTCTTTTTGTTCAGCCTTTGTGTGTGTGTGTGTGTGTGTGTGTGTGTGTGTGTGTGTGTGTGTGT
>OU015749.1:52298552-52326416 GCA_907169655.1 Acomys percivali
TGTGTGTGTGTGTGTGTGTGTGTGTGTGTGTGTGTGTGTGTGTGTGTATGTAGCAGAAGGAGAAGGAGGAAGAGGAGGAGGAGGAGGAGGAGGAAGAGACCATGAATATGAAACAGAGTCAAAGTGGTATGTGGGAGGGTTTAAGTAGTGAGAGGAGGATAAGGGGGTATATTATGTTACTATGGTATTATATCAAGAAATAAAACTGTGCTGCCTATCTATTAAATCTGAGCAGAGAGTCTAGGTCCTCACCACACATGGTCATTGCGTGGTGCATCAGTTTCTGCAGCACTTACCCCAGCACATTTTCCTTGTGGGTCCCATTATATAGGCAGTAGGGTCTACTTCTGAAACGGACTCTGGTGCCCACTTGGTGATCACTTCCTCCTGGTGTGATGCAGGCTACAGAGGAAGAGGATACAGGCAATAGAGATGAGACTTACTAGGCTGAGTTTGGATGATAGAGGAGGCGGGCTTACCCTTTCTGAGGAGTAGGGAAGGTGGGGAGCGGTTATGAGGGAGGAAGAATGAGACCGGAAGGCGATGAGGGAGGGTCTTATAATTGGTATGTAAAAGGAAACAATTTTTGAAAGGGAGAAAAGAAACAGCTCAACAAAACATACACTGGAGAAAAGATAGCCTCTTCAGCAAATGTGGTAAGAAAACTGGATGTACACCTTCAGAAGAATGAAATCACACCTACATCCACTACCCTTACTTTTTTCTATTTAACAACAAAAACTACAACCACTGTATATTTAAACACAGTATTGAGTTTTATATTTAATATTTAACATATATTAGTCTATTTTTGTATAGAAAGGGTTCAGGTTTCCATCTTTTATACAATAGTAACTACTTTTCCATATAGATATCTACTTTTAAAAATAAATTATGTGCTGTTAGGGACAGAATTGAGATTTCACAAACAACATGCTCAACTTCTACCAACAGAATCTTAAGCAAATATTCCAATGTTGCCAGGGGCCCAATGGAATGTCTCTATTAGAAGGCTGAAAGGATGCTGCTTACATCTCTGTGGTTTTTGTTAAGGGTTTATTTGGTTGTATGTTATATCTTGTGATTGTATAATTTATTTTTCTATATTTGTAAAGATAATATACTTTCTGTTTTGTGTCATTTGCTTGTTTCTTTTGAATATTTTTAAATAACAGAATTATAGACATGTAGATCATTTTTCATATTGTTATGATAAGAATTGTCAAATTTGTTTTCTAACATGTGGCATGGCTACAAGTTAAAGCTGTCTTTTGGAAATGTGATGAATGCTACTGTCGACATAATAAGATTTAGGACATTCTCGCAGAAAAAACTCTGTGTGTGAATATGAGGGAGTTCCTAGATTGGACTGATTAAGTTAGAAAGACACACCCTAAGTGTGTGTGGCATCAGTCCATTTGCTGAAATTCTAGAAAAAATAAAGAGAAGATAGATAAGCATTAACATTCATCTGTCTCGTTCCTGACGACAGAACAATTTGATCATCTGCCGCAAACTCTATTGCCATGAACTTCCGTGCTGTAATGGAATATAACCTAAAACTATGAATCAAAACAAACCCTTCTTTGTTTGTTTTCTTGGGTACTTTGCATTAACAGTGCATTCACCAAATTGATAAAGAATAGTGTGAATAAATGCATAACAAGCATAACTTTGTATGGTGTACTAATTTTCAACAGGTTTGTGGGAAAATGTGAAAGAGGTTGAAACTTTACTAGAAATGTTGGCATTTTGGAAGAAGAACACAGTGGGCTATTTTTGTAGAAGTCCAGAATAGAATTAATAGAGAAACAAACAATGGTAATCTGGCTCATAATTTTTAAACAGAGAATAAGGATTATATCCAGAATGAACTAGAACCTAATCCTGCTATATCCTGGCAAATAATCTGGTGGTTTTATTCTCATGCCTTAAAAATTATTATGAGGTTTAGGGCCTGTATTGTCCTTGGCTGGTGCCATAGTTTGAGCGGTACTCCTGGGCCCAAATCTGCCTATCATACCCAGATCTAGCCAATGGACAGAACATTCTCCACAGTTGAGTGGAGAGTGGGGTATGACTTTCACACATACTCTGGTGCCTCATATTTGACTATGTTCCCTGGAGGGGGAGACCTGATGGCACTCAGAGGAAGAATAGCAGGCTACCAAGAAGAGACTTGATACCCTATGATCATATAAAGGGGGAGGAAGTCCCCCTCAGTCACAGTTATAGGGGAGGGGAGTAAGGGGAAAATGGGAGGGAGGGAAGAATGGGACGATACAAGGGAGGGGATAACCACTGAGATGTGACAAGAATAAATTAATAAAATAAAAACTGAACAAAAAAGAATTATAATGAGGATGAATGTAGTAGTAATGGGTAAATATTCTGGTAAAAGAAATTTCCTCACATTAAAATTCAATCTGTGCTGTTCTTACTTCTTGTGGCTTTGTTAGTGTTCTGAAATAAAAGTGAAGAAAAAATAAAACAAAACATATATATATATATATATATACACATATATCATATTTTATGGAAGAAAATTTAAAACAACAGAAAAGGTAAAAATTGAGAAGTCAGTTGCAATTTGGGAGGCAATTGAAGCTACTAAAGGGCAACAGCCTGTCCTGTCTTGAGAAATGGTGCCTCAGTGCCAAGATCACAATCACCAATGTCTCCATCCCACATCCAACAGCTAATCCATTAAAAAGAGGGAAACCTAACCTGTTAATAACCCTGGCCATCTAAGCTCATAGAAGCCTCTGTAAATTTGGCCATGATACCAGTCTGTACACACTGTTGCCAGCAGAAGTTGGCAGGATTTTCCATGTGATATTGAATGTGAAATGACGGAAGATGCAGTATGAGGTGTTCATGTTGTGTTACACCTCAGTTCCAGGAAAAAAAAAATCACTTGAGTCCACACAGATTGGCAAAGGTTGAAATCTGTTCAAAAAGACCCTGGAAATTTCATACATAGTTGTGAAGGTGAATCATAAATTGAAATAGAGCCTTCCAAGGATATTAGGCACTGGAAAACTCCAGATGCCCACTGAGAAAAAGCAATAGATTCAAAGAGAACTCAGACACAGAGAGAAGCTCCTTTTAGGAGCTTGCTGATTTTAGATATCTATCACGTCAATGAGAATGGTAACTAGTATATTCTGGTGATCAATATCATAAACTTCACACTTCAGAGATAAGCCCTCAGGCATATGTACTTGTGAGGTCTTTTCATGATTTAGGTAAACTCTGAAAATGCGTCTGAGATATTGGCTCTTTATGGAAACACCAGTTTTCAGTGCAGGCAGCACCTTTTCCTGGATGGAGCACTATGGACTCTATAGAGAAGAGAAGGAAAGCTGGGTACTAGCATACGTGAGCTCACCCTTTGCTCTCTGCTCTTGAGCTGTAATGCAAGGAGTTTTCCCCAACTCCTACCACTGTTGCTTCCCTGCTATGATCCTTGTGAATTGGTACTGTGAGACAAATAAGCCCTTTCTCCCTGAAGTTTTCTTGGTTGGAATGTTTTATTGCAGAAACTGGGACAGAACCTAAGATTAGCCAAAAAAAAAACAAAAACAAAAACAAAAAAAGAAAAAAGAAAAAGAAAAAGAAAAAGAAAAGTATGTGTGTGTTTAAAGAAGAATTGGTAGGAGGGAGAAACGGATGAAGAATAGAGAGGAAAGGGAACTGATGTGCACTTCTACCAGCAGGAGAGTAGAGTGTCTCTAGCATGTGCGCATCATCAAGATATACTACCTTCCTTGGATCCACAAATACTAGATTTAAACCAAGAAATGTGTCCTTCTGTTTCCCCATTCCCCCATACCTCTCTCTCTGGGAGTCCCAATAGGAAATTCCAGCATTTGTCCCAATCCCCTGCAAAATGAAGACTCTCAGAGTACATCCCTGGTGGTCTAGTATCCATTTGTGAGTATATACCATGTGTATCTTTCTGGGTCTGGGTTTTTTTTACTCAGGATGATCATTTCTAGTTCCATCCATTTGCCTACAAATTTCAAGATTTCCTTGCTTTTAATAGGTGAGTAGTGTTCCATAGTGTAAATGCACCACAGTTTCTTTATCCTTTCTTTAACTGAGGGGCACCTAGGATCCAGGAACCCTACAAGAAGACCATCAAGGCTGGTGGATCTGGACCCAGGGAGTCTGTTCATACTACTGTATCAACCAGGATCAATGCATGCAGTGAACATAGACTGCCCTATTCATATCTAGACAATGAACAGCACATTCTCCACAGTTGTGTGGAGAGTACGGACTGACTCTGACATGAACTTTAGTGGCCCATACTTGACCACTACCACTTGGTGGGGAGGCCTGGTGGCACTCAGAGGAAGGATAAGCAGGCTACCAGGATGATACCTGATAGACTGTGATCATATGGTCGGGGAAGAGGTCCCATTTTGTAACAGGCCTAGGGGAGGCAATAGGGTGAAACAGGGCAGGATATGGGAACAGGAAGATACAAGTGAGGGGATAACAACTGAGATACAATCTGAATCAGTCATTTAAATACAAAAACAATAAATGTGGACTGAAGCCTGGGAAATATACTCCTCTTTTCTTATAAGTTAAGTACTAATCAAATATTTTGATCATGTGACAATATGATGACATCACAACAATGTGAATATTTCAAATATATTTACACTCAACACCAAACATGTGAGATGCTGGAATCCTTGTGACTTCTTTAATTTCTATCACCTAAATCTTATACTTTGCTACAGAGATTTTTCACTTGGGAAATTTTATTAGTGCTCATATACCCTTCAAAATGAATTCATGTGCGAAGGTATATTTTATGAAGAAAATAAAATATTGTACTCTGCATCAAACGATGACTTTACAAAGAAAATGAAGAATCACATTAACTAAGCCATATTTTAATCAGTCTTTATGGAAAAAAGCAATTCTCTAAAACCCACCTTTCGATGAAATTTCTATATCTCTATATCATTTCTAATAATCATTGTATAATATTTTAGTGTAAACAATATATGACAGGTTAAATACAGATTATCATAAAACATTTTAACATTTTATATTATCAAGAATAATTTCATACATGTGTCTTAAATTATCATCAAAATGGTAGTGCACAGGTATGCACAGTGTATTTACAGTCACATTGCATAATTTTTCAAATGTACAGACTTAGTTTGTAGAATTATGTCAGCTTAGAAGTTTTTTAATTAAGTATTTATAAATGAATGAATCAGAAACCCTGTAAGAAGAATGTGGAAGAAATAAACACAAACTTTTTGATAATAACCTATGGCGCCTGTGCCACCGCGGTACCGAGTCGAGGGCGAGGTACTGCGGATTTAACTCATGCGCACACACTCGCACACACACGCACACACACACACACACACAAAATAACACAGTGGGTCCTTCGTGCTAAGAAAGCAGCAGCCTCAGCAGCAGCCATGGTAGCAGTTTAGTCTTCTTTCTCCAGAGTTCCAAAGAGCCTTCTTATAGGCAGCAAAACAGGAATCCTCCTCCCAGGTGAAATCCCTCAAGAGGTGATTGCACACAGGAGGACAAGTCTCGAGGAAGGGAGGGGCGCGTTCTCAGAGCAGTAAACACAACTAGCTAACCAAGATAAACACAGACATGGAAACTGCTAGAAACAGGACATGAAACAGCAAGACAGGCAGGCAGCCCAGTTGGGCCTGGTTCCTACAATAACCCTAAATATATCTGCTCTTAACTCCCCAATTAGCTAAGACTGGTTAAATGGAATAAGACAAAAATCCAAATATTTTATGTCTATCGGAAATATTAGGCTACCAAGGTTTTTCGGTATGGATGGCAAACAGTTACTAATTAAATTCCCCATTGAGTTTCACCTCCATAACTTGGGTTCATCTTTATTTTTGGAAGAATACCAGACTCACTACCTTACAGTAACAACTCCAGCTTATCCCAAAGGAACCAGTTTGCATATCCAGTTGCCAGCAGAAGTTGGCAGTATTTTCCAAGTGGTAGTGAATATGAAATGAAAGACCATGACAGACTGAGGTGGCATCTTTTGTCATGTCCCACTTCCAGAAAATCACTTAAGTTCACTTACTTCATCAAGGCTAAAGTCTATTCAAGCGGCTTAGGGAATTCATTATATTAAGTTCTGAAGGTGAATAGTAAAATGAAATAAAACCTCGTAGGATATTGGTTATGCAAAAACGTGGAAAGCTCATGGAGAAAACTATCAGGAAAACCAACTTTCCTATATAAACTTATATTTACTATTTCTAGTATTTATGTTGCGATTTAACACTTCAGAACATAACTTCTCTTTGGAATACTCAAAGAGTTTAGATGTGATATGTAATGAATGATCAGGGAAGAGAAGAAAATATATAGGAAAAGGTAAATGTAATATAATATCATAAAAGGATGCAAGAGATATTAGACAATGAGGATTGAATTGGCAGAGGCTCAGCGGACAGTGTAAGGAGCTAATGTGGGATGAACAAATAATAAAAGGGTATTGAAAAAACGTGGAAAACTACTACTCCAGAACCTTCCTAAAATATATAAGATGGAATTTATACTGAGCTATTATGTAATGGGGAAGAAAATGACTCAACGAGATAGCCTATGCTACTAAGTAATACCTCCAAGAAGGGGTTACTTCTTGGTAAGTTGTTGATCAAAGGGTTCTCCTATGCAAACATGACAAGTTATTCCCAATGTTATTGGTTACCCTCCATAACCTGACAATAAAGAATAATTGCTGAAGCCACAACTTATATAACTGTGCATCGAAAAGTCAAGCTAATACATAACTAGAAGCTTTACTCCTACTGATTATTATTCATGGTGCTGGGTTTACTATACACAATACCAAAAGAGAATTATTCATCAATCTCACCCATCTATGAACCTTGAACCTTCAACAGTTTGCAAGATATATGGGTACAATCATGACACAATATTTATGGGAATGGACATCTACTTTCTCCTTGGATTTAAGGCCCACTAAATAAAATAAAACATTTGATACTGTTAAATAGCTTAAGAACCTAAGATGAAATAGGTCACAACTCCTAGGCAAAACCTATCGCTATTGTTCTGTTAAATGAATATAGCAATAAAATGACCTGTAATAACATATTGCTATATCCCTAAACAAGTGCAGTCGTCATTGGAAAAGCTTTTTCTTGAAGTAGATTATAATTAACACAAAGATTCATGACTGACTTCCATTTGGAAGTAAATTACGCTGCAATGATGAGATAGTACCTCTACTTCAGTTAGATACTTCCTATAAGGTTTTATAGGTTCTTCTTCTTAGTTTATGTCTGAAGAAACCAAGGTGTCTCAGATGGTAAAGCAACAGACCTTACATGTGGAGGGCTGAGGTTCAAGTCTAGGTAGTTTATGTCGGAGAACTAACATATATATTTAATTGACAGACCTCTATAATGGCTGGATTTTGATTTTATATGAGTATTTCATCTGCATCTATTTTGACAGTCAAATATTTTACTTATTTTTAAATGATATGATGTATTACATGTATTCTTTTTAGAATGCTTAATAGTATGCATTGGGGGTGTTGGTTCAGTTTGATTACACTGTATTTGTATTTTCTAACTTTATGTGTTAGATTTACAAATATATACTTATCTGAATGATCATTTTTCATACTGAGCTGTACATATTCGTTTCTCCCTTTTAAAATCTTTTATTAGTATTCTTTATTACTCTGTGTCCAAGAAGTTCATATGCATGTATATATTTGTATACTTATGTATGTAGAAGTACCACATTGTGTACTTGCTATTTAGAGAAAATTCTCAGGAGTTGCTCTACAAGATCCAGGAATTAAACTAATATGAGTCTAGAGGACACAACATCTTTACATGCTAAGTCTTATTCAAGGAGCTCCTACAATATTTAAACTCTATTAGATGTTTGGGATGCATTCTTTCACACATTGGTACTAATCATCATGCATACAGGTATGTAATAGCTCCTTTTTGCTGTTAACAAAATACAGAAACATTGATGAATGTTATGTTAATTATTTAAATACTAAATAGCATACTATTCATCACACTAAAATAATATTTATTTTTGATTCAGATGATGCAAAATATCATGGGTTTGGAATTTAAATTGGCAAGGAACTGAAAATTGGCCTCTGGCAATACTTGTAAAAAATGCATTACATACAATTTGACAATAACATGTGATGTGAGAATAAGAAAGAATAGCTAATAAAACCCTCTCCAACAGAAAATGAAAATAATGATGACAAAATGTCAAAAATTATTGTCTACAAATTTTGAAACACAAAATATAAAAGGTGGTAATGTCAAATTTTGATTTATTAGTTAAAAATGTTATAATCTAAAAATAAATAAACTATAGCCAGGCAAGATGCTTCAGCAGTGAAAACTGCTAATTTGTAAGCCTGATAACTTAAGTGTGATCCCTGAATCACAAGGTGGAACATAAGAACTGACACCTGGATTTGACATCAGACTGCTTAATGAGTGTCATGGATATGTAATTCCTTCACAAGCACACACACATCCTAAACACACATCAACGATAATAGTATAAATAAATAAACAGTAAAGTTATCAGAATTTTGTAGTAATTCATATTTAATATAAAACTGAATATACATAATAAATATGCTCACACAAATGTATGTATATATGTATGTCTGTGGGGTGTCCATGTGTGTATGCATATCTATGTGAGCACAGAGACCACAGAAGTTTCTCTGTCCTATAGCTATCCTTTGATACATTATCTCTTACTGAATGCTAAGTGTTTTTAAGTTAGAGTGGCTCAAGAGGAAACATTCACAATATTCCTATCTTAGATTCTCACAGTGCTGGTATTACAGGTATATTCATCCCTGCATGGCTTTTTAATGTGTGAGTTGCAGTTCTAAACTTAAGTCTTCATGCTTGTATAGTAAATGCTCTTAACTATTATCTGTGTCTTCATGCCCAAATACAGCATTCCTAAAAGAAAATAGAGTAGTATGAACATATATAATTTCTGAAGCAATCTATAGCATCAAGAATATGTTGCAAGGAAAACAAAGCCATGAAATTTGAAGAAAACTTAAATTTCTAAAATATATGGATGAATTTAGATGGGTACTTGTTAACGTAAATGTGTACATTGGACAATATGCATTTTTTTTGTTTCTTGGCAATTTCACTTTGTGTTAGTTTTTTTCAGTTTGATTAATTTACAAAAATGTTTATAGCTCATCTTATTATTTAGTTTATATTAATAGGACTAAAAATGTTTGGTGTGATACATAAAATCCAGAAAAATATGAAAATTTACAAGTAATAACAGTATAAGTGATTATATAAATTATATATATATGTGTGTGTATGCATGTACATAATGATTTAATACATATACATTTCCAATTACATAAGCCATTAAAGACAATGATTTCATTACTAAGGAATATCATTTTTTGAAAATCATAATTTATTCTAATAAACTCATACACAGAATATGTCTTTCTTCCATTATTCTGTCTCAATGTTCTCAGTCTACCGGTAATTCTAATATATAAGCAATCTTTACTGAAGACCATATCTTTTTGCTAACATCACTAATGGTTCTCTGAAGTAACATTTCTCGGTGGCCCTCTTACATGATTTTCACAGCCAGTTCTACATTAGTGATGTTTAAGTAGCATTTGCAGCAAGATTAATTTTATTTTTTATAATTTAATTAGTGTTTTTTATATAATACAACCAAGGACTGTATGATTAGGATTTTTAAAAGTAAAAATGATTGTTCTTTTAGAAATATAGTTTATTATATTTATGGTTACATATCTATGAACATAATAATAGTCATACATATTTTTCACAAATCACTTATTAAGAAAATTAGAAAAATCTCAGATGACAATAGATAAAGGAAGACAATGTACATGTAATAATTAGATTGAAATTTTGGGTAAAAGATGACAATAAATCTATTCATTACTTTGTGATCAGAATTCCACCATACAACATCTCCTACATTTCCTCATCTACTAGAGCAAGGAGATATTTTAAACAAAATCTGATAAATTAAATGGCTTGAGAGTTAATACATGTGTATTATATTGCTATTTCAGTTATTTTTAGGAATATTAAACTTTTCCTTTCCATATTTTAATAATATGTAAATCCTTGTATTTTCTCATAAACTTATAAAGGAAGCACCAGAGAGTGAGGAAGTCATGTGTCTTTATGCTGATAATAGTTTCTAATGTATTCTATGAGCCAAATAGAATTTCAGACATGAAAAGCTATGCATTTATAAATCTGCTTAGTATAGTAGGAATGAATGGCTCTTTTCATTATTCATTCATTCACTAGATTAGTAAGAGAGTAATATTGCTCTAATTAATTATGACATATAGCATTTTCATATTAATATGTGAATAAATTGTGGTATAACAGTGTATAAATAGAATAACAGTATATATATTTTGGTATGTACTAATTTTCATATGAAGAAAAGACAGAACCAGCCATAATTTACTGTATCATTATCAATATTGTTAGATACTTCATCTTTTAATTTTTTTTATTTAAGACTCATCAATCTTTAAAAATTATTACTTTTTTATGTTTTAGATTACAATAAAACCACACAGTATTCCCTTCTTTATTTCTACCAAATATTCCCTATGCCTATCCTTGTTCTTTGTAAAATCCATGGCCTCCTTCTTCATTATTTTTTCAATATATACATACATGTGTGTATGTGTGCTTGCACATGCACACATACATGCACATGCATGCATGAGCACATGTACACATATATTTATACAGTACAATATACTCACTGTAAAACGTTAAATGCATGGGTATTTTCAGGACTGACTATTTGGTGTTGGATACATAATTAATGTACTGTTCTCTGGGGATGACTATTTTTATGGTCTTAGCATTTTTTATTACCTATATTTATTTGTGCATACTTAAGGCCTTGTAGACTTTTCCAATTTAGTTATAAATATGCACATAATTTTAAAATTAAAATTTTCCATCTTGCCTAATAAATCTCCATCCAAGATCAAACACGACTTTACAGAAACCTCAATATGAGGCAAAAGAAGCCCTCTTTTAAGTTGTTAGTCACCATTTTCCGAGATATTTCCAAAACTTACAGGCTATTGCTCTTGAATTTGTTTACTTGATCCCCTGAGGTGGAAGGTAAATGCCTATTGCTGAAGATATCATGCACTTTACATACAGGGCCCAGAGGCCCCTAACCTGGAGCTGGTCTAAAAGGTCCCTGAGGACAAGTTTCTATGGTAACATAAGGTACCATGAGGAAAAACACCATCAGCCGTGCCAGAAATGATGCCTACAAGACACAACAATGACCAGCATGGTTTCTTTATCCTAATCAAACCTGTTTATATACCAATATTTCGGGAATGTAACTTATCGCCAGTAATTAGGAGTAATTTATTGTTTGTTTGTTTCTCTGTTTTCAACACAGGGTTTCTATGTATAGCCTTGGCTGTCCTGGACTTGATTTGTAGACCAGGTTGGACTTGAACTCACAGCAATCCACCTGCCTCTACCTGCCATTTTAACAAAGGATTATTTGGGTACTGGAGTATCCAGACCTTACTTAGACCAGAGTAATGAGAGAAGTATCTTAATGTGGAGGGTTGGCTCTTCTTCTGCTGCTTGCCTGATTGGACACAGGGCAGACAGGAAAAGCTGAATCACGATGCCGGGAGCAATCCTCATTAGCTCCCATCCTGCGAGCAGCTTCGGGCTTTGATCTCTCTTTACCCACTGAAAGCCTACTGGTCTGACACAGATCGGACACAGAACAGACAGGCTGAGCAGAGAACTTCACAGACCACATTCCACATTAGCTGGCATCCTGTAAGCAGTCTGGACTCTGATATTCTTTGAGCAGCTTTAGGCTCGGATCTCTCTCCTTCCGCGCCTACTGCTTACTGGCCTAGCCCATCTGAGATACAGGGCAGATAAGCAGAGCCCTGCCATCTTGTGAAGGCCTGTGGAGAACCCCAGCAGCTTTGGGCTCAGACCCTCCCCAGCTGTTTCTGTTTCTAAACCTCTGTAATGCAACTTGATGTTTGGCATGATGATACCTCTCACAGTTCTTTTATTATTCAAATTTATTTTTGCTATGCTGGGTTGTTTGTTTGTTTTATATGGAGCAGAAAATTGACCTTTTAATTTCTGTGAAGAATTTGTTGCAGTTTTCATGGGGATTATGTTGTATATATAGATTTGCCTTGGGCAGGATGGTCATTTTCACTATATTAATCTTACTGATTATTGAGCATGACAGATCTTTCCATCTTCTAATATATTCTTATTTTCTTTACTTAGTGCCTAAAAATTTTATTACATTATTTTGTCCCTCTTTTATTCCTGTTTTTCTTTTGTTTATTTTTTATGAGACTAGGTCTCACTATGTAACTCTGTCGGCCCTGAGATTCACTATGTACATTATGCTGTTCTCAAACTCTGGCATTAAAGGCATGATCCATCACACTGGCTCTTTGTTTATTCTGAGACTGAACATTTAAAAATCAACAAAACAACCAAATGTTAGCTTGTTTGTGAGGAAACTGAAACATTTATTTTTTACTAGTGGGAATAAAAACTGATGCAGTTTCTGTGGAAATCAGTGTGTATTTTCCTCAAAAAGCTACAAGTATATCCACCACAATATCCAGCTATATCCTTATTTATCTTATAACATAAGGACTTTATATCTTACTGTAGAGATACTTCCATATCTGTGTTCATTTTTTATTTATTTACAATATCCACGAAATGAAAAAGACTAGAAATCTATGAACTGGGAGTGATAATGAAATTATGGTACATTGACATGATTAAATATTATAAGCTATAAAAAACTAGAATTATGAAACTCATAGGTAAATGGGCAGAACAGGAAGTATTTATTCTGAATGAGATAAGTAAGACTGAGGTATGGATTTCTGTTTGCTATTTTTGTTTATTTAGTTTGCTTTGATTGTTTAAAATTTTCATTTAAAATTATATCCAATGCAAATGTGTTTGGTACATATATTTTTAAATACTAATAACCTCTTGATAAATTGTTCTTTTAATGAAATAAAGAGATTTTCCTTATTTCTCCTGACAATTTGTCTTTAAATTTTTAAGATGAGATATAAAATCACTGTGCCTGCTTCTTTCTTATGCCCATTTGTTTGGAAAGGTCATTTTATCCTGAGGAGATCTCTTTTGTTGATGGTCTGGTATGTTGTTCAGGAGCAACAAAGGACCTAGCCTAATATTTTTATTGTTTTTGTTTTGTAGTTTAGTTTTACTCATATTCAAAATCATTGTTAAAATTGTGTTTAATATTTTTCATTGTATTTGTTCTGTATTCTTTTTTTATATTAATTACCCTGGTATTGTTCATTTATTGCCTATTTCCTCTTTGTTTTGTTTGGCCTACACTTCAGATGAATGTATTCCATTCCATTATCCTCTGTATAGCTGCCTCAATGGTCACAAATTTCTGTAGTAATTTTTAATCACAAGTAGTTATAATTTTTCATTCAATGATAATCTTTTTGTTGATCTTGATAGTCTGAGTTGACAGCTGAAGTCTTTCAGATCTTAGACTACATCTTTGCAAGTTCATCTGGTTTTAAATATATCTCTGAAATGATCAGGAGTTATTCTTATGGTACTGCCTTTATGAATGAGTTGATCTAACTCTTACAGCTTTCTAGGCATCTCCTTGTTCTATTTTTATGATGCTTAGTATGTCATCACGAGGGTATTTTTGTTTGCTGTTTGTTTGTTTTTGCTTGTACTGTCTACTTGGTGTTCTGTATTCATTTTGTACCAACATGGAAATCTCCCTTTCTCTAGATTTGCAATTTTCTTGTTTGATGTTATTGAAAATATATTCTATATCATTGGTATGATCATGCTGCTTCCCTCTTCTTCTCCCTCCTCCTCTTTCTTCTCCCTTTTTCTTCTACTTTTTCTTGACCAATATTCTAAAGTTTAGGTCTCTTCATGATGTCACAATGCTCACTTTTGTACTATAGTTTACATTTTTAACATCAACGTTTATTGAGTAATTAGCTTCCTCTACCTTGTTCTCCAATCATGTTCTTTGATTCACATCTGATCCCCATCTTCTTGTGAAGTTTCCAACTGAAGTTTTTATTTGCCTGCCTCAGTTTTCATTTTAAGGAATATGTCAATTTGGCCTTTCTCTAGTATTTCTCTATCTGTACTACTGTCTATTTTCATCACTTTTATTGATTTTCTCATGTCATTGACTTGTTTATTTTATAATTTGTTATTGTTATTTTCCTTTTTACATATACATTTATTATACATAAATACAATGAACTGCATATGGGAAGAAGAACCATGAAACAATTGGGAATTATTAAAATTTTACATTCATAATGTTTGGCTATTTGAATTTGGCAACCTTGAAGAAAACATCTTCAAACAAACAAACAAAACAAAGAGGAAATAGGCAATAAATGAACAATACCAGGGTAATTAATATAAAAAAAGAATACAGAACAAATACAATGAAAAATATTAAACACAACTTTAACAATGATTTTGAATATGAGTAAAACTAAACTCCTACAAAACAACAACAATAAAAATATTAGGATAGGTCCTTTGAGTCTAAAATTCTTAATGTAATTCAATATCTATTATATCTCATCTCTGTCAACTTAAAACATCTATCTAGACCTAAAAACATCTTAACCCCTAAACAACTAAGCTTCATTGTAAAACTAAACTATTTGGTCTGTAACCCCATCAGATTTGAGAAGGAATAAAATGTTTTGCTATGTTTGAATATAGTACCAGTGATTCTTTTGGATTTTTTCTGGAAGTTCTTCTACATTTTTCTGGATGCATGTACTTATTGCAAGATTAGTAATTTTTGTATAAGGCATATTACTTTTTTGCAGTTACTTTTTTACAGTTTCTGCATAGTGATGTGTGCAGGGTGAATACTTTTTCCCATTTATCTGTATTTATTTATCTAATTATTTATTTATTTAGGTTGAAATCAAATTTCTTCTTTTCGTGGATATGTTTATATTGCTTAAAAAAATAATAACACTTTGGAGGGTTGAAATGCTGATTTTTTTCTTTTTAAAGCTCTTATTGAGGGCTATGAACTTTATCCACCAGTTTCTTCTTACAGTTGCTACTGATGAGCATGTAGAGTGAAGAAAGAATGTTTGACAGTGTAGGCAGGGCTAGATATAAGGCCTTGTAAGCTGGGTACCTGGAACAATGCTCTCCAGAGATAGAGCAGTCTTAAGCAGGAAACACTGTGGTTTGTCATTTGATGCAAGAGGTTTCTGTGTAAGATATATGGACATAAGGAGGAAAGCTGATGACCCTCATTTGGTACATGAGGCTTGTACCCTGGGATTGTGGTGCCATAGTTGAGTGGGACCCCTGGGCCCAATTCTGCCTATCATAATGTTCTTCTTGTAGGTTTCTAGGATCCTCTGGATCCTTCTACTATGAGCATATAAAGGGGGAGGAAGTCCCCCTCAGTCACAGTCATAGGGGAGGGGAGTAAGGGGAAAATGGGAGGGAGGGAGGAATGGGAGGATACAAGGGATGGGATAACCATTGAGATGTAATATGAATAAATTAATAAAAAAAACTGAAAAAAAAGAGATAAAATCAAGTTATGCTGAAAAAAAAAAGAAAAGAAAAGAAAAGAAAAGAAAAGAAAAGAAAAGAAAAGAAAAGAAGCCACTTAGTCTGGGATCCTAGATCAAGGTTACCAGACAGCGTTATACCTGTATAATTGCTGTACTTCTGGGAATTGCTAAAATAATTTCTAGAAAAAAGTTTGCAAGTAAATATGTTTACTACTTAGGTAATTTTAGTTTTACTACTAAAATATACCTTATTTGAATATATATTACATAAAAATATTGTATTACTATTTTACTATTTTCCTTACACCAGTTATGTTTAGATGGAACAAAGATATTTTCTGAAAAAAAAGACATTCAAATTTATTTCTTTCTTCTCATTTTTATTAGTTTTCAGAGAATTTCATTATGTATGTTTCAATCAGTCATTCTCAAACCCTACTCCTCCCAGACCCATCTTCTTCCCTATCCAGGTAAGTTTTTGTGTTCCTTTTTGTTTAGTTTGTTATATGCTTATTTTGTACGTTTGATACTGCCCATAAACTCTTAGATGTGTGGCCTTTCACTAGAACAGAGCTACTATACTAGGAAGAAAGTCCCTAAAAAGAAAATAACTGACTCACTCTGTCCCAGTAGCTGCCAATTTAGGCCTCTTAAGTCTCATTTTAATTTCATTTACGCTAAAGCAGTACTCCTTGACTGTCTTTTCATATATCTTCCCATTTGTCTGTTGCTTTTGAGTCACAGAGCTCTTAATAAGTCAATTGTCTTAGATTTCAGAGTTCCAACAGTTTAGGGCATAACTTTAATATCTAAAGTTTTCTATGAGCAATCTTAATTTTTGAATTAATATTTTCTATGCATGTGTATATAATGTGTTCTTTTGCCACATCTTCTATAGCAAATGTGCTGTCACTTTAGAGTCAGTTCTCTCTTTACAACCTTATACAGGCATAAAAATCAGGCAATAGTTATTTGTTGAGCCATCTCAACAGACTCTGGTAGCTATCTTGTAGGTAATCTAATAGTAAATTTTGAGCCCTTACCTCAACTCATGCTTTGTCATTCTAATTTGAATTTTGAGAATATACTGGTTATATTATGTATGTAGAAAAATATATAAATGTAAATAAATAAAAATGAGTCTATGAAGATGAGTGGCCAAGAAGACTGAAGAAGAAAATAGTACATTACATTTCTAGACCCATGAATACTGAATGCCCTTTGCAAATTTTCGGTCAAAAAAAAACCAAACAAACAAATTTTGCTCTATTAGTATTATTTACCTCTAGATGGTGTGGTCCCATGAGTTATTATAGCAATATCTAATTTCTTTTAACTATATTGTATAAGTAAACTTCCAAGGAGCAGATATTGTCGTAACTCTTTAAGAGAATATGAAACAAAGGACAGGACTATTTCTAGGGTGTTTAAAATTCCAGATGAAAAGTGATATACCTGTCTAGTTAACACAGTTCTGCTCTATACCTTTACTTAGCATTTTCAAACTACTTCCAAGTTTATAGCTTGCACCTGCATGTAAATCACACAGTTACTCACCTTAGCAGCTTCTTTTGGATAGCTTCCCAGATTGGACCCATTTATACATGAAATTACCTTTTTGGCAGCAGAAGTTGTAAATGAAGTAAATAGTCTTGATTGGTTGGTACATAAAATTCAGAAATGTACAGTTAGGAAAGGAAGAACCGGTGGTGTAATTGTCCATAATGCCATGCTTGACAGTTGTGTAAAGAAGTGTTTTTATTGAATTTTTCCATGCCAAGAGGACAAGATTGCAGTTTTCGTTTGGTAAATGAAATAAATCCAACCCTTGTAATCTCCTATTCACTTGCTGGTCTTTATTGCCAGAGTGTCATGGGAGAGGCTCCTCAAGTGGTTCATATTACTGAAAGTGGACACCAGCAGAATTTGGAGCTGCACAAGTGCTCAGTGTATATACATACATACATATATATATATATATATATATATATATACACATACACATGGAATGTACATAGAATGATTATTGAGGTGTTTAGTTATTAAACACGTATGATAGAGATGACAGACCTGGGGAGGTGCCATCATGAGTAGAAACTGCCATTCACATTTAAGTTTATATTGCTAAAATTTGGGGATTACTGTTACTGATACTTGCCCTCAGAAAAAAAAGTATTCAATAATTACATCAGAACAAAGGGATTTATATTTATAGGTGTACTAGTGCCTTTTCATTGTTGTGAGTAAAAACCTGATAAATAAGATAAAAGAGGATAGATTCATTTTGGCTCATGGTTTTTTGAGTGTTCAGCCATGGTTGTGTGATTTTACTGCTTTGTCCATGTGGCAAGCCACAGTATCATGGATATGAGATTCACATTGGTGGTTCAGTGGTAGAATTTTCACCTGCATGGATATAGGAATGCTTGACAGGTAAAGCTGGTCCCTTATTGAGTAATGGGAAGCAACACATCAAGGTTCTGTGGGCAAGACAGCCACTTCAAGAATATGGTGACAATGATTTGTGTCATCAAACTACAATCTGCTTCTCACGGTGTCTATATCACCATCTAACAACTCATTCAGTTCTGAACTTAGTTCAGTTCTTAATGCATTGGAGAGGCTTGTCTGTAACACTTGAGATGCAAACACCTTCATATACCACAACTCTAAGCATTCAAACGCTAGATATCTAGGCCTCAAGACACGAATATTTTGGAAGTATGTGCTATATAACTTAGCAATAATAATAAATTTATGATTAGTATAGCTTTTTTGAGTTCACACTAAAAGAAGGAACTAAATAAATATCAATGAAACTCAAGCTAGTAATATGTTTATATTTTAGAATATACTATTTCTATTTAAGAAGATTTTGAAGCATGCTCTCCTGCAGCCTAGGATGGACTTGAACTTACTGGATAGAGAATGTTAGTATTGTATTTATGATTGTTGCTCCACAAGGTATATGAAACCTTTCCCATGTGTTTTACTACAAACTATGGTATCCAGGGTCTTATACATGGACAAAACACAATCTTCCTCCTGAGCTACATCCTCATCTTACTACTTGAGTGATTATTTTTCAGATTCATTGGATATTAATATCACATGCTTACTGGTAATTTGTAAAATGATATGTCCAGTATTAATTTTTAATGTTTTTAAGTTACTAGTACCAATTTTAACTAAAATAAACTTCTGATTAGAAAGAGAAAAATTTCTAAGTAACTTTATTTATTATATACATCTTGACCAAAGCCTGGTAATTCTCTGTATAGTAATCTACTCATTATGAAGATTTTCTGGCATTGCTTGCATTAAATATTCCAATACTCAAAGTTATACTTATGTTTATATACTATGCTTTTTCACACTTGGAATCTGTGGAATCCATGTTCAAAACCAGCCTTGTTAAACGACTGTGGAGTGGAAACTGGATTTAATATTGTGTCATGACTGAAGGTACAGCATCTTTGAAACACTACACTTTACTGTTACATGTGAATCAAACTGTTCGTCACTCACTAAGATAGAAACTGTGCCCATGTGCTAATTATGCCATAAGTGACTCATTAGGCAAAGAGATCAGCAGACAGAACATGTGCATCTATTTAGTTTGAGCTCAATTCAGAGTTAATTATGAAATTAAAGTTCCTTAAAGTCATTACATAATGTGATTGAGTGCAGCGAAATGTAGTGCTAGTTAGTCATATATGAAGGGAACATAATCAGTACATCTCTGACCAAGTAATTCAGGAATATACGTTTAAACAAGCAAATGTTTCTGTTTGGCACAAAATAGGCATAACATTTTTAATATGAATATGAAGCTCTGTTCCTTGTAGTAATTTCCAATATAAACATCCAGGAGGTTGTTTTCTTTGTATTAATTCATTTGGACATTCATTCTTTGAAATGAAACCATGTTCAACCTGAAAGATAAATCTTGTGTGTCTTAGCCCATGTGTTCATGATTCAGGTTCAGGTTGCTTGATTTCAAAATACTGTGTCTTGATTCATACAATGTTGGTAAATTATTCATTGATTAATTTGCACATTCATAAAAATTTCCAAGATGTTTCTGACCAAGATGTTACTTCTATCTAAAACAAATATCTTCGTCTTTAAATAAAAACTAAAAAATATCTACCAAGAATAGACTCATTTACTATTTCCATCCTTATCAAAGAATTTTGATATTTTAAAATTCTTAATTTAGTCCCTAATAAATTTGTGTTTGAGCTGGGTGTGGTGGCATATGCCTTTAATCCCAGCAGTCAGGAGGCAGAAACAAGCAGATCTCTGTGAGTTCGAGAACAGCCTGTTCTACAAATATTGTCCAAGACAGGCAGAGCTGTTACACAGAGAAACCTTGTCACAAACAAACAAACAAACAAACAAACAAAAAAAAAGAATTTAACTAAGTTACCTTGTCTTCAACTCCATCAGAGACTCGAGAAGGAATAAACTTGATTACCTGAGTATGCCTGGAGTACATGTTACTAGCTTTCAAAATTAGAATTTTGTCATGGTTATCCTTGCTATAGATAGTTTATTGTATATATATATGAAATAATATAAATATATATGTAAAAATAAAAATAAATAAATAAAATAATTAAATACACAAAAGTTTGGGATTATATAGATGTTAAAAAATAAAATAAAATCTAATGAAGTCAAAAAAAGTTTGTGTTTGAACTTTTTTTAACAACATTCTTAAGGAATATTTTAATGTACTGAAAATATTGTCACATGTTCAATATTATACTAAGAAATTACATATATCATGAAATATTCTAAATGTTTTTAAATTGTTTTAAAGCAACACATGACTTTCTTTCTCTCAATTCATTGAGCTACAGCATCTTCAGTTATATAAAAATTTAAATTTTATAAGGCATGGTATTTTAATGTCAATTTATTTTTTGTGTGAAATCTAGAGTGGATTTTGACAGACAGAGTTGGATTTCAATATTTATATGTAGCATTTATTGTACTTAACTTGATTTGTTCACTTTATCTCTGTCTAGATCTTTGGTAGCTAAGAAAGCCAAAAAAAAAAAAAAAAAAAAATGGTTGCAATTGGCAGATTAAATCATTGCCAGTGATTTGAACTATTTATTCTGTTTTCACCACCCCCCTCCCCCTGCGGAAAAATCTTTATAACTAGGTCCCTTTAAAAATTTATTTCAGAATCTACTCATTGGGGAAAATATGACAACTACTTCTTTTGACAAAAAAGTCCAGTAAAAAATGTTTAATTATAAACTCCTCCATGGAATTAGCATCAGCTGAAGCAAAAATATACTGGTTAGACAATGATTTAAAAATCTTCAAGAACTATCAGGCAAGTTTTTTTTAAAACCTCATGATGTAAATGAAATGTCCAAAAAACTCTTATCTATAAAATATACTGATTAATAGTATGTAAGAAAAGATAAAATTCCATTCATATATTGTCCAAAATGGTGCATTCTTTTGGAATTTTAAGTTATAAAACACATTTAAAGTGTGTCCTTTAAATCATTGTTAAGTAACTAAAATTTCATGAATAAGCAGCTGCATTTCATAACCATAGCTTAAAAGACTAAGTGTTTTTATTTTTTTTATTTTTATTTTTTATTTATTTATTTTTTTAATTAATTAATTTATTTATTAATTTATTCATATTACATCTCAATTGTTAGCCCATCCCTTGTATCCTCCCTTTCTTTCCTCCCTCCCTCTTCCCCCTCTACTCCCTTCCCCTATGTCTGTGACTGAGGGGGACCTCCTCCCCCTGTATATGCTCCTAGGGTATCAAGTCTCTTCTTGGTGACTTATTATCTTTCCTCTGAGTGCCACCAGGCCTCCCCATCCAAGGGACATGGTCCGATATGTGTTTATAATCTTACCAGGAATATCAAAGTACAATGGATAATAAAAATAAGGTTATATCATCTGTATACAAGTGTGGCTTTTTACCTCTTGTCCAACTTGACTGCCTTTATTTTGTTTTGCTTCATATTTGCCCTGTCTAGAACTTTGAATATGATGCACAAATTATAAAATAATTCTGATTTTATTTTAATCTTTAAAATAAACATTTTAGTCTCTCTGCAAAAAAAAAAAAAAAAAAAAAAAAGAAAAAGAAAATCTTCAAGAACTCCACCATATTCCTGGGGTTGTGAAATGTTACTCACATGTTGAGCATTTTGGAAAACACTTTTAATTCTCACACTTGAATGTGGTAGACAGTGGATATCTGTGTTTTCAAGGTTATGCTAGCCTACATAGAGAGTTCCAAAGCAGCCAGATCTACATAGTGTAACCATCTCTCAAAAACAACAATCACACAGAAATGTGTAGCTATGAGCATTCTCAGTAAAGTCATAATTACCATACCCAGTAACTGACCTTGATCCTCCAACAGAGGAATATGATATTAAAACATAGTTATGGATTTACAGAATATAAAGGCATGCTTGTATGTGCATATGCACATAAACACAAGTATTATTGTGATACAATTCAGCTGTGTGGTACTTGCTTAGATGTTTAAAGAACTTCCAGAGAATATTTCAGGGAATAAAAAAGCAAAATAAGAAGGAATTTCAATGGTTGTTTATAACAAAACACAGACTAGATTGGTGGATTAAGAACAAGAAAGTACCAGAAAAATCACCTTCAGTAAAACAAACACCAGGAGCAAAACAAAACTCCAAATGATAGTTCAGGTCTTTAAAGTTGTCACGTGTATTGAGCATGATGCCCCAGGTTTCTACAGAACTTTCTTAAAACATCATAATTTCTGTGTTTATATTTATTCTTATGCTTATAAGAAAGCATATCTCTCACCCTTAATCCAAGAATCTGCTTCCTGATGACAAACTTACTGAAAGCCACACCTGGGAAAAATGAAGAAAACAACTAGCTTGATTCTCTTTAAATTTCAGGGGAAAAAAACCCAGTTACTTGAAGAACTCTGTAAGTTACAATAAAGCCAACATCTCTACAAGATCTGGTCAGACCAACAGTTTCTAACCACTGAATACACGGTATTCTGTTAAAGCTTAAAATTTATAATAAATTTTAATATAATTAACATAATTTTTAGATTATGTTACTATTGTTATTAGTATATTAATGTATTTTATAGTTCTTTATTATTACTATTATTATTACTATATTAGTTTACTTTATATTTCTCTAAGACAGTGGTTGTCAAACTTTCTCATGCTGTGACACTTTAATAAAGTTCCTCATGTTGTGGCAACATCCATTCAAAAAGTTATTTTTGTTGCTATTTATTACTGAAATTTTGCTGCTGTTGTGAAACATAATATATTTCCTATGGTCTTAGACGATGCCTGTGAAAGGGTTATTCTATCCCTAAAAGGTTAGTGACTCCCAAGTTGAGAAACACTGCTCTAAGGCCTGGTAGCTACTTAGAAAATACTATTTATTGAAAATGGAGTGTTAGAAATATATAAAGACTATTGTACCACTTAACGGTGACTTAGTTGACTGTCGTTTAGGATGATTTTTCAGCAAATTTAAGGGACATATAAAGAAACAAAAGATGCAATTGCTATTTATTTAAATTAATTTTATAGTTGATGCCAATTGTTTAATTTTTATACAGTATCCTACATATACTGATCCCTTCACCCCCTCAGAAGTAACAATCAAGTCTGCTCTCCTTCAGGCTCTAATGTGGTCTAAAGAGCAAATACTTCCTTTTTTGGAACGGTTAGAGGGAATTTTAAAAAGCTATTTTGTGAGTTCTGTGTTTCTGTCACTAGTGTTCCATTATGCATTTTCGCAGCTCTGGCCTCTTCTGCAGAATACAAAGCCCCTCTGCTGCATCAGCCATAGAAAACACTTTCATTAGTTGATATGGAGCCTATGAAATTTTACAATACTATGAATTCATTAATGTTCCATAAAATTATATTTTGAACCTCATCTAGCTTCTCACCAAAGTGAGTCAATCCCTAAATGGAAAGACGTTGGTCTACGGCAATGTCGAAAGCTCTATGAATCCCGAGGAAGGCAAAATGTAGATCAGACTATAAAGAGGCCAGCACACCGACATATACCAAATGCATATAAATGAAAAATCAAGGACTTAGGTTGTGACTAAAATAGTGAAAAGCACACCAATAATTTAATTTTTATTCTTTAAGTGCTGGATGTCTGTGTGCATGTAAACAAGATTTAAACCTAGTGAAAACTATTAACTTATACAACAAAAGGTTCAAGAAAATTATATTTCAAAATTGTTTTGAGGTTAAAAAAAAAATAACACAGCGCAAGCTATAAAAACAACACATAACACAGATAGTTTTATTTCTACACAATCAATTTAAGGCATATTAGAGTACTAGTTCTACAAATATATAAAATACCTCTTATTTTATGTCAGAACATAAATTGAGCTAAGAAAGAAATCAGATGAAAATCTTTTATATGGATTTTAGAATTTTTACTAAATACATGTCACCATTGATCACAGAATAATCTATTCTTCCCAAATGTGGAGTTTTATATATTATATGTAATAACCTTGAAAATTATCTATTTACAAAAAATGCTTTCTAAGTATTCTAAATTCTGCTAAGCAAAGAATAGTGTGTGTGTGTGTGTGTGTGTGTGTGTGTGTGTATACATCTGTGTGTTTCTGAGTAAGCATCATGTATGTGAATGCAATTATAGGTACTTAATATTCACCTATAAATTAAATGAGTACTTTGAGAGACTCTAACCATCTGGTAAAAGAATTTCTGAAACCAGAGTCAAGCCTTTATTGAGAAAATATTTACAAGATACATTCTTTTTAGAAACAGATGGCTTACTCATAGGAAAGGTAATGCTAAGTTTCATAGGCAGCTATAAACATTTTAAAAGAAGAAATAGAAGGCTTTCTTTGATACTACAAGTACAATAAAATTATGATATTTAATAGTAACAAAAATTTTAGGTCATTTTTCTGAGATTATTTGATGCAAACTTCAAACTACAAAAACTTTTTAAAAACTTTATAGAAAAAAAGTTCCCACAAATAATGAGAAAACATTATCCAGAGAAATGTCAGGAGGAAAGTGTTCATTTTATTCAATATGTGACTGTTAAGTTGTGTCCAGCTATTGATATTGTACAGAAGTGAAGACTATGATGCAGTTCCATGTGTTAGCATGCATCTAAACAAGATACCGTTTTTATCCAGTAGTCAAGTGTAATTCTACAGGTTTAAGCAAGATTACTGGCCTTTATTCTCTTCCCTAACACACTTCATACAAAATACTAGTAGCACCTTTATGTAATAAATGTAAAACAAAATTTATTTTTAAATATAGAAAAAAAATGTGAACAATAAATTTGTTGTGTATTTCAATGTGCATCAAACAATTGACCATCAATGTCATTCCATCACATAAAAATAAGCACCTATATATTTGCAAAAGTAGACTTGCCATCACTGTAATAAAGAGAAAGATGATTTAATCTCTTATATTCTGAGATTTCAGGGTGTGTGTTCTCGGTTCTCATGATTTGGGGTATGTGGCAAGGTTCACCAAAGGATGGTGGGAAATGCATGACAAAGGTAAAGGTTTTCACTTAATAAGAGTAGGAAAATAAGAGTGAGGGGAAGGAAGGACAACATTTCTAAAACATCTTTCAAAGGCATTTCTTCCAGCAAGTCAATCTAGTAATTTGTTTTTGTTTATTTGTTTGTTTGTTTGTGTTGTTGTTGTTGTTTTCTGTTACATAGTAAAGCAACCAGCCATTCAACATGCGACCCTTTCAATGGCAGTCAGGCGGTGCTGGGATATATCATTGAGTAAGGGTACTTGCTAGGCTGGCATGAAGCTTAGTATTCAAATATCCAGCACCCATAAAAACACAGCCATGGGTTTGGTATGCTTGTTACACTAGGACTGTGGGAGACTGAGCCATGAGCATCACTGGAGCTTGCCTGCAGTCATTCTAGCTCTAGATATGAAACACACTGTCTCAAGATGTAAGAAGGAAAAGACAACAGGAAACAGGGACACTCTTCATCATCTTCTGACTTACATATGTATATACAGCACACATTAACACACAGACACACACACACAGACACAGACACACACACACAGACACTCAACAACAAGATAACAAGACTGTAACACCCAATATAACAAGATCACTTGTCAATACTCCTTAACAGCAATAATTCACAAAATTAAACCTTCTGAAATGGATTGTTGTTTGATGAAATGTTAATGTTAAATAAAAATGTGCATAATTACCTTCACATTTAAAAATCTAATTTAAGTACACCTTACAGTTAACATAAGAATGTTATCCATGTTCTATTTTTCTTTTTGTTTCATTTTTGAGACAGGGTCTTACAATGTATCCTGGACAGCTGGAACTCACTGTATAGGCAACAATATGGTCAGACTTAAAAATCCTCAATCCCTTACTAGGTACCAAAATTAAAGGTGTGTAAAACCACGTTCAGATCATGTTTTCTCTTTAAATGACATTAATTTAACGATGCATGAACAACAAAGCTCATGAAACATTAACTGTCTATTGGATTTATTTATATTTCCAATAGTTACCTGCCCAAAAAACCCAGAAATGTGTTGCCAAGTAACATTTTCATACTAATTACAATATCTTGACTTTTTTTTTTTTTTTCATTTTGTCCAGAAGATGCTGCTGCTGCTGCATAGATGCTGATGTACCTCGGAGACTGGCTGTTCTGCAGTCACAGCTCACATCCATTGCTTACTATAAAAAAAGAGTGATTCACTTTTGTATTTGTTTTATTTTTCATTTCACCCTGTGATTAGAGCAATCTTTAAAAAAGGGGATCATAAAATGTAAAAGCTTTTCTAAAAAATCCATTTATGTTATCTGATCCAGAAAAGAAGCACAAAGGAAGATTGGATTAAGATGGGATCAGGCACTGAAGATTTAGGAGTGGAAGGTAAAAATGGCAACTGACATGCATTTGAAACAGTAGGAAAATTCAAAGAAGTCATTTTAAAGGAAAAGCTAGTACTCAACTTCAGAACCAGTGCACATACAAAATAGAGTACTAAAGAAGAGAAAGGAATTAAAGTAAGGTTTAGGGTAAAATAAATTATATAAATACTTTATTTTTATTTATTTTATGATATGCTATACTAACACCATTTCCACAATACATTACATTTCAAGTTGAAATGCTTATGGTATGTGATTCGAAACTTTTTTTTTTTTTAATAATTTACTGTATGAACTAGCTAATTGTGGAAAACAAAACCAAAAATTAGTTCTTAAATAACATCTCTACTTTTTTTGCAAATGAAGTAAAGGATTTGTTATAAAATATTGTATTTTTTACTATCTCTATCTATACAGTTGCCAAAAAAATGTAGTATATCTAAGTCTCCTAACACACATGTACTGAAATGTGAAAACATGCACAAAAATATATGAACATAAACACATACATGTTGGCTCTGTTTTTTAACAATTAAACTTTATTATACAACCCAATTAGCTTACACAAGAGGGAAAAAAAGTTAAAGAGAAAAAAGAGTAAACCTTTCAGTATCCATTCCACTGGACAGGTCCTCAGGTGTCTCTGGTCTGCACACATCAGGCCTGTTCGCTGATTCTTTTCCTGATCCATGTGCATTCAAGCCTCTTCTGAACCTGCTGCTCCTCTCTCCTCTCCACCTGCCTGTCTCTCACATGCAAGGGCCTATCTCCTCCTCCCATCGAGGGCCCATTAGCAACACAATAGTCCAGGTGGAGTCTTCATGTCCTCTTCCTGAATTCCAGGCCCAGGATGGCTCCACTCTATCTCAAGGTTAATCTCAGGGAGTATCCATGGTGTGTCCAAGGTCAAAGCCTGCCAAGACTGCTTTCACCTGTGACAAAGCTTATAATCCTAAACACACACACACACACACACACACACACACACACACACACACACACAGAGAGAGAGAGAGAGAGAGAGAGAGAGAGAGAGAGAGAGAGAGAGAGAGAGAGAGAGAGTTATTCTTAAAGAATTTTTCTTTTTCCTTTCATTTTTCATAAATGTTGTGGGGTCAAAACCAAGCTAACACCAAGATATTACAAAGATGTATATATATATATATATATAT
>OU015749.1:52338484-52400064 GCA_907169655.1 Acomys percivali
TGTGTGTGTGTGTGTGTGTGTGTGTGTGTGTGTGTGATTCCTGCTATATTTAGGGGCCTTTTCCTTTGCTGTCCTCTATGCCTAATGTCTCTTACATTCTTTATGCATCCTTTTCCACACAATTCCTTGAGCTCTGATGGTAGAGATTTGATAAAGACATGCCATTTAGAGATGAGTGTTATAACGTTTCTAACTTTTTACAAAATTTCCAGCTGTGGCTCTCTATACTTCTTCCCTTCTATAGAAGTGGGATGCTTTTCTGATGATGCCTAAGTAAGAGACTGGTCTCTGCACATGACAGATTGTCATTAGAAGTCATTTTATAGCCCTGTTCCTTTAGAAAGACAGTAGTATTTGGCATTTCCTTAGGTCCCTAGTACACCTAAGCAGTTTTCGTTATGTTGTTTCATGAGTTGAGAAACTTTCTGTATAAATCATATATATATATGTGTGTGTGTGTGTGTGTGTGTGTGTGTGTGTGTGTATCCATACATGTATGCTATGTATGTGTATATATATGTACATATATTTTTGGAATATTTAAGGAGTTATTTTGAGTAAGTGCTAGAATTAGGCTTGAACACAAGATAAAAATCTTTATTGTTGCTTCCTGGTGCCTTATCTTTATTTCTCCTTGAGGCTTTCTGGTTATTAGTTTCAAGCTTTAACTATTTTTTCCTGTTACTGAATGTACCTATTAATGCCCCTGTATGAAGCAGAATCCATAAACACTTCACACAGTGGCAAGATCCTGGAATATAGGATTCACAAAATGTATGCTTAGTTCAACGTCAAAATGCAATAGGTTAAATATCCTGGATGTTGTACATTTCAACTCCTCACTCAGTAGTTGGTAACGATCTAATTATTTTTCCTATTTCACACAAATTCAAAAGGCAATGACTTTAAAAGGCCATTACACTAGTAGGAGACACAATGCCATTGCAAAATTCTGGAACAGCTCTTACAATTTCCCATGCCCTCTCTGCAATTGTCCCTGAGCCTTAGTTGCGGGAGTCATTTTTACATATATCTGTTGGGGTTGCTAAAGTGTACATGAAAACTCCCTAGCCCTAAACAAAGAGCTATAGGCAACATAAAGAGTGTTGAGAGCTGGAGAAATAGTCTTCTTCAGGGAAGAGGATATTTGGTCAGCCATGGAAAAAAATATATATGTCTATGTATATGTAACATTATATCAACTGAGCAGGGTATGTTTACATATCTATATATATGTATGTATGTAAAAAGCAATTATTTAAAAAGAAGCTATAAATGTAAAATAGAGAAAAGAGATGCATATAGAAAAGTTGGAAGGATAGAAAGGAATGGAGAAATTATTCAATTAAATCATAATCTCAAAAATAACATTTTAAGAGACTATTAATATACATTTTATAGATGTGTTATATTGTACATTATATGTTATTAATATATTATTTACATATTACTAATATAGATTCCAAAATAACAATTAGTAAAGAAAATGGGCCATGGATTTGAAGAAGGATGGGCTTAGGTAAGAGATTTATAGAATGTTGTAATTAAATAACAAGATCAAAAATAAATAAATAAATAAATAAATAAATAAATAAATAAATAAATAGACATTACAAATATAGGCATATATTTTGCCTAAGAATTTCCTGAAATTTTATTTGTATGTTTTACAATAATAATATTAACTTGTAATTTCTGGGTTTTTTCTTTTTTACTAAGCTTTCAGGACTTTTCTCCAGTCAGGGAAGTAGGTAGGCTAAATGTACATCTTCACCTCTCTCTCTGCTGCTCTAAGTCTAATTTGTGAGTCTTGCCCCGAGCTCCACTATAGAACACCTGGTGTGGTACCCATCTCTCTGGAATACGCACATATGAATTCACAGAGACTGAGGCAATATGCAAAGGGCCTTCACAGGTCTGCACTCTCCATTAGATAACTATTTTCAAATGATCATTAAGTTTTCTCAAGGGAATCTCACTGGTAACTACTGTTAATTTATCCAGCAGTTGATGGCCAATAGTAAGGAAAGACAGACATTTTTGCACACTCCTTGTCTCATTATCATATCAGTCTTTTCTCCCCTGCTTTTAAAATTGTATATTTTTATTTTGTATATGTTATGTATATTTTCTTCACTCGTTTTACCCAGTAGATCTTCTATAAATTTATTATATCTTCAAGTTTAATATTTTTATGGGATTATGGAGCTTGAAAACAAGAGGGTTCTGTTTCTTGTGCCTTCTCTTGGGTTTTTATTCCTTATATTTGTCATGTTTAATTCAAATGTACTAGTTTTTGTTTAACCATATTATATTTCATTATATATTCTAATAATTATTACTTTATTATTATATATATTTTTTTTATTCCTTAGAAGCCTATCTTTTTCTAATGGGAAACTAAAATTCATGAGATCCAAATGGGAGGACACGGAGAGGAATTTGGAGAAGTAAAGACAGAAGAACTAAAATCAGGTTGTATTATGTGAGAAAAACAATTTTCAATGAAAAGAAAACAATGTAAAAAAAAAGCAGAACTTTTATTTGAAACCATAAAATAGTTTAACTGTTTTCTTAGTTAAGGTTTCTATGGCGTTGAAGAGATATCATTACCAATACAACTCTTGATAAAGGGACTCATTTAGTTCGTGCTGATTCGTATTCAAAGTACAGTCCACTATCGTCAAGGCAAGAAGTATGTGGCATACATGATGCTGGAGATGTTGCTGAGAGTTCTACATATTTTTAGGAAGAAAGCATATAGAGTGGCCCTAACTGGAGCTTCTGAAACCTTAAAGCCCAACGCTGGTGGCTTATTTCCTCATCAAGGCCACACCTATTCCAACAAGGATACATATCCTAATCCTTTCAGTGTACACATAAATATATGGGTTTTAGGTATCCTATGTGTAAAAAAGACTTGAACTTTTGCTGGACCTCACAGCCAAAGTTCATAATATACCTTGAGGCCATGTAAGACATGATGTTTCTATATTATGTGCTCATATGGCTTTTTTGTGTTGCACCTAACATCTTACTTGCCTTAGAATTCCAATGAGAACAACTTTTAGTATCCAAGCTAAGGTACAGATGAAATATTTTCTTATGTCCTTTTCTATTTTCCTGACCCAGAATGTATATACAGCATTTGCTGAAAACAGAAAGATTATAAATGAATGCAATCTTAAAGAATAAATATCCGCCAAAATTGTTTAACTAATATTTATGGATAATATGTGACATAACATGTGGATGTTACTTGGTAAACAACAATTTTTGTAATAGTGTTTGTTATCTGGGTCAGGTGGTGTCAATTGAAGTCACTGAAGGTTTAGTCTTCATAAAAGTCTCTTAAAGATTTCTGTAAAGAACTGCTAACTGCTTTCCAATGTGGTATTTTCTCAGTGTGTTTAATAAATGAGAAGACAAAGCTATTTTTTTTCAGGGATGTCACACACAATCACTCACATAGTCACCGAGAGAGAGAGAGAGAGAGAGAGAGAGAGAGAGAGAGAGAGAGAGAGAAGAGAAGAGAAGAGAAGAAAGACAGAGATCAGAGACAGAGACAGAGAGAAAGAAACAGAGAAAAGCAAAAATACTATAGGAACAAACATAGACAGACACATACACAAGGATAGTTATAAGGCAGCATTGAGGAATGCACAGATTCAGACAGGGAACATAACATATATAACTAGATTCTGTCTTCATTTTTTGTTAAACAGTGAAATGGGAAAGTGCTTATATTTCTTTATTTAATGCTCTACCAGCACTTTATTGGTAACTTGGAGTTTATTTTTAAGGTACTCAATCAAATGTACCTCATTGTAGTGACTCTGTGTGGAATTTTTAATGCACTTAATATACGTATTTTATAAAAAATTGAAGTCAGGCTTTCCAGATGAATAATAATGTATAACATTTTTCTGATCCAATAACCATTCATATACATTATTATTGCTATTGTTGTTGTTGTTTGTAGGAGGAACAAGACCTGCTTTGAGCAGGAACAAGGGCTTCCTGGCAACAAGCACGCCAAGAAGGGGGTCTTCACGTAGTCCAACCCAGACATGCCTAGAGACGGTGCAGAGTCTGGTGACTTCACAATGGGGACCAATGAGGAGGACCCATAGCAGCAGCTCCCAGTTTGAAAGCCAATGAGACACTGGGAGGGGGTCTATAATGGCATGGCATATTTCAGCAACAAACAAGTCTGATTCTGCGTCTTGCTGGACTTCCAGAGTTGTGCCGTCATTGACTCTGTGCTAGCTCACCCCAGCTCCTATGGGGCCTGGACCTGGGTTTAAGCAACATTTGTCACCCAAAGTGGTCTCCTAACCTGTGCTGGCATGGGTATTGAGTACACTTGGGTTAGATCGAGCATCTTTAACCCTCTTCTGTGACAGTTAGTCACACCACTTCTGCCGGTTTGTGGGTGAGTTGGCATTTATTTTGTCTGTTTTTAACCCTCACATGAGGTGAGGGCTTTGAGTCCTCCTCTTTTTTCCTTTCTGTACCTTCATCTCTTCAGGGAGGTACACTCACCTCACTTTCTGTACGCTCAGCTTCTCCACATAAGGGCTCCCTCCCCAGGAGATGGAACCACTCATAGGCCCTAAAGGGTCTTTGCAACCAGAGACAGTGTGTGGGCATCCTGCCATGGCCTCACAAACCTCAGAAGTTTCCCACTAAGCACTAGACTCACAGATCTTCCATTCTTTTTGTTTTGTCCATTTCTTCAAACTTGTTGTACATGATCTGTAATTATGGGCAACCTGCCAGGGAAACACAAGCCATTTCTCAAACCTCAGCTATTGAAAAGGCAGAAGAAAGGAAAGGTTCTTTTAGCAATGGGGGTTTTTGTTTTTGTTTTTCGCCAAAAATTTTAAAGTTTGAAAGACAGGCAAAATACCTTAACACACATGCATCCATGGGCCAAAGCATTTCACAAGTGCAGCTCCTAGCTGCCTGCCTTCTCTACTCTCACAGAGCAGTGATAGAGACTACGATGGTCCCTCTTCAAGGTTCCATAGCAGAAGACTCCTGGATCTTTTCTGGCTTTGTTTTGGCAGTTAGTGTCCAGGTGATCTGTTGAATAAAGACCCCAAGGCAGTATGCAAAAACAAAGAGCATTTTTATTATAGCATGCTAAGATCACCTCTCTCCTCTGGAGGGTGACCCCAAAATGAGCATGCAGGCTCAATTTTTAGACACTTGGAGGGATATGTGGCAAGCTTTAATTGGTTGGTCGGTCAGAATTGGGTCAGAGTATATGAGGGGATTCAGGATTGGCTGTTTGTTTGGTTACTTGGGACTGTTTAAGTAACTGAGGTTTTGGCTCTTACTCAGGAGTTGGCCTTTGATTTGATTGGATGGGGCCAGCTGTGTTCTTTACAAGGCCATGAAGTAATAAAAACATGGTATATAGCCATTTTGTACTACAAGATGGTTAGCTGTCCATACCTGTGGTTTTTCCAGGAATTGTTAGAAACTTGGCCTAGTTAAGCAGAGTGAAAACCTGAAGCCTGTCATGGAGTTGGTCTAGTCAAGCAAACCGGGGTCTTTGCGGGGTCTGGGGTCACTGGGGCAAACACTGAAGTTGTTTGCAGTGTACTTAGTGTTAATCACACTTATCCATACCCTCTCTAAGAAAGTTCAGGGAGGAAGGCAGAAAGCTGAGAGATACCAGGCTATTTTACAGGCAATAGAAAGAGAAGAAGTAACAGCTTCTCCACATAAGGGCATTTTTAATGCACTTAATATACATATTTTATTAAAATTTGAAGTCAGGCTTTCCAGATGAATAATAATGTATAACATTTTTCAGCTTCTCTTTTCCATAGAGTCAATAGTGGCTGGAATTCAGAGCTCCTTGGCTAGGAGATGTTTGTCAGATCTTTCTGGAAAGGGTCGACCAGTACGATTTAGCAACAACTAAATTCCAAGGAAGGATGGATATGGCTTCGCTTACTGAAGCCTAAATTGGCACCACTGACTGCAGGCTTAGAATTATCTTGTTTCCTTGCTTGATTTTTGCCTGATAATTTTGAAGCTATTGACTGGAATTGAGATGAAATATTTGAGCAAGGTGGTGTTGACACATGCCATTAATCTCAACACAATGGAGGCAAAGACATGAGGATCTCTGAGTTCTAGACCAGCCTGGTCTCCACAGTAAGTCAGCCTGTGACCTCCTGCTGATAAGATAAACCACCTGCAGAGACAGCCTAGGATTCAAAATGACAAAAATTTCCTCAAAGTTACTATGTAAGTTCTTTTGTCTTAATGATGGATCATATGTCTGTTGGAGGTTGGTCTGATATATTCTAATGCTAATTAATGCTTGCTGTCTCCTTGACCCACCTGTACCTTTCCTAAGACCCTAACCTGTTTGACCAATAAAGGACCAACACACCAGGGCAGGGCAAATGGAATAGGCATGGCTAAGGTTCCAGGATTTGGGGAGACCAAGAAAATCTTGGAAGGAAGGGAGATGTGAGCAGAAGAAAGGAAGAAGGATGCTCCTTCATGGTTTTGGTGGAGAAGAAGCATATGGCCTGTGTGGGTGGAGTATTTGGCCCTGATGAAGAACATTAGCAAGTATTTGGGATTATGGATGGGAGGTAGTTTGATAGAAATGATTAGACCTAGATGGCATGGGATTGGGAGAGGTACTCCATAACTTCCCCGCTATGGGAAGTAGTTTAGGGGGTAAATATCTATGCTATCCCAGGTTAACTAAGGCTATTTTAAAATATAACAGGTATATGTGTCTTGATTGATTGCTAGGGGGCTAGAAAATACTGCCGAAATGATAATCATAGGCCTAATAATAATAATAATAAACATTATTAGGTCATACTGGTAAATTATCTGCACCATATTTCCAACCCAGATATTGGGTAAAAAGGGATTTTGGCATTATGACCCCTACTGTCACTGACACAGTCAGCCATGATATTGGAGACTGTCAAGGACATAGTTTCTAAATTGTTTGAAGCACTCCAGGCACAGGAGTTATTAAATAAACACCTTTACATATCCAACAACAGTTGGCATTTTGGCTGAGGAATTAGCCTTGGTTAGAGACATGACCCTGTTGGCATTGACCCTCTATTCCATGCTAGACATCTTACCCTCTACCAAGTATGCAATTTCACTGAAGCAAGGCAACAATTGTCTCTATTTATCCAGGGGAACTGGTCAAATACACAAATACAGAGTACTGTGCTACTAAGAAAAAGCATATCATAACTTAGTGAGACCAGGACTCTAGTACTTTCTTTTGAACAGGTATGAAGCAACATCAGAAGATCTTTCCATCCTTCCAGGATAGTCACGTATTTGATTTGGAGAGTAATAATGATCTCTCATTAATCATTTTAAGTGTTTCCTGTAACACGTCACCTGGCAATGTTCTATCAGCAAAACTACCCTACAGGTACTCCTGGCTTTGGAACGCCCAGAACACAGTCGACCCAAAGAGGTGATTATGGGCTTGGCTCATGGAGATCCATAAAGGCTCTGAATAATACCCTACAAACACTATGCACTCTCCAGGAATGTCACCCTTTGAAGACCTGTTTGTCAGGTCAACATAAAATAGTCATAGTCCATTATACTGTGAGTCCTTGAGGTGGTGTTAAACAAGATCAGAAGAAGTCTAGTTCACACTGAGTCTCAAAACTAAAAACAAAAGGGTGGGTGGATATATAGGAAGAACAAGACCTGCCTTGACCAGGGAACAAGGCTCGCCAAGTGACAGGCATGCACAGAAGGGGGTCTTCATGTAGAGTCAGCCCTAGACATACCAAGCCTTGCCCAGACACAGACTGGCCAGCTTCATTCTCAATAGGAACCAAGGAGAAGTAGCCACAACAGCAGCTCATAGTTTGGTGCCAATGGGACACTGGGAGGGGGAGGGTATAAAGGCATGCCATATTTCAGCAATAAACAAGTCTGCTTCTGCCTCTTGCGTGACTACCAGAGTCTGTGTCATTGGCTCTGTGCCGGCTCACCCTCACCTTCAAGGGTCCTGGGCAAGGGTCCCAGCAACAGTTGTTGTTGTAGGAAATAATTTGTTTGGCTTACATTTATGACTATAGTTCATTACTAAAGTAAGAGAAGTCGGGAATTCATACCCGAATAGTGGCCGAAAACATAAATAACAGCTGCTAACAGGCTTGCTCATCCTGACCTGCCCATCTTATTTTATATACAACCCATAACCTTCTGTCCAGGACTGGCAGTGCCAATTCAGGCTGAGCCCTTCCACATCAATTATTAATAAAGAAAATGTTCACGGATATGTCAACATGCCAGTTTACATTTTTTTTTTATTGTGGTTCACTCCTCCTTTTATAGTCATTATTTTTATGAGTTGACTGTTTGCTTTTTGCTGCCCCCTCCCCTTTTTACTTTTTTTGTTTTGTTTTGGTTTGGTTTTTTTTGTTGGTTTGTTTTTTGTTTTTTGAGACAGAGTTTCTTTGTGTAGCCTTGGCTGTCCTGGACTCATTTTGTAGACCAGGCTGGCCTTGAGCTCAAAATGATCCACCTGCCTCTGCCTCCCTAGTGCTGGGATTAAAGGAGTGCGCCACCAAGCCTGGCCTATTTGCTTACTTTTGCCACTCGCTTTTTCAGGTTCCTCATCTAATTTGGATGTAAGTCTCAAGCAGACAATTAGTTTACAAAACTATTTTCTCAATCTGCAGAATATAACATGGTAATTACTTCCTATTTTGATGCTTTTTAATTTGAGATAATCACATTTACTTACTGTTGCTTTCACTTCTTGTACCTGTTAGTTTCTTTTCTGTTGCTGTCATCAATTTCTCTGACAAAATTACCTTAAGGAATAGAAGGCTTCTTCTCCTTCTCCATGCCAGTTTAAGAATGGTTGGGAAGTAAACAAATCAGGTATTTGAAGAGGCTGGACATGTTATATCCACAAGTCAGGAGACAACACTGAGTACATGGATACTTCTCAGCTCTCTTCTCCAGTTACATAATCCAGGGATGCCCAGTTCAGGGAATTATGCCTTCCCCTAAGCTGTGACATCATATAAATTAATGTAACCAAGTTAATCAATCACAGACAGACATGCTCAGAGGTCCTTTTTCTAGGTGAATCTAGGTTGTGTTAAACTGACAATTAAAATATCACAAAATCTCTTGTTTGTCCTCTACAAAATGGCTGTGCCAATCAAAGTTCCCTTAAAGAATTTCCTATGTTATTTTGTAGTAGCTTCATAATACAGGATTTACATAATCCGTAGGATTTGGTTTTCAGTTAATAATTTCATATCTGAATATGCAATCTCCCCATAATATATTACTAAAAATTATATCAATTTCACAAATCATTTTCCTTCATCTTCTCCAAAATAAAATTAACTATGTGTAGATGTGTACTTCACTTACCCTTTTGGTTGTATTCTGCTCTGATATTGTTCCTAGTAACTTGGTAAATAGTTATAGGGTAACATTTTTTGAAGCTAGTTAATGTAATGATACTTAATTTACTTCTTTTGCTCAGGACGGTGGTGTACAGAAACTTGTTGTTGCCACCAAATAAAATTAAAGATCATTTTCCTTATGCTTTGAAGCTTTACTGTTATTTTAATAAGGGTTCTAATATTAATATTATTACATGATTAATTTCTTCATTTGTTTTCTTGACTCAAGAATTTTATTTAATTAAAGAACACAGACATAAATTCATGAGGAAATTAGACTGAAAACATAAATCCTAAACAAAAGTTTATACATCAAAATGGCATTATGTACACATTTCAGGAGCACCTTCAGAAATCAAAAGCCTTCATCAGAAACAATTACAATAATAATTTTCAAGCCATTAAAATTTCAAGGATAAATGCCAGTGTCCAATAAAATGACAAAATCAAGATCAACAAAAATTGTTCAACCATGCTCATAGCAGCCTTATTCATAATAGCCAAAAAATGGAAACAGCCTAAGTGTCCATCAGTAGAAGAATGGATAAACAAACTGTGGTACATATACACTATAGAATACTCTCAGCTATTAAAAACAAGGAATTCCCAAAATTTGTGGATAAATGGATTGAGCTAGAAATTATCATAATGAGTGAGTTAACCCAGAAGCAGAAAGACTCAAATGGTATATACTCACTTATATCTGCATACTAGCCCAAGGGGCATGTCCCACGAAAGCCTTCCCTTACCAGGAAACTGGGACAGAGGGGAGGACATCCTATTGGGACCCTAGATGAGAGAAGCATGGGAGAATAGCAGAGTAGAAGGATCCAGAGGGTCCTAGAAACCTACAAGAAGAACATTATGATAGGCAGATTTGGGCCCAGGGGTCCCGCTCAAACCATGGCACCTGCCAAGGACACTACAGGCCGTCAGCTTCAAACCCCTACCCAGATCTAGCCAATGGACAGGACATTCTCCACAGTTGAGTGGAGAGTGAGGTATGACTTTCACACGTACTCTAGTGCCTCATATTTGACCATGTCCCCTGGAAGGGGAGACCTGGTGGCACTTGGAGGAAGGGTAGCAGGCTACCAAGAAGAGACTTGATACCCTAGGAGCATATACAGGGGGAGGTAATCCCCCTCAGGAACAGTCATAGGGGAGGGGAGTAAGAAGAATATGGGAGGGAGGGAGGAATGGGAGGATACAAGGGATGGGATAACCACTGAGATGTAACTAGAATAAATTAATTAAAAAAATGAAAAAAAAAGTTCTGCAGTAGATACGTCAAAATCAAAGGACTGTTTGTTGTTGTTGGCTGCTTTTCATTTTTTACTTTAATTTGTGACCATGTCTTAATCTGTTACCCAAATTAGACTTAAACACAAATATTTCTCGACTTATCTTCGGTATTGTTGAGATGACTATCACAAGATAAATGAATTCTTGTTAAGTAATTAAAATATATCTTCATGTTCATATTAGCAACATTCCCTAATGCTGTGTCAGAATGCCTAATAAGAAACAATTAGAGGTTTAAAGGACTTATTTTGGATTAGAGTTTGATGAGATGGCAATGGCAGGAGGTGCCTGGTCATACTGTTTGAGGTGTCAGCAGTTGGAGTGAACTGGATATATTTCCTTGTAGAAAAGTAGAAAGCCTTCAGCCAGTTATTTACTTTATCCAATCAAACTGCTAAAGTTTCCACAACTTTGTCAAATAATTCCACCAGGTGGGGACCAAGTGAAAACATAACTTTGCAAGGCACATTTTATATTCAAACCAACATATTAGAGATAAGCCGTATAGAATTTTACTAATACTTAATAGTTTGTGTTCATTAGTTCCATATGATAATGCAATTTTGTTAACATCAATATGAAATAAGGTTAAAAGAGGATGAATTATGTTTATGTTTGCATAATGCATTGTAATTGTTTTATCTTACTGAATAAAACTAATATCTTATGTATTTATTATAACTGTGCTGTCATATACATTCAGATATATTCTTGATAGTACTTTATAGCAGCCTTTGGAATCATATAAACTTTGTCTTTCTAAATGTTTCAGTCCACATGATGATTCTAACATACATGAAAATCATAACAAAACTAGTATCATAAATATATTTTCCTAAATATGATTAAAATTCTATTTTCTCATTAACTGTATAAACACATTAATATAATTGCTTGAAAATATGATTCACACGTAAATTTTTTCTTAAAGATCTTTAGGTTTTTCACTCTTATGGTTTTAATGAGAAGCAACTGTCACCATGCTTATGTGTCAATGGAGAGTTGACACTACTTTGGCAGAGAAAGTAAAAGAGTGACAGCTTCAGGAACAGCTACGTGCTGTAAGGAGCAGTAATCTCTTCAAGATTTCACATCAAGTCTTGTTCGCTAGTTGGCATTTTCAAAGGTCACCATGATCCTCAGTACTAGCCAGTTATTAAACAAAAAGTATTGCTGACAGTTAAACACTGCTGCACAATTAACTAAAGTGTAAGTTTTATATTTCTGAAAGTAATACACCATATTTTAATCTATTTTCTGGATATTTTCTCCCAGTCTTATCCCAATCTGGTTGTAAAACATTTCATTTCTTCCATATAATCTTTCAAAGTTCTATACTGTAATGTAGATTGTAAAATAATGTCCAGAACTTCAATCATTATTTCCGTTCTGCACTTGGGTATCCTGACTTAATGCCTGTTACAATAATATTTAAACATAATACTTACAATGAGCTGAGTTCTATGAATATAGTATGAGTATATAGTTCATATGTATACATGCACACAGTTACGCACACAGAGAGAAAAGAATCAAATAGGAATCACCTCACTACCTTATCAGCACCTTCCTATTATAAGGTTGTTAATAGGTCCACATAGAACCTGAGATACGAAGATATTTGGAAAAAGAGTACACCTTGTGTATTTATAAGTAAAATAATGCTTTTGAGATAATTATTGGTTTCAAAACATAAACATTTTCTTTACGCATGTTTATATGTATTTGTACATAATTTGATCCATCCAATTGTTTAGCCCATTCCTAGAATGTAAGCTAAATGTGATCAGAAATTCTTCATTTTGTCTCAGTGGTATTCCCTCATATCCTATCCCAGTAACTGCTTTCATTATATATTCAATAAATATTAACTGAGTTAAAGAATAAAATAGAAATTGGAATTAAAAATTAAAGTATTCTAGTTGTAATGAGAATAAACATAGATTTATACATGATACTTTAAAAGTGGCAAAAATTTAATAGACTAAATGCACTAACAGAATCTAGAATCAAAAGTCAAATTGCCTATCTGAAATATATACTTGTCATACCACAGAAGTAAATGTTTCATAAAACAAAATTTTAGAGCTGAAAATATAACAAAATCTGTTTCATTCCAGGCAAGGGACATTTCAGTGAGCATGCGCCAAGGTGATCTTTAAAGTGAGGAGGTCTTGGTCTGATTTTTAGGTCTATATATGCTAAAGTTTTAATGAAAGTGTACATGATCTCACATCTATTAGAAAAGTCATTCAAATTCTAGGATTATAGTAAAATGTGTAAGTTTTTGTATTGTTTGCTAATGATTAAGTAAATTACTCAAGCAGTTATCAAATGTAAAGGATTAAATATTCTAGGAGGAAGTACATATTTTAGACTTGTACATGGGAATTTGAAATACCTGAGTGATATCATGGTGACTATCATTGAAACTAAATCTCATGACAGTAGATATTTTGAGACATACATGATGATCAGATATTGAGAGAGAATATATGTATGTATGATGATAATAATTTTCTATTTATATATTTATAGATATCAGAATTCTATTGTGTCATGTCTTTGTTCCTGATTTTGAGAATTAAAACTAATTGATATTTGTCACATCAATGATAGCTTTGTACTAACATAGATAATTTCATTTAAGTTAGCATTTTTAGATTATTATTATGATGAGTAGATTATGGAAGAAGAATTTAAAATACACCTAAACTTCCAAATTTATGCAAGATTCACAAACTTCAAGGAAAGGTTTGTGTGTAACTTACTCTATTCTCTGAAAGTTAAACCTAGTTTAAAAAAATAGCAGTAATGGAAGAGTAATTCAGAGAGATGTTTGCATTCATCCCAGACAATTCTTGCATAAAGGCATAAAGGCAATTCTTGCCTCTAAAAGGCATTTAATACAGTAGAATATTTTATATAATTTTATTCAAGATGTAAGGAATTACAAATAGTCACAGTTCTCAGAACATGGATTTAACATTTCACTTGAAAGATCCTTTAGTACTTATTCTAAGACCTGTGCTTATGGTTGGCGAGGGGCATTTCTTCTTGTAATGTTTTTGTTAATCAAAAATGATTAAGCACAAAATAAACTTACATGTATAACTCTGTATTCAAAATTCAAAACATGTCTATGGAAAATATGTTTCAGAGACTTATATTGAGAAGTTGCAAACATACGCTTCAGCAGATCCCTCGACGAATGCTGACTGTTTGCAGGTAATTGATCCATAGCTAAGTGCCATGTAAATGAAAAACATGTTACCTAAATGCACGTGTTATATTTTTTCTGTTGGCAGATGAAGTTCTATGTTGTAAAAAGGCACAGTAAAGAAAATATTTAGACTTTGAAACAAATAATTATCTCAAAAGCGTTGTTTTACTTATAAATACACAAGGTGTACTCGTTTTCCAAATATCTTCATATCTTACTTTCCACTTGGACCTATTAACAACCTTATAATAAGAAGGTGCTGATGAGGAAGTGGGGCAATTCCTATTTGATACTTTTCTCTCTGTGTGCCATATAGTAACAGGAAAGATATTTGATTTTTGACTTATGTTACTTATGGTGATAATGAGACTAAAGGAAGAAGTATGTCATGATTTGTTTTAATTCCTTAATTGATGCACCTTAGAGTCATCGGAAGATAATCTTAGTGAGTGTTTACCGATGTCCAGGCTTGGAGGGAAGTGTCTTGATTGACTTAATTATTAAGACCCACCTTAAATTTAGGTGGCATTTTCAGTTACTTTAGACAAAAGAAGCTACTGAGAACAAGAGAAGATGTTCACTCTCACTAGGAAGTTCACTTACGTTGTGGCTGCCCTTATTGATTCTTTCACTGATATTAGAGCCAGAATTTTGAGCTTCCAACATAGACTGACATCCATTTCGCCAACATTCCTTCCAGGCCTTTGAGTGAGTTTGGGATTTCGGAGATACTCAGCCACATATGATGGGCAACTACACCCTGTTCTTCCTTCTCATGAAGAAACAGCCACTGATATCTACTCGGATCTAATAGATTCCCTTTGGTTGGTTCTGCTTTTTATTGAGAACTGTCACTAATTCAGACAGTTTGACTCTTTCCTTCTGTGTTGAAATAATGTTCTTTCTTTCCTGCTCAGTTTATCCACTCCCTTTTCCTATTTGGGAATATTAACAAAAGAAGTTGCTAGCCCTATTAATATCTCAAAAATACCTAATTGCTACAACGAACAATAACTTCAATACAGCAAATGTACCCTGCTTTCCTTGTCTCATATTCCTATAAAATGAAATCATGGTTTTATTTATGCGGAATCACATCTTACTGCTTTAGCATGCAAATATTGTCAGTGGATTAAATCTTCAAGCACAGTAATTCAAAATGAAGCAGAATCTTTACTGTTTCTTAAATTTTCAGGTACAGATGAACTATGTATAGATCCTGCTAAAAATGTTCATTTTGTCTTACTGGTTCAGGAATGGATATGCATTGCAAACTCATAACATATGCTTGGATATTACTGGTGCTGCCATTCTATATATTTAGTAGGAAGAGTCTCACAAATATATTGTTGTGCCTTCATGTTATATCCCATTATTCCTATATAACCAACCAATTACAAATTTAAAGAAAATATAGTCTTTCTTTTATTAAAAGATATATTCATTCAGTAATTTCCAATGTTTTATATCACCAGTGCTTAGAGTATAATATGGCAGTTATTTTACTATTTAAAAAGCCTGACCTAAGTAACTCTACATGTAATGTTATGTTTCCACATTCCTAACTTAATGTAATAAGTTATACGTCTGTTCTTTCAACAATCCTATAAGAATATTTTAAGGAAAGCAATTGTGAATTTCTATAATGTTTAATTCTGCCCTGTAATATTTGTAGGGTATTAACTTTTTAAAAAAGAGTTGATTCATTTTTGATATCATGTTATAATTACTTTACTTTCCTCTTTACTTTTAATGTCTTTTTATAGTCATCTAACAAGATCCACATAAAACCTTAAACAATTTTTATTGGGTATCCTTTTGGAGTTTTCAAAAATCACAATTCAGTGACTCAATGTAAATTGATTTTTATCTAACCCTTGTAGATACCAGGTATCTGAAGTACATTGGAGGAATTGGTATGGTCCCAATTTTTAAAGAAAGTTACCTTGACAGATATGCAAGTTGCTACCTTCTAGTAGTATGTTTTATTGGATCTCTACGAGCCAGTACTATGTGGATGCTTTTGTTTACATGGTATATGAGAGATGTGTGTGTAATAAAATTATGGTTAGTTTGAGGACTTTAGATTTTCCATTATTTATTTATTTCTCTTTTTCTTGTCTAAAAGCAAGTTTATTTGGAAATGGATCCTGGATGAGTTCATCAGTCTCAGAGGAAGGGACCAAAGTATCTTCATGCAGACTATGACCGGGAAGGATTTTGGTTTTTTTGTTTTTAAATTTTATTTATTCACTTTACATTCACTTTTCCCTACTGCAGCTACCTCCCTCCTTTCCTACTTGGGTCCCACCCTCTTCCACCTATTTCCATTCCCCTTCCCCTCAGAAAAGGTAAGTGGCCCCCTGTGGGTTGTAGACAAAGAAAAATGAGGAGTCTAACTGAAGCTGGGCTTGAGCCTAAGTATGGTCTCCTAGGCAGGGATTTTGGTGACTGGCAACTTCAGAGAGGAGGTCATAACAGGAAGGCATTTGGTGCCTTTCCTCTTGAATATTTCAGAGTGGATGGGATTGGGGGGGGGGAGGGAAGCATGGAAAATGTTTACCTACCATTTTGAAGGTCTGGAGAGCTAGAGGTTCCAACTGAACATCCTATCCTCTTTGAGTATATGAGCTCAGGTTCATGTGTGACTACTTCTTCCTGGAGTGGGACATTGTGAGGTAGGGGAGTGGGGAATTGTGTCCTTGCTCAGTGGGAGCTTTAGATGAAGAAGCATCAATTGAACATTACTCTGAAAACCTCTTGTGAATCAGATCCTGGAGAAGGCAGAGGAAACAGAGGTGAAAAAAAACCATAGGCAGATGAGAATGATGAGTCCGATTATAAGGGCAAGTACTTAAAAGCAGAGACTGCCACCAATGGAAGGAACCACCCAGGTTTGGCCATATGACACCTTATTAAAGATCACAGTGTAGGTTCTTTTCCTAGATACATTGAACTGTTAGATTTATTGACAACCTTCAAGCACCATAACTGGGAAGATATTCTTCTGTTCTAACCTATCTACACTAGACTAGCTATTTCCAACCACATGTCCTGTCACCTGTCTAGTCTTGCCCTGACCACTCCTGTTCCATCTTTGTTACCATAGCAACACTCCATAGTGACCTCCTTCTTATGACATTGTGACTTTCTCTTCCCTCCTCTCAGTTCTTCTCACCTCCTGGAACCCCCAGACCAGGAACAGAAACCCTGCTAGTGTCTCTTCTGCTTCTTTATTCACCAATCAGAAATATTTGGGTAGTGATTATTATATAACAATGAAACAGGAGATTTCTCAATACCAATGACAATACCAGAATCTTTCAGCATTTAGCTCACTGCCTTTTGAACACTTAATTGAATATTCAGAGACACACTTTAATACAATGTGAATCATCTCTACAGGAATCCCTAATGTTTAAATGAAATTAGTTCATGCAGTCTAAGACAGTACTTTCACCCATATCTTGAATGATATGTCACTTAAGATGAAGTATTTTATTAAATTGTCAAATGATACTTTGATCTTTATGCTACATATACTGAAAATTTCTGTGCATTTTCTGAATAACAACATGAAGAAATTTGATGCCAGTGTAGCAGTTTACAATTACCATTCCAAAAGTGCCCCAAATATTTATGTTGTATATATTTAAGAGTTGAGATGAACTTTAACTAATTACTTTTGTTAAGGTAACATATTAACGTTTTAATATAGAAAATATAGAACTGTGAGTATTCTGTGGATATTAAAATCAGAATTTCTAGAAAATATAAAGTTACTCAACATGTTTCATATTTTTTGGGATTAGCTATATATTAGGTATACCAGTGAATCTCACATCCTGATATTTACCCTCTTAAGTTACATTTCAAAATGTTTATCTATATAAATCATGCAGTATACTATGAAATATGAACATACTATGAAATATGAACAAGCAACTTTCATAGGACAAAGTATAGCTTCACTTAAAATTTCTAAAAATTATATTGCAATGAAGTAAATTTATATGTTAAGGCTACTGAAGCAGGATCATGAAAGGGAACTCACTGGGCTAAGAATTGAGAAATTGGCTCACTGTATACTACCAATTCACTGAGCTACTTTAAAATAGACCTCATCACAGAGCCTACTAGTCATCACTCAAATCTCTTATCTGAGCCAAATGAAGCCTTTCCTGTATTTAGTGCCCTTATTATAGGCATTTACTATCATGACTAAACACTGGATAACTAGTTAAAGTCATTATCAAAGGCAGGACCTAGATTGCACAGCTCTTAAACCTCAAACCAAATTAAGCTATAATATTGAAAATAATATACAAACATTAAATTTCTATCAATTTATATTTTATTGTATTTCATGATAAGATGAATTAGTTTTGTGTTTTATTGAAATAAAAAGTTTACCTTGACATTTTTTCTAACACATAATTTTACATATAGTTACTAATTTTCTTCTTTGACTTAATGTTAACAAGTAATTTTATAATAAACAAGATATAGTTACCAAATTATTGAAACAAGCAAGTCTTCCATTAAGATTAAAGGAAAAGAAAATTATTATTATTAAAAGGGGACAGTAAGATAATATAAAGCTCTGTTTTATCTCATACATGAAGTACTGTTTATATATTATTGTGAAAAGTTAAGATCATTAAAGAAACTTATTTGCCCTCTTTATGTCACGACCCCTCCAGTGGAGTCTGTGTGACAAGCATTACCACAGAACCCTAGGCCATAACCCCTACCCAAGCAAGAGCCTCCTGGAAATGGGTCTGATGTTCCTGCTAGGAGTAACTAATTGCAGCCCTCCTCCTCTCTTCTTCACACTCATTGTTTTGGAACATCCTGACTGTTTTTTGGACTGTTTTCTCTTTTTGCCTTTGTTTTTACTTTTCTTATCAAAAAACTTTTCAAATGTAACTGCGTTGCTAGGTGACCCTTACTTAAAACCACAGCCAAGGGTCCTTCGGTCAATTTACCACTAGCTTCCCTTCCACTTGTTAATAAAAACATGACTAAAAATCAGTCACCAGTAAATAGTTTATATTATGACTTACAAATAAAGTGTTTAAGTAAACCCCGGACAGCGAGAGATGAGCTAAGAAAACAAATTGTTTGCCTCGCAGATGTTTAGCGTAATAAGAAAACACTGACATTTGATAAAGAGGACAAATACACTGATAACAGTCTAATGAGTTATGAATGATAGTTCAAGATTGATGACATTATAGCACTACATCCTGTATTTTAAATTGTATAAAAAATATGTAACCACATAAGAACACCCCCATTTCAAGATGTGTATAAAAACCTGGCTTGTTTGTCTACAAAATACACTCAGATTCAAACACCACCTCTGCTCCAGCACACAACAAGAAAATTTGCTCAACCATGTTCATAGCAGCCTTGTTCATAATAGCCAGATCATGGAAACAGCCTAAGTGTCCCTCAGTTGAAGAATGGATAAAGAAACTGTGGTACATTTACACTATGGAATACTACTCAGCAATTAAAAACAAGGAATTCCCAAAATTTGTGGACAAATTGATTGAACTAGAAATGATCATAATGAGTGAGCTAACCCAGAAGCAGGGAGACTCAAATGGTATATACTCACTTATAACTGGACACTAGCCCAAGGGGCGAAAGTCTGCACCTACCAGGAAAGTGGGATAAAGGTGAGGACATCCTATTGAGAATCTAGGTGAGAAAAATATAGTTGATAGGGAAGTAGGTGGATCCAGAGGGTCCTAGAAACCTACAAGAGGAGCATTATGATGGGTGGATCTGAGCCCAGGGGTTCTGCTTGATCTAAGGCACCAAACAAGGACAAAACGTGCAGTCATCATCAAACCCCTACCCAGATCTAGCCAAGGGACAGAACATTCTCCACAGTTAAGTGGAGATTGGGGACTGACTTTCACACGATCTCTGGTGTCCCATATTTTGCCAAGTCCCTTTGTTGGGGAGGCCCAATGGCACTCGGAGGAAGGATAGTGGACTACCAAGAAGAGACTTGATACCCTAGCACCATATTCAGGGGGAGGAGGTCCCCCTCAGTCACAGTCATAAGGAAGCGGGATTGGGGTGAAAGTGGGAGGGAGGAAGGAATGGGAGGATGCATGGGATGGGATAGAAAATGAGACGTAATATGAATTATTTTATTTTTTCTATAAAAATGTGTTAAAAAATAAATAAAATAAAATAAAATTCACCAAAATTTAACCCTAAAAAAAAGATTGTAGAGTTAAAAACTGAAAACCAGTAATTAAAATTTTGGATGGTATATTAGAATTATATGATGAAACAGAACATGTAAACTTAATACTTCAAACAAATTATAAAAACAAATGAAATACAAAGAGAGATGTTATAAAGAATTTTTGAGATATATAAAGCATAATATACATTTAAAAATATCCCAAGGCACACAAATTTCAGTTTTACCATCTCTATCTACATTGATTAAAGTCAAATTCTTGAAATCAGTTCTTCTGTAAACCTCAACATGTGATTGGGTGATGTACAGGTTAGGTTAATGTAATTATATAAACAAAGACGATGTTATCTTTCATAGCTACAATAAAGTCACATGTGAAGTTAAGTCAATTATATTCAAGATTTCCAGGTCAAAGTGATTTACTTACTAAACTCTTTCTTAATATGTCTTGATTTCCACAAAGTATTAAAAATACTCAGTACTTTGTATTTCTAAATTTTATTTGCTTATAATTCCAGGAAGATAGACTGATGTGTTTGTGCATGTGTGTGTGTGTGTGTGTGTGTGTGTGTGTGTGTGTGTAGAAGTATCCACACACTTCTACATATATATGTGCATATATATGCACAAGGCATATACACATTTATATGTATTATACACACATACATATGTCTATAGGTGCATATTTACATGTAGTTAGAATGGCCAAAAACTGTTGTAACAGTGACAAAGAGATCTGTAATTGTATTCAATCAAATGTGTTCACTGAAACTAATTTAAAATTAAAATAAACATTGACTTCCATAAACAACAGGTCTATTATGGTTTCTTTTATTTATTTATTTATTTATTTATTTTTAATTAATTTATTCTTGTTACATCTCTATGGTTATCCCGTCCCTTGTATCCTCCCATTCTCCCCTCCCTCCCATTTTCCCCTTATTCCCCTCCCCTATGACTGTTCCTCAGAGGGATTACCTCCCTCTGTATATGCTCATAGGGTATCAATTCTTGCTCTTAGGTTTCTGAAAGATTTCTTAGGAAATATTGCATCAGTGAAAAGGAAATCCCTCACAAGAATATTTGTTTAACAAATCAACTATTTTGGTAATCTATTTTTTCCATTTTTAAAGAACAACTGAATGCTACTTTATATAATAAAGAAAATAATATTTTGATTTTATATAAGTAATGATTATACTACTAAATTAATCTCAAAAGTTCAATATATATTTATACTGTCTCAGAAGTTGAAACATATTGTAGTTACATTGTAATTTGGGCAAAAATAACAGCACTCTAGCTTTTTGTTCCCTGTTATTTTATTGTTCCTTGATAAATATCTCCTGATAGAGGCTTATCTATGCCATAACCTCAGCCTCAAACTGTATCACTTGCTTCCTTTCTGGTAATGAGCTTTCCAAATCTGCATAGTTTTATAACACATCTTACTGTCCTGAGTCTTCCACATATTCAGTGGTTTTCTGAATTGTGCACATGTGTTCTTGGCACGCTGTAGTGGATGTTAACATGTTTTTGTTTTGATCCCAGGGGTGGGATGGGGACCAGACTTGTGAGAGAACAGATGATGATTATCCACTAAAAGAGGAACCACCTCTTGCAAGGGTTGGGTCTTTGCCAGCTGAAAAACTTCTTAGTATGGACTCTGAGAGAATATATATGTGTAGATACACACACACACACACACACATATGTATATATATATATATATACATATATACATACATTTGGATATATATATATATATATATATATATATATATATATATATATCCAAAACTAAAGGCTAGGCTTTTGGGTGTTTGGTTTTGTTATTGTTTCCTATTGTTGAGCTGTTCATCACTCCCAGAGAGAACAATTCCAGAGAAGGGTTCGAGGTCCTGGGTTCAGGTCCTTTTGCTGAATTACCGGTTTGCTGTTTAACAGGTGTTCTGGAATCCTGTCGACTACTCTAGTGGAATTAATACCAAGAACAGAGCGTAAGCACATCTATTTCTCCTGTTCCTATTAACCACTTTTCTCTCCTACCTAGGATAGGTGGGTTGGAAGGGAGGTAGAAGCATTCAAGAACCCCAAGTAAAGTAGATTTGAAAAAGCCTGAAGCCTACACATCTCTTTTTTACTCAGTAGGCAATTTGACCATTGTGCTGATTACTGAGACTCTGCTTCTTTAAGGATTTGTGTATAATATGTAAGTGATATGGAGTGAGGATCTATCCCAGCACATTAAAAACTTTTCAGAAAGGACAGAGTCTTATAAAAATCCTGAATGTTGTTTTCAAATTAAAGACAATGTTTATAAAACTGACATCTCAGTATGCTGTATGTTTCTGCCACACAGATACAATTCTGTCTCATTTAAATACATCTTCAAATATAACTGTGGCACATACCTCTGTGGAGGTTTCATAGGAAATAGTATAAATTATAGGCTAGCTTGAGAAAGAAAGAGAGGAAGATTGGACAAGAGCTAGGAAAAAAGAGAGAGAATAGTAGGACAGAGGAATGGAAAGAGGCAGAAAGAGAGGAAAGGAGGAAGGAAAGAAAGGAAGAAAGAGCATGATTTATTCAGAAATCCAGATTATATTTCATGTTAAAACATACTCAACAAAATTGTATGAAGTGTTTTTTTCTGTTTATTTACCCCACTAATAATATTCATTGAATGTTGTATATGTATATTTTCACAGGTATAATAAGCATATAGAAGATGCATTATAGTCATATAGTTTAAACAAATAATTTAAAATACATTTGCTGCATGAATTGCTTAGTGTCTAGTATGGAGAAGAACTAGTTAAAATACATAATATTCAATATCTGTATGTGTAAGTACAATTATGTCTTTTGAGTTTCTGCTGGCTAATTATCTCATGTGTAGGTGAAAGTGAGGGCTAGGTTAACAACACCCTATTCTGTGAAGAAATTATATATATTTACAAATAAATGAAAGAAGATTTTAAGCTTTCTTTGCACATGCAGATACTACAGAAGACAAAGAGGTAATATCTTGGCCAACTGCGTCTCCCCGGGTCACCAGTGTTTCTCAGCCCTGCCCCTTCCACAGCAATCATCACTGTATTCATTTCTTATTTACCAAATCTGTGTGTCTCTTGTTCTGTCAAAGGATCTTACTCTCAGAAATGAAGTAAAAAAAAGCTATTTGCAGATGATGAGGGTTTTGGGAAAGAACAAAATTATATTTCAATGCTTTAATTTTACATAATATGGTAACATGCCAAGGGCCAGTGACGACAACTTGTTGTTGGGTTGTCTGTTCAGAGACGATCAGAGTAAGAAAATGTCACTCTTGTGCTTTGCAAAAATCAAGGGTAGATAGCTTTATGCTGCAACTTTATATGCTGAGAAAATATCATGATCAATTCATAGATTCCTTTATGGTTTTATTGGCTCCTGTTAGTTTATCCAGTAATATATTCCTACAAGATTTCAACAATTTTACATGCTATTAACCTAATAGCAACAGAAACTGCCTCCATTTACTAATTCTAAGTTTAGAAGTCAAGTGGTTTTTCTGTTTTAGAGTGTTGTTATTGTTATTAGTTACTTTATGTTGGCTTACAACCTGTTACCCAACATAAACAACTTCAGTATTGAAAGGTTTGTTTATGCTCACAGTTTGAGAGTCTTGTTTGTCACAGCCCTGCTTGAGTCAGTGGCTCCCTTACTATACAGTGTCCGCAGACAGAACAGTGAAGTAGATACGCAGATCACTCCTTTCTTAAAATTCAGTTCAGCATTTGATCACACCCAGGGAGCCTAATATAGAAAATACCTCACAGAGCATTCATCAGGAAGCTTATAAGTGCCTATAGCTTCTTCTTCAAGGTGTCGCACACCCTCTGTTGCCATATGAAAATATCTAATCCCATTTGCAGGTGAACACTTGTACATAATAACATGCACAGGCAGTAGTAAAAATTAAAATAAAACCAAAATAACAATAATATGTCATCTTAAAATTTCATATTTACATTTACAATATCCGAAAACAGGATTTAGAGTATTTACAACATTTGATAGCTGTTTTAGATTATATAATAGTTAGCATGATTAGATAATTGCATATTTTGTTTCCCCATTAAAATATTGTATTGAATAATTACATATCATGTCCTTAAATAAAAATATCATTGCAAACATGTGCAATTATTATTTTTTATCTTTTAATAATGCTACAAATTTATATTTTTAAAAGATACATTATTTAAGACACTTTGTTGTTTATTTTCTTATAGTGTATCAGTTCATTAAAATGACAAAATGTTTTAAAACAATTTCTGTATTCCTGGAAAATGACATACCACTAAAATGTAATATAATTAATAACTATAATTGTTTAATACGTTATTATTTCTTTTATTGTTCTATGTATAAAGCACATATATTTAAACTTCTTATATGTTATATTTTTACCAAAGTGAAAGTATTCAAAAAGTCTCGTTTGATGCATAGGAACAATTTTCCTTTTTTACAACTATTGAGGACCATATAAGTTTGACACAAAAGACTTTAAAACCATATAGACCTTTGTCCTTAAGGACAAAATTTTACAGAATATAGAGGAAACATTTCACTGTAGTAAAAAGTGTTCATTTTTTTGGAGAAGATTGTGTTAAACATTTAGGACTGGTTTATCATGTGACTCCTATGCATTCAGGAGTCTGAATACAAAAACCACCTGTACTTAGAGACAGTTTCTGTACTTCTCTACTGATCAAACCTCTATAACTGTCCAGCTACTAGTATCTACTTTTTTTCCACTAAATATTCACAGTTCTATACTCTCAGATAGTTTGTAAATTGTGCTTGCCATTTATCGTAAGACTTTCAAAAACAAACAAACAGAAGACAACAAGAAAAATGTCCAAAACACCATGGTCTCTTTATCAGCTTATTCAGAAGGTTAATATTCATTTAGGGTTTTTCCTGATAAGTGGCTAGATAGAGCCAAGTCCCTTCACTGCCAGACACCACTTTATTTCTGCTCATCTTTACTAGATTTGATAAACACATAAAAGCTGTTATCAAATCGATTTTCAGATGTCTGTGTACATTTTAGATATGCAAATGCTAACTAATAATATTACTCTCTTCTAAATACCTCTCTCTCTTTCTCACTCACTCTTGGGCCAATTAATTTATTTCTATCCTGTGCAAGTGGCTAAAGTTAAGATGCAAAAAGAAATGGCAAACTAGAGCACTGGGTTTTATTTTGAGAAGAAATTCAAGCCAGTACCTAATTCTACATCCTTGCAACAGACATAGGAAGCTGAGGACAATTGGTAATCGCTTGGTCTTGTGGCACCAAGAACAAAGATTCGAGTCATGGTAAAAAGAAATGAACAGATCTTACTTAAAATTGCAGTTCTTCAGATGTGGTCTTTAAAGAATGAGTAGAAGCATAAACAACACTACATTTCATTCTGAAGCACAAATATAAACATAAAGTGTTGAAAGTTAACTAAACAACTGCCATAGAAAATGGGTCATATCAAGCTGAAAGTTATTCCTGTGCTAGGCAAAAGAGAGTCACACCAGTGTATACTTAAATAAACCACTGATTATATAGTGTGAGTTTACATAAAAAGCCAAAACAATCATGTTTAATTAATATTCTGTAGGCTTCTAAAGGAATTTCAAATTGATTGATGAAAGAAAATGTAAAATATCATTTAAACTTATTTATCGGATGTTATAATTTATATTAAATTCGAGTTAAATTCACCGGTTTGGAATGGATAAAGATTCAAGGAAACCTGTAGGCATAAATCAATGGTATGTTTATAGGCTTTAACTGAAGAGGTAGAATATAATTCTGTAAAAGATGGCTTGACTATAAGTAAATTCATACTATAAAGCTATTATGTTCCTGAGCCCCTAGAACATCATAATTATATACTGTTCATTTTATCTCCTATAATGTAATAAACAGAAGTATGTTTAATAAAGAAAATAGACCTCAACAAATCCAAAGAAATGGAATTGTGTTTTTAAATTGCTTTCTCAATTCTTTTTTTATTATTATTTATTTTTATTATTATTATTATTATTTATTAATTTATTCTTGTTATATCTCAATGGTTATCCCATCCCTTGTATCCTCCCATTCTTCCCTCCCTCCCATTTTTCCCCTTATTCCCCTCCCCTATGACTGTTCCTGAGGGGGATTACCTCCCCCTGTATATGCTCATAGGGTATCAAGTCTCTTCTCGGTAACCTGCTGTCCTTCCCTAAATTTGTGGATAAATGGATTGAGCTAGAAATTATCATAATGAGTGAGTTAACCCAGAAGCAGAAAGACTCAAATGGCATATACTCACTTATATCTGCATACTAGCCCAAGGGGCATGTCCCATGAAAACCTTCACTTACCAAGAAACTGGGACAGAAGGGAGGACATCCTATTGGGACTCTAGATGAGAGAAGCATGTGAGAATAGCAATGTAGAAGGATCCAGTGGGTCCTAGAAACCTACAAGTAGAACATTATGATAGGCAGATTTGGGCCAAGGGGTCCTGCTCAAACTAAGGTTTTCTCAATTCTTTAAAGCTCAGTTTTTAGCTTAGCAAGCACATTCTTTTACCAGGATACTATAATAAATACTGCATCCTGAATAAGTTAACAATAAAATTACGTTGTTTATAACTTCTGCATGCCTATGTTCTAGTATCAAAAATTTGGGTTATTTTCAAGGGACATATGTAATTTCATCAAATGCAAACAACTGTTTTCCAAAATAGTACAAAAGAGAAGAGTCATTGAATGAGTCTGAAACCAGGATATGTTGCTCTTGCAAATACCCTGATGAGAGGGAAAAACTAGACAGAAGCCTGTCCTTTTATCTAGCCAAATAAATAGAGACAGACCCTGGTTACTCTTTAAAGAAATGCAGCGGACAGTTGTAGTGATCACGATTCTCTCTGGCTGTGCCTGATCACTGGGGTACACATGTTTGTTAGTTAATTGTTTTTACCTCAAAACAATTATATCATGCAACAGAAAGCAGATTTGCAGCTTGGAACAAAGTGCCTTTAAAAGTTAATGTATTATGCCTCCAGAGAAACTAGCCAATGACACTAAAATAGATGCCTCTTTAAGGGAAGAGACTGTGAGTCATAAATATTAGCCCAATAATACTTGTACTTAAACACATATATTTACCAATACTTATATTTTATTTTTTATATAAATTTATTATAACTGATTCATATTGTATCCTGATTGTTATCCCCTCACTTGAATCTTCCCATTCCCTCCTTCCCTCCCTTTCACCTTATTCCTTTGCCCTAGAACTCTGACAGAAGGGGACATCTTCCCCACCATATGACCACAGCCTATCAGGTCTCAGAAACTAATCTCAAAAAGGAGGTGTAGAGAAAGGTATCAAATCATATTTTTAAGTACAGGGAAGCGAACTCTTTTGAAGTTTAACATATGTTTCCATATTGAAAGAAGGATCTGCTCCAGGATTTGCTTACTGATTGTACATGATTACCTGTTCTCTGTTTTGTCAAGTATCTGGCAATATTCAAATTCTAAATAAGCTTTTCTGTGTGCTTTTGTTGAAATCTTAACCTTAGCCAACAAAGAATTAAACAGGTATAGTATAGTTTTGCGTATTTAACAACTCAAAAGCAAATGCATGACATCAGACCAGCTTCCTGTAAAGTTCTGGTATGAGAGCCGAAGAGTACAGTAACATTTCCCGTAGTTCTAGGAAACATCTCCGGTATTCAAAGGAGTGTGACAATAGAATTTCAAAGGAGAACAGGAAGGCAGCCAAGAAGACTGCACTGTGTATATTTATAGTCACATCTCACTTTACTAAATTTACTGATCTCCTTCTCTCTCAAATTTCTTAATTCACCCAATCATGGTTAAATCTGCTATATTGACATGGATGTTACAAGCAAGCTGGAAATCCCTGTATTCTAAAATAAGAATCAATGGAGGCTGTGATGTCCAGGAAGAATGAAAGTCTCTACAAAGAAATTCGTACACTGCTGGGCAGAGAGCACAAGAAATGGAAGTTCTTCAGCTTGTAACTCAATGTAAATTGTTTCATTATCTTGCCACAAAGTTTGTCAATTCATTGTTAATTGGCATTGTCCACTCTATGTAACCCAGGCTACTCTCCAAGTCATAGTTGCTACAGCCACATGAGTGGAGGGTGTTACAACTGTGAGCTATAGTTTCTGGGACTATGATTTTTATAAAGTACTAAAAATAATTAGATTGCAGACAGAGATTTCAATTATAGTTCATAGGTGTGGAAGCATTGTAGTTCTCTCTGTGGTTGGTCTTAACCATGACAGGTATACTCTTCAATTTTGAAATGTAAATTAAATTGCAAGGAAAAGCCTGTATCCTCAGGACATATTGAAGATGCTCTGTGCCAAAATAAGTAAGCAGTGGTTTGGATCTAGCAGACTTGTGAAGCTGTGAGAAAAATACATTCTACTTATTATTGGATAGAAATTTCCTCACAGTTTCACAAAACAGATAAAAGAAAATTCATTTGTTCTATTGAACACAAACCAAGAATCCTGGGTATTTTTTTTTAAGCTTATGGCTATTTTGTACTGAAACCATTGAAATTTGCTACTGTAGCCCACTATCTGGAGACAGAAAAAGTAGTCTAAGATCCAATGAGTATAATTTTTGAACTAAATTTTGTGAGAAATTGTCATTGGAGAAGCATTTGAATATAGTATGTGTTATACAATGAAGAGCCAAGTTCTCTCTTGCTGCCAAGTAGGTGATTACATCACCAGGAAACATTCGCTAGATGAAAATTTTCCCACTTCTACTTCCGAAAAATCTGCGGTTTTGACTTGCCAGAGCCTTTAGCGGATTCCTTAGGCATGGATATTCACTTCCAAGACCTTAGGGTAATGTGAAAATCAGAGATCCCACTGACTATAAAGATAGCAAAGCCAAAGTGAGAAAATCTAGAGCAACTTAGACAAACTAATGCTCTTAACATGAGTGGTAAAAGAAACTGACACAAGCACCACATGTAGGTACTTAGACATAATACACAAGGAAATGTGGGAAGAGGTTCAAGAACTGGAGATGTGATGAAGCTCAGTGGGTTAAAAAACAAACTAATAACAAACCATAATATGTCAGTAGGTGATTTTTTAAATTTAAAGAAATGTAATAATAAAATAAATTACCTTCATCTAATTAATTTTAAATGCTTTAAAATTATACACTAATGTCACTCACTGTACAGCCAGTATATACAAGGCCTGGAGTTTATTCTGCATCATCACAAAAAGAAAGTCAATGGAGGAAAAGAAAAACAAAGTAACTATGATATCTCAGTTTTCCAAATGTAATTTACAACAATAATGTAGTATATGATAAAATTTTAAATGTTTTAATGGCCAAATATTGTTAAGACAAATTATATTCTTCACAGTAAATTCTATTTACTATAATGTAGCAAAGCTATAAATAGTTCAATATTGGTGAAAATTATAAATCCAGAGCAGAAAAAATATCCAATATTCAATGTCATTTTTAAAATTTTCATTTATATGGTTGTTTTGCTTATGTACCATATGCACGCCAGAAACTCAGGAATCAAATCCAAGTCCTATTCATGGTCAATAAGTGTTTGTAATGTTTAAGCCATCTCTCCTGGGCCTCCAACTGGATGTTTAAGAAGACATATAGAAATATATTAAATATTCTCAGATCTAAATAAGTTTCAGAACATAATTTAGAAACAAATAAAAACAACACATTTCTATAAGAAATGTTGCCCGTTTAAGAAGTAAGAATTTTATTGAACTAATTGAATAGAATACATATTGACCAATTACCTCATAAATATTCAGATACCAGTAGAGAATTTAGTCAGTTGATAAAACTTTAACTATCGAATATATACACCATTGTAATAAAATTTATATCATATAATTTATTTAACTTGTGATATAAATGTCAAGTTTTAAAAGTGGTGCTATACTGAAATATAAAATATCTTTTCAAATAGACAAAGTGTGGATGTTTTTTAAGCTTCTACTTACATACAAAGAATATTTTAATGGTCTCTAGGGAAAAATAATAGTTCTGTATCCCTGAGTGAGGCTTGCATCTTGAGAGAACACAGATTAATCTTTTTAAGTGATAATGAGTAAGAATTAAATGCAGGTACACTAATGAGTTCACTCTAGTTCAAGCTCAGCCCTTGTTTCAATCTTTGTTTTGAAAAGAAGTACAAAACTGTTAACAGCTGATGTCGTCAAAGCAAATAAAGGTAACACAGACATCATCTTCTCTGGGAGACTTTGGCAGAATAGGTACCATGGAAACAATCTCTCAGCAACAAATTTGTGCAAATTGGGAAATAACTCTCCTGTCTACTTATCCTTTTTACTAAGGCATTTGTGTTTTGAGATAATTTAATTTCTCCCTTGACAATACCCCAGGAATAAAAATATAAAGTACTCTACTATATTTGAATTTGAAAGGAAGAATATAGAATCCTGGATTTTTCTTGATTAAGTAATCAATTATAACACATTCATTTTTTTATAGGAGAAAAACAAGTCCTTATGTCTAATGGCCAGGGCAGAGTATGTTACTGGTAAAATCTTCTTAGAAATAAAAGACGCCTACTCTTTGGAGAGACTACTATATTCAACAAGAAGTAGAAGCCAAAGAAATTATGCATGAAATGAGGTATATTCAGTTACTTAACTTTTATTTTGATTATTAATTTCTAAAACCCTTATATTATGAATCTGCTTTCTTTATATAAAGTTTACTGTTAAGCCTGCTGAGCATATACAAGGGGGGCGTTCTCTCTCAGTCACAGTCATAGAGGAGGAGAGTAGGGGTCAAGTGGGAGGGAGGGAGGCATGGGAGGACACCAGGGATGGGATAACCATTGAGATGTAATATGAATAAATTAATAATATATATACATGTATATAAAAGAAGTAGCCATACCATAGAAATTCTAATGAAAACATTTGAAATGTATAGATGTATCAGAGTCGATAATTACAATACTGTACTAAGTCTTCGGAAAAAAACAAATATTTCTAATTAAGTGTAAAATGAAGCAACGAAAATTATATCACAAAACAGAATTTTGAGTTGCAGTTTTTGAATCATTACTGTATGAATAAATGTTTCCTCCAACTTTATATCATCCAACTGAATGTACTTTATTGACTTTAATTGATTTCTTTTTACATTACATGCATTTTTCATGTGAGCAAATGCCATCTGTTCAAAGGAGAAAAATTCTGGAATGCTCTTTTAGTTTGTGTGATTCTGATAAGCAGTTCCAGAATTGGCACTGGCATATTAGCACTGAAAAAAAATGAAAGGAACATTGCAGAAAGTTAAAATCAAAATTATTTTATAAGTTAATTTACTTCATCTTTGTGAAACTATAATGAATTTAGACCAGTATCTCAGAGTACATTTATTTAGAAATAATTTATATTAAATATTTAAAGAAAAATTGTAAGTCCTAATGATTTCTTGGACTATGCAAGGTTTTGTAAGAAAAGCATGACAGGTTCTTATCCCAGCTACTTGATGTTTTGATCATCTGAAATAAAGAGAAGTCAATCCTGGGAATATATGAATCTGTGTAACATATCGAAGCTGTGATGAGACAGTGCAAGCTGATTCTGTGGAAGTGTACAAAACCATCCTTTGAGATAGATCAGGAAACTATCTGAATATTTGTCCTTTAAAGGAGATGTAAAAGAAAGTGGAAGTAAGCAAAAATGAAGGCTTTGAGGAAGCAGAGCAAGCTGAGTCCTGCACATAGAAGATGACACCTGAAAGGAATTTGAAGCCAACAGCAACCACATTTACAGAAAAATCACAGGGTAGTAAGACAAAGCCAGCAGCCCAAATAATCATAACTTCTACTAGAGAGCTAAGAGCTACATTATAGATTTCTATTTTTTGAAGTATAAGTAGCCACATAAGATGTGATTTGTATTTTTAAAATCCTGAACATGGTGTAAAACAAAAGTTTTGAAGTAAATCAAACCTCTGTGCAGCTAATCAAAAGGCTTTGGTGCATGAATCATTTGACTTAAGAAAGTTACAGATCAGGGCATCTAGAAGAGAATCCTCAAACATTGTATTGATGTATTAGAGAATCAAGGCTCCAGAGAGTGGTGACAATGTTATTTCTGGCTTTTGTTACTGAGTAAAATTAGTTTTCTTTATTAAGAGTGGGTCTACGCTAAGAGATCATGACTTCACTAAGGTTCTCTTGAGTCTGGTCTTCCTTTGACTCAGTTTGTGATTCAAAACAGCTTGTGGTCTACAGATTCACATGCATACTAAAAGAAGATCATTTAGGGCTGCCCATGGGCATTTTCTAACCAAAAGACAGTGAATGAATAAATATTTTTAGCTGATGATACTGAAATGCTATTAGTGGAATGTTCATCTTGAGGTAGTTTAATAAAATAGCATTTTAAAGTCTATCTTTAGACATATATTTAATAAATATGACTAAAATCTGTAGGTTCTCAAATTATAGTGGATCTTATTTTATGTTTAGGAGAATGATGAAATTGATGTTAAAGTATAATATATCCCTGATATTTGATAAAATACTACTACATTAAATTATGAAATATATATCAGCATAAAATGTCTCAGTAAAGAAAGGGAGATTTATTGTTTTAGTGGATACTGAAAATTAATTCAGATTGCAGAAGGATTATGATATTTATATTGTTATACATTTATCTGATATGTTTGTAAGATTGTAGCAGTAATAAAAGTTAAGAATATTCCTTGGATATTCTGTAAGAACTGGTTTACATGGGAAATTTTTACATAGTATTACTATTCTCTGATAAATTTAAAATTAGTGTCCCCATTGGAGTTACAAGATGCAGGCTTAAACACTTTCCATAAGCAAGGAAGATCAATTCTACGTAGACTTAAGGATTAAAAAGGGTTAATGGAAGAAATTACCCCTCTACTAGATTTATGTTAACATCTTCTCATTTCCCCTAAATTAATGAAAATTTGCATTTACTGCATTGATATAATTTAGGTCCACTTGAATGTTGACCTAATTGTTTGTTTTGCTGCCTTCCACTATCAATTTAGCTTCATTTCTCATTTAAGGCAGCGATTATTCAGTGTTGTGTTCTTTCCATAATCATCATCTTACAGAAGTGCTCCATATTGCCTCCTCCCTCTTCTGCCCTATTTCATTCCTTCTCCTCCCACACCATCTGAACACAAACTATCAGGTCTCATCAGGATATCCTGCATTTTCTTCCTTGTGTGCTCACCTGTATACAAATGACAAACATTCTAAGAAAGAAATTAGGGAAACTACAACATTCACTAAAGCCACAAATAATACAAAGTATCTTGGTGTGCCTCTAACCAAACAAGTGAAACTCTTGTATGAAAAAAATTTCAAGTTTATGAAGAAAGAAAGAAGAAAATATCAGAAGATGCAAATATTTTCCATGCTCATAGATTGGGAGGATGAACATAGTAAAAATGTCCATTATAGCAAAAGGAATCTACAGATTCAATGCAATCCACATCAAAATATTTACAACGATTCTTTAGAGACCTTGAAAGGTCATTTCTCAACCTCATATGAAAAAAAAGCACAGAATAGATAAAGGAATCATGTACAATAAACGATCTTCTGGAGGAAAAAGAATAATAAAAATGGAATAGTGATGGCACAGAAATAGGCTGGTTAATCAATGGAATTGAATTGAAGAATCAGAAGTAAACTGCACTCCTATGGACACTTGAGTTTTGACAAAGAAGCCAAAACCATACAATGGAAAAAAGATACCACCTTCAACAAATGGTACTGGTCTAACTGGATGTCTACATGTAGAAAGATGCAAATAGAGCAGTATGTATCACCCTTCACAAAACTAAAGTCCAAGTTTATTAAAGACCTCAACATAAAACAAAAGACACTAAATCTGTTAGACGAAAACGTGGTGAAGAGCCTTTAACTCGTTGGCACAGGAGACAACTTCCTAAACAGAACACCAACAGCTCAGGCTCTTAATAAATGGGGCCTCAAGAAACTGAAAGCTTTTTTAAGGCAAAGGACACTGTCAACAGAACAAAGAGGCAGTCTACAGACTTGTGCAAAGATCTTTATCAACTCTACATCTGACAGAGGACTAATATCCAAAATATGTACAGAGCTCAAGAAACTAAACATCAACAAGACAAATAATCTAATTTTAAAAATGTGGTACATAGCTAAACAGATATTTCTCAAGAAAGGAATATCAAATGGCTGAAAATAACTTAAATAAAAACTCCTCCATTGCTTGTGGGAGAAAAAACTTGTACAACCACTTTGGAAATCAATCTGAAAGTTTCTCAGAAAATGGTGAATAGTGCTACCACAAGACCCGTCTATACCACTCCTGGGTATGTACCAGAAAGACACTCCTACATAAAACAAGGACATTTGCTCAAATATGTTCATAGCAAATTTGTTAATAATAGCAAGGATCTGGAAACAACCTAGATGTCCCTCAACCAGAAATGGATATAGAAACTGTGGTACATTTACACAATGGAATATTACTCAGCTACAAAAAACAAGGAAATCTTCAACTTTTCAGGCTAATAGGTGGAACTAGGAATGATCATCCTAGGGAGGTAGTTCAGACCCAGAAAGACACTATGGTATGTACTCTCTTATAAGTGGATATTACCCCACAAAAATGTCCTCTGAGAGACTCCACGAAGAGGGGAATCTGAATAGATGCTGGAACTAGCTGCTGGATTCTAGGTGGAGACTGAGTGTGGTATGGACAAATGGGTGGATGGAAGGATGCAGAGGATTCAGCAGTCTCACAAGGAGACCATCGAGGCCAGCGGATCTGAACCCAGAGGGACCTGTACAAACTGTTACAAAAACCAAAGACACTGCAAGCTGTGATCCTAGACCCCTGTTCAGAAATAGACAATGGACAACTCATTCTCCATGGTTGTTGTAGGAGCACAGACTGCCTTTGACTTGAACTCTGGTAGCCCCAGTTTGATCACGTCCCTTTGATGGGGAGGCCTTGCATTCACACAGAGGAAGGGGAAGCAAACTATGTGTATGAGAAATGATAGGCTGTGGCCATACAATGTAGGAAGAGGTCCCTTCCTGTCAGCTGTCTAGGGAAGGAGAATAGGGCAGAAGAGTAAGGGAGGGTGGGAATGGGAAGATACAAGAGAGGGCGTAAAAATAGGGATATGATAGGAATAAATTATAATAAATTAAAATTTAAAATACTCAACATCTTTAGTCATGAGGGAAATGCAAAATATTAATACTTGTCAGTGGTAATGGTACAGTATTCTCTGCAGATTTTCCATGCCAAAGAGCTGGAGATTATACCTCATTTCTGTTCTATCTGAATCAGTGTATCTGGCCTTATGTTGTGGTTTTTCATCCATGTGGAATTGAGTTTTATTCAATCTGATAGTAGAGATCTATCTAGATTCTTCTACATGAAGTCATCCAGGGTGATCAGCCCCATATTTTGAAGATTTTGACTTTATGTTTATTCCACTGTGCATTTTTAGTTGCTTTATTAAAAATTGGGTGTCCTTATGCATGGACTTACATGCATAGATTTATTTAACGTTGACTGTATTGATGAAAGTGTGATAGGCAGATTTGGGCCAAGGGGTCCCCCTCAAACTAAGGCACCAGCCAAAGACAATACAGGCTGTAAACTTTAAATCCCTACCCAGATCTGGCCAATGGTCAGAACAGTCTCCACACTTGAATGGAGAGTGGGATATGATTTTCTCACGTACTCTGGTGCCTCACATTTGACCATGTCCCCTGGAGGGGGAGACCTGGTGGCACTCAGAGGAAGGACAGCAGGTCATCAAGAAGAGACTTGATACCCTATGAGCATATACAGGGGGAGGTAATCCCCCTTCAGGAACAGTCATAGGGGAGGGGAATAAGGGGTAAATGGGAGGGAGGGAAGAATGGGAGGATACAAGGGATGGGATAACCTTTGAGATGTAACAAGAATAAATTAATTAAAAAAAACTGTCAAAAAAAAAGAAAGTGTCTGCTTTATTTGTTTGTTTGTTTTGTTTGCTTGTTTGTTGTGTTCTGTGCCAGTATCAGGATTTTTTTTTTTTTATAACTACAGCTCTATAGTTAGGGAATGGTTATATATCCAGGAATTGTGTTGTTATTCAGGATTGGTTTTGCTGAAAACATTATTTGAACAAAGTGTCAGGTTACAAAATGGGGAAAGACTTTTAGTAGCCAAACATCTGATAGAGGGCTAATATCTAAAATATAACACACACACACACACACACACACACACACACACACACATACTACCCAAACATCAAAAATTGAAATACTCTAAATGGGCAAATTCTAAGTTGGGAGTTATCAGCAGAGAAATGCAAAATAGCTTAAATAAGTGTTCAACATCCTAGTCATCAGGGAAAAGAAAATCAAAACTACTTTGAGATTTCATGTTACTAGTCACAATTGCCAAATCAATGAGAGAAAAGACAGCTTATGCTGGAGAAGATGCATATTAAAGAGAAAAATTTTCAACTGCCAGTTGACTGCAAACTTGAGCAGCCACCACGGAAATAAGTGTGGCATTTTCTCAGGAAGTTGGGTATTGATCTACCTCAAGATATAGCAATACCACTGTTGGGCATTCACATAAAAGATTGTGTAGAGGTGTTGCTCAACCATCTTGTCTGATGTCCTGTTCATGGTAACTAGAAACTAGATTCAGTATTAATTTCTGTCAACTGATGAATAGATAAAGATATATGGAATAGTTACACAATAGAGCATTACTCAGCCCTGAAAAATAAAATACAATTTGCAGGTAAATGGATGGATCTAGAAAACAATCATCCTGAGTAAGGTAATCCAGACCTTAAAATATAAAGATGGTCATTATTCACTTATATTTGGATGTTAGATGATAAATTTTCAATAAACAAGGTACAATCTGTATAACCACAGAGGTTATGTATAAAATAAGGGGCTCCATTGTGTATGCCTACTCCAAGCAGTAAAAGAATAATAGATAGAAATTGACCAATGGGGTACTGGGACAGCCCGACAGTCTGAAATTACAGAGAGTGAGAGACTAGAAAATACTAAGTCCAAAATGGGATGTCTCCATCAAATCTCTCCTCTCAGAGTTCAGAGCTCAAAGTCTACTCTGTAGAAATGAAGGTAGAAGTATAACACCCAAAGCGGTGGGGTGCACCCCCCAATCACAGCCTACTAGATATAGCACAAAATATTCACATAGAAACCCACAGATACTGTGGTAGAAAACACAGGTCCTGGAGTGGGTATTCATCAGAGAAGTGTAGACCCATCCCCCTTCATAATCCTCAGGAGCTATATCTATTTGAAAACCACTTACAAATGAAAAATTAATGCTGTTCAAGAAAGTCACTTGAAAGCAAACTACTCATAAGGGAAGGTCACCAAAACACAAACTCTGGTTCTTTGGAGATTCATTGTCTCATAATTTTGTGTCATGGAGTTACTCTTTTGTGTATGGTATCCTTTTTTTTTTTTTTTAGTAAAAGAAATAAAAATATTTTAATGTCTAGAAAAAACAGAAGATACCAAAAAATCAAGACCTTCTAGACACAACAGGGGTAGTACACATATGAGCTCAGGTAGATCAGTGTAAAATTTTCATTTGAACCACCTGCTGTAAGCTGCAGGGAACATTGTGAAATAGGAAGACAGAATATATTTCAACCATAACATATGGTTAATGATTATAAAAATCAGTAAACCATTGTAGTCATTATCCCACATAAACAGTAGTTGTTCCCACACAGAACTAATATTACTAATAATCAGTTGTGAATGGAAAAGAATCTTACAGTGCCCACAACTCATTCATAAAATATTGGCTTTCTATAGAATCTAGGACTATGGGAGGCTCTGGCTTTAGCTGTCTACTATCTACTGACTCAGCCAGTACAACAGAGAGGACAGGCTTTACATTCAGTGTGAGAGGCTGTCTCAATGAATAGTATGGAGAGTTAGAGAAGAAGACACCCACATCAAATCTTCCCCCCAAAACATGTGCATTGGTGTCTGCACACACACATGTGCACACATATACACACAGAGACACACTGTGTGTGATAGGAAGGGTGACATAGACAGAAAAATGAAATATATGTAATTTAAAAATAAAGATATCCAATTTTGAGAGCTCAGTCTTCATATACTAATTACACATCAAATATCCACCCTCCAAATTGCATCTTATAGGATAATAGGCTTTGCATTAGGAATTTAAGAAAGGCATAATATCAAGTTTGTATAAAGAAAAGTAAACATTGATAACTATTTTATTCCTCTAGGCTATGAGCCTTTAATACTCCTGTACACATATTTTCCAGAAAATTCTGGCATGTAATTCTGTGCAGGTAAATTGCTATATAAAATGAACCAAAGGGATAGGCTACCATTGAGAGACAATTATGCAGTTGCTACCTAGAAAAAAATAATTCAGCAATTGAGGATATTACACAGGCATAGTTAGCAACTGTTTTTGATAGGACCTTTAATTTAGATGTTCAGACTTACCCTGGAGATAAGTTAACACTTAAAAAAAAATGGCACCAGTTAAAAGAACAATTTCCTAAATTCTTTTAGTCTTGAAAATACCTCAAAGAAATAATGGAAGCACCTCTATTGTCATGCTTCTCCTTGTGGCAACACGTAATTCTAAATTTATATCTTTCATGGTGTTATGATACTGGCACTGTACAAAGGCAGAGCTGGACCTTTCCTTATTTAATGCTTATGACTGTACTTACCTGAATAATTGAGAGCTATTGAGTACTGAAGGGTACAGCTCCCATGAATGCTTCTGAGACTGTCTTTTTCCTACACAGCATGAGCAATAAAGATGTAAAGCCGAATTTTTCCTGTGCCAATTTTTGACCCTTATACTACAAAGGTGATTTCAATCCTTGGCATCAGTTCTGCTGATCCTTTGCAGTTAGATAAGCAGTGGTTTCATAAATAAGGGAGAGTTCTATTTCAAATTTGTGGCCGTTCTTCAGTTACATTTTAAAATATCATCTCGAAGTCTTGAATATTAGTTTCTAAAAAAAATTTCTAATGCACATGCTGTGAAAAAGGCAATAAAATAACCATGCCTCCAATAAGATGGAATAGCAATAACAATGTTCATGTTACTAGATCTAAGCTACAAGTAAAAGAAAAGAGAGATAAATGTAACAGAAATGGAATCATCTAAGCCAAAAAAAGTGATAGGTACAGAAGGACTACAATTTATTAACACAATAAAGCTATATAGAAATTAATAATTCTCATACATTGAATCATTCAAGGGGAAGCATTATCCATGAAACCCTTCCAAATACTTAGTGCCAGATGTCAATAAAGAAAACAAAAAATAATTTAAATTAAGATCATCCAGAAGGCATTTTATAAAAGGCCACCATAAAATAGATAGTTTTATGATCTCCCTAATCATTATGTTGTCATAAAATTGAATGACACATTCTTTAGTATTTTACATGATACGTGTAATATGTGTTCATTTAGTGATATATTTAATAAGAAATGGGTCACTAAATTTAAATATGAGTGGTGTTATCATATAAATCTTCATAAGCACATTCTATACTAGGCATTCCCAGATGTTTTAGTTATATCAAAATTGAAATACATATCAAAATAATGCAGATAAAGTCTGCATATCGGATGCCTACATGTTAGCACTCTCCTAGTCCAAAGGTTAGGGAATAAATTATTTATGATAAATATAAAAACCTCCACAATGGAAGGTTTGTTTCTTTAACATTACAAGTATTCATTAACTATTCCTGTTTGTTTTGTAATATATGAGGTTTTGTCTGTAGAAAGTTATCGCTATTTCAGAATACACATACAATCTAAATGATTATAACTCAAGTATTAAAGAAACAAGTTTTATGAATTTCAGATATTAAGAGTGATATTAGATATTTCAACAGTCACATTTTTGAAGAAATATCTTTGAAGGCCATTAGGCATAGATTTCCTAGGTTTGCACACATTTAAGATATTGAATTGCAATGAAATTTGAAGTGAGAAATTATGATGACCTATGCAGAACTTACACATGTGTTAAAGCAATTTCTCTTAGCTGGATTTGATGAAATCCTTTGACATCTTAAATCAGTACTTTAGGAAATTTTACTTGGATAAATATTCACAAAGTTCTGCGTTCCTCAAGGGCTCCTTCATTCTGTCTTCCTTAATTTCCATACTGAAACACATTGGGCAGTCATTTCAATAATACCCAGATAAACTCACTATATGAGAAGGTAATGCTTTTATTTCAACCACATCTAGCAGAATATGACTGGCTTTTAGTGATCAAAAGTAAAGATATGCATCTCCTAGCTAGTGTAAAATAAGCTTGCCCTTGTTGTAACCTCTATTTTCCTTTCGATCAGTGTAGTCTCACAGCAGAGCTGAATGAGAACTCGTGCTGAGCATCCTGAAATTTACCGTTCGCCTGCGTAGTTTTACCACCTTAGATAATTTCGCTTGATAAGTAAAGTGTAGAGAGAAAACAATGGAATGGACATACTTAGATATATTTCTTGTTTTGTTTTGAGAACGTCATATAGCATGGCATAAATACAATGCAGAGCAGTATGTCCTTTACAATGCTGTGTGAAATACTAAAGCTGATGGTATTTAAACTGATGTTATATAAAAAGTTACACTTTTCAAGCTAATTGATTAAGTGATGAGGGGTTTCAACCCTAACTTTCATCCATAAAAATTATAAGAATCCATAGTGAATGTCTCTAAATTTACCCTGTTAATCTTCTATCATAGTACATACTACATGATGGCAATTCCCAGCATTTTACTTTTTGTTCTGGTCAGTCTTTATTATTTTTACATACTGCACTTCTAATCTTACTCAATTTATTATAAACTATTATTATTGTTGCTGTTGTTGTATTTTTCAGACAGGGGTTTTCTGTGTAGACTTAGCTGTCCTAGATCTCACTCAGTAGACCAGGCTGGCCTTGAACTCAGATCTGTCTGACTCTGTCTCCCAAGTATTGGGATTAAAGGCATGTGTATTTTTGGAAAATGAAGACCAGAAGAAGGGTTGGGAGAAAGGAGGTAATGAAAGTATATATGATAAGAATATGCTATTTTGTATTATCAAGTTTGAAAGTTACATAAAATGTCATATCATTTAAATATAATAGTTTCCATTAATACATTAAATTTGAGGTTCTACCTTCAGAAGTATAGTATAGTTGTTACCACACATGAAACTGCATGGTCAACATCAAACTATAATTTTAAATGATTACTCTATTAAGATTTATTCTCTTAGTTAAAGACACTAATATGACTCAAGTGATTACAATGCAAAAAGTAATCTAACTGAATAGATTGTTTTATAGAACAATTTGAAGTGTTCTTTCTGAGCTCTCATCAAATCTCCTTACAGAAAATGACTTCCATGATTTTTGGAGATGTGTCTGGCATTTTTCACTGAGATTTAAGGACACAAATGTCTGAAGTTCACTCGGGAACAACTATTAACCTAGCAATAAATTCATCAGTTTATTCTATCTTTCATCCTGAACTTCTGCCTGAATGGGGGTCCTAACTTCCCTCACTGAAGGCTGTTTCATTTTTATTAACTGCAATGTAAAAGGAGTTAATTGTGACAGTTGTAAAGAATGGTGCCCATCCTTCCTCCCCGTGCTCTTCTTGCTCACTTGCTGGTGCTTTCTCCCCCACTGCACCCCTGCCTCCATCCAACCCCTTTCTCTCCTATCTTTTTTTTTTCTCAATACAAGCCATATTCTATGATTTGTGTAATTTCAGAATGAATTTTTTTTCAAAACTACATTCTCAACTATGAAATAGGCACAAAGTAATTTTATTTTTTAATTAAATTTGAGGGTGTTTTTTTAATTTATTCACTAATAGGGGAAGGGCATTAAAATTATGCCAGTGAATTTATTTCCAAGTAACATGATACTAGATCTCTCGAAACCATTGGAGCAAATCTTTAGTCAAAGCTTCTCAGTTGTGTATTAGATGTAGACCAAGCAAAAGGGAAAAAAAATCAGTTATAACATAGTAATTTGAATGTTCTGCAGCTTTTTTTTATTCTTGTTCAATCTTGTCAGCTTGATTGAACTGAGACATCTGTAGATTGCTACAGTACCCATATAATGGGATTTGATTTCTAGAGGTCATTAGGTTACGAGGGCACTGACCTAATCAAATGTCAAGTCTATAAAATGTGTAGAATATTTAAATGTGGGGAAATTGTTATGAAGGGCGTAGTTGGATGATGTGGCTAGCTACTTCATGCCTTTGAATTGTCCATCTTGGAAAAATTTCAATGTTGTCATTTCTTGGGGCTTCCTGGTTATCCATTAAATGGGCTTCTTCACCCTTTGGCTCCCTCTCTCCATCGTGTTTTGTTTCACCATGACCCATATACAAGGAAATCAAGTGACCAGGGACTAAATCTCTGAAACCACGAGTTGAGCTAAAGCTTTCTACATTTATACTTTTCCTCTACAATATTTGTTACATGCATACAAAGTCAAAGAGCAGATTTCCTCTCCACACTAAAACTAGGAACTACTTGGGCCGTTCATAAGTATTAACTTCCAGGCAATGAAAAAAAAGATAAATATGAAGTAACAGGTAAAGTACATGAATAAACCATGATAATTGACACAAGGATGGTGACACTGGTATAAAATCAGAGATATTATAATTATGATAAATTACGTACTTTAAAACATGGATATTCACTGCCATGGTTTCCCATTTTCTATCAATATGAGACAGTGTTAGTAATTATGGACCTTTCACCTCTCCATAGGACAGCTGAGTTAGGATGTTAGATCTATACTGTTCCTCAATAATCATGTTCACACTTTCATCCAATTGTACAATGAAATTCTAATAAGTGCTGTCATTGATATATAAATAATTAGATGTCAGTGGGTCTTCACCATGGCCTTTACTGTGTGTGGACATGCCTTGGGCTGAATGTGTTACCTGCAACTTTGACTTCTACTCATTTTTCAGTTTTCAACCTTATGGAGAAGCAGTGATAAGCTTAGAGCAATAAAGGTCACCTTTCCTCCAAACGAATTGCTTTCTGCGTAATGTTTCAAACATAGCTCATGAAGTACTTATATACCATACCTCTGATAAGTGGAAGAAATGTAAATTATTGATTTGTCTAGAAACCATCCACAACAGTGTGTGTGAGCCCTGGTACCATGGAAAGCAATGGAACAAAGATTTCATAAACACTGGGAAGTTTTCATCCTACTGTATATATTAAAAGGGAAAAAAGTGTTTTATTTACAGTTCAATGATGAGATGTTCAATATTTATATTTAAATAAATATTACAAGGAGGGAAGTAATAGAATTGGAATGAGAGGATAGTTCATCTGTGTTTCCAGATAGAAACTGCTAAATGTGAATAATCGACCAAAATGTCACAGCTCTCCAGTTTCCATTAGGACCAAATTGGTTTCCTAATGTAAAATTATACTCTTATTTTGCATGTGTGGGATAATTAATAGATAAGCAGAATTCATTTTCCCCTAAATACATTATTTCTTTTGTACTGTTAATTATACAATTTTAAATTAAAAGTCTTGATTTTTAATATAATAATTTGGAGAGTGTGGTAAAGTTAAGCTGCAAGAGAAAGAACCAGCAATAATCCAGTTACTTTAAAATGATCAAAGTTTATTTCTCTTTCATGTTCTAAATTTAGATAATTATTTCTATAATTCTATGGGCTGATGATTAAAAAGATAACCAAAAAAAAACACACGGCCTTACATTTATAATCTTGTTTAATATTTATAATCAAATTTTCTCCCAGTTATAAAATAATATATACAACCTACTATGGTACCATTTCCTTCTTTATACTTTATAAGGCAATACAGTTTTGGACTTAAAATAAGAAATAAAAATCTAGAATAGACCTATGTTGAAATATATTTACTTATTACAACTTGTTGCATCTGCACAGTTTCAGCACAGACTACAGGGGAGAATAACCAACCTTGTTGTTTATTAATTATTACAGTATAGAAAATTTGGTCATGTTTCTCTTCCTGCTCTCTCATCTTTACAACAAAAATAATAACAGTGTACTTGAAAATTTTCAGAATAGTAACAAAACCTTGGGAAATACTAAATACCCAGTACTCAGTACTTGACAATAAAATTATAAGCACCTGGAGATGAACTAAGCAATGAAGGTAGATATGATTTTCATTTTTTCCTTATCCAAAGTGTTCATCATTTGTTGATATGAATATCTTTTCAGGGATTTTATATTTTAAGATTTTGCACAATTTTTAATACTTACTTATTTGTTAATACAGAGAAACTAATACTCAAAGTGTGGCCAAAGGTAGCTGATATGGCATGATGCTTGTAAAATAACATACCAACTCATGGGCAAGCTTGAATGCTGGCAGTCAATCTCTGAGAGACGCCAATCTCTGCCTAGACAGGGTAAGCAAGTCTTCGATAGATCCTGACTCACAATATGTCTGTCAGATATATTGGGCCAGAAGGCTGAAGATGATGCTCCAACATTATAGAGAGTTTTGGGTGACTTATCAGGCACCTAACTTTCTCAGTCATAATTTTTTCACTTCGAAAGCTACTAGCCTGCACCTCTGGTAAATTTAGGTATTTAATTTTATTCCTTCTCAAGTTTCTGATGGGGTTGAAGACCAGATAGGTTAGCTTTATAATTAAGCATAGTTGTTTAGGGGTAAGTTATTTTTAGGCCTAGATAGATGTTTTAAGTTGATAGAGATGAGATATGATAAATATTGATTTTTCATTCAGAATTTTAGAGTCGCCAATATAGTAAAGATGTTTTCTTCAAGGTTGCCAAATACAATAACCAAATATTATGAATGTATCATTTATATAATTCCTGATTGTTTTGTTGTTATTCTTGTTGTATGTAGTGCATTGTATTTATAAATGAAACTGTTAAATTAAAAAAAAAAATAGAATACAAACTGGATCTTACTGAACTTGATCTTACCATGGTAAAATATAATTAACCTCCCTGGGTCTAATTAACAGACCAAGCAATTATAAATGATAACATACATTCTTTTCTTATTCTTTGTTGAATAAAGCAAAACAATGTGATGAAATGCTTAGCATGATACTTAGAAACTGACAAATGTATCTTCATCAACATCATCATCTTTTGACAAATCATTTTGATAGAGAGATATTCTATACTATATAGCTCCACTAGGTCTATTTTATCTGCTTGTTATTTGAACTTCCATTAACTTTTAAAATCCTTGTTTTCTATGTAGATATGTTTCATACCCTTTTATAATCCATCTGTTCTCACACGTATATGACTGCAATGAATGCCAAGTGGTGATTCATTCAAGTGATTTAGAAACTTCTTTAAATGTAAAATGAAGTAAGGCAATTTCTCCTTGATAATTTCTCATGTTGTTCTTATTCACAGGGGATAATATTTAAGAAGGATGAGACACATCAACCTTCACATTCACAATCTCCTTCAGACATCTTCCTCATTTGAGTGGTTTTATTTGTTTATTTTTGCTTTTTAGTGCAGAGGAACACTTGTTTCAAGCATTGGTTCTGAGAGGCTCTATGCCAGTGTTTCACAGCCCTCCTAATGTCTTCTTATATAGCGACCCCAACCATAACATTATTTTCTTTGATATGTCATATCTTTAATTTTGCTACTTTTATGAACTGTAACACAAATATCTGATATGCAGGATATCTGATATGCAATCCCTGTGAAACCGTCATTGACCCCCAAAGCAGTCACAATCACAGGTTGAGAAACACTACTCTCAGCACAATTGTTTAGAGTCCTTGCAGTTTCTTTATAATCATTGTACTTTTCTTCATTTTCTCACTAATATTAGGAAACCAAAGGCAATGGAAATGCTCAGAAATATATGGGCAAAGACTCCTAGAAATAGGGCATATGGAGCCTGAACCAGCCATCTCCTTTAACCAGATAAGAGTTCCAGGGAAGAGATTGAGACATCAACCCATCAAGGAAACCTTACAGCCCCACCCCTCAATTTATCCTACGTATAAGATGTGAAGGAGTAAAAGATGGGGCAGAATTGGAGGGAAGGGACAAACAGTGACTGGACCAGGTTCAGACCAATATCTGTCCCTGACATTATGAATAATATTCTATTATACTTGGAGACAGACACTTACCCTAACTTTCATTAGATAAGCTTCACCCAGTAACTGATAGAAACTGATGCAAAGACTGACCGTCAAACATTAAGTGTAGCTTGGGGAATCTTTTGGAAGAGGAAGAGGAAGGAGGAAGGAGCCAGAGGGGTCAAGGCTCACCAGAAGAAAACCTACAGAAGTAACTAACCTGGTCCCATAGAGACTTAAATGCTAGATAGACAGGCTGAATGAGATGGAACTTGGCTCTTTGTATATATGTAACTGCAGTGCAGCTCTGTCTTCATATGGGACCTTTAAAACAGGAACAGTGGCTGTGTCTCTACATTGTCTGCCTCTGGATCCCTTTCCCCTAACTGGGTTGCCTTGTCTAGCCTCAATAGAAGAAGATACACTCAAGCATATTGCAACCTGACATGTCAAGGCTGGTTGATATCCACCATGGGAGATCTCCAATTTTCAGAGGAGAAGAGAGGTGGATGTGGGAGGGAGGAGGGTTGAGATTAGAGGGAGGGACTGAGGAGAGGAGGGAAGGTAAACTGTGATCTGGATGTAAAGTGAATGACTTCATTAAAAAAAAAAAAAGAACAAGTATGTGGTCTTTGACCTTATTATTACTGCTCAACAATTCTTTTTTAATTGACATAATTTCTTTGGAAAAAATCAGATCTGTCTTCCAATTGATTTTGCTCTTTACTGCATCATTTAGAACATTCTCGAATGTTCATGTGTTACAATATGTTATTACCTTTATTGCTGTCAGTTTAAAGAAAAATTGCCTTGAAGTGTTTATCATTCAAGTATTTGTCATATATCTGAGTTCTATGTAGACATGTGCATTGAAGTAAAAAGAGATTTATGTAAAATATGGTCCCTGGAGTTGGCATAGCAATAGATCTGAATCTATGAATCTATAGGAGCTGTGTTTACAAGGGGGGTTTACCATACCTATGAAGTACATATTTGAGGTCTCTAATGTACTCATTTCTGAGAAGTGGTATGAAACTTGGATTTATCCCAAAGGACATCAATTTCCCTGACATTCATAATTTCTGAACATATTTCATACTTTATTGTTTTTACTACATTTAAAAAGAGACATATACCATGAAATAAAGGTCATTTTATGCATGGAATCTTTTCTCCTATTTTTTAAATAAAATTGTGTCAAGAAAAATAGAAACAAGTGCATAGGTGCTTAAAAATAATATTTCATGAGCCTTTATTAACTATGATGTTAAGAATGCATTAGTAATATATTTCTTCAGGTTTATTATGTTACTGCCTATGCACTTATGGAATAATAATTTCAAAATGACCAGATTTTGCAAGGCATTGTGGTGCACACCTTCAATCCCAGCACTCAGAAGGCAGAGGCAGGCAGATCGCTGTGAGTTCGAGGCCAGCCTGGTCTACAAAGCAAGTCCAGGACAGCCAAGGCTAACAGAGAGAGACCCTGTCTCTATTCAAAAAAAAAAAAAAAAAAAAAAAAAAAAAAAGAGAGAGAGAGAGAGAGACCAGATTTCCCACATTGAACCATTTTTTTGAGGCAATTAATTTTTACATCAACATTTTGACTTAAAAATGGCTTGTACTAACTGGCTTTCATTCATGTATATTTATTGATTAACCAAAATATTACCTTTATTGGAATCCAATTACAACTTACTCCAAGAATTTTTCCACTGATAACAAATTCTGTTTCCAAATTTCTTTTAAAAATTGACATCATGAGAATTGATGCAAGTTGATTCTTTAGTTCTACATTTGTGGACTCAGAGACAGAAGTAAATAGTTCATCTCCTGAGCTTCCTTTGATAAAATTTATTCTCACTTCTGCATAATCTCCTGCATCAAATAAATATGATGAACATATTGATTATAGCATCTTTCTTTTTACTGTATTATATGTACATGAAAGGTAATCTATACTACTAAACAATTCTTTGGGGATTCTTCCTAGTACTATGATAGCCATCTTTAGGTTATTTGTGTCTTGTGAAATTTATAGAGAATAATAAGAGTTCTGAAATGTCAGTTTTCCTAATCATTTATTATGGAAACCTGGCATTTTTGATATCTTAATGTACATTGGGGAAAATGGTTCTCATATAACCCTTTATTGTCTATAAAGCCAAACCACAGCTGAGCTGTATTTCATTTACCTTGCCATCATTTTGTTTATTAGTTGTACATGTTTGTGGTGAGTGATCTTTTCTACAGCTTAGAGGAACTTCCAGATGAGTATAGTCTGTTACCCTCCAGGGGCTCATCAGGCTGGTCAGGTAGAGAAGGGGTCATTAGAGAAAGAGCAGTTACTGTAAGTTCTTATGATTCGTAGTTTCAGATTTATTCAAGTCACTTCTTCCATGGCTGGCTGGGTTAATGCAATTCAGCCATAAGAACATAACTTTAATTTCTGAATCAGACTGAGGGAATGTCTAAAGTTTTTGTTCTAACCTATCTTAAGTACTCAAAGTAGGCATGAGATGTGTTGAAAAAATTGAATATTATTATTATTTTTTTAACTTTTTTTTATTAATTTATTCTTGTTACATCTCTATGGTTATCCCATCCATTGTATCCTCCCATTCTCCCCTCCCTCCCAGTTTCCCCTTATTCCCCTCCCCTATGACTGTTCCTCAGAGGGATTACCTCCCCCTGTATATGCTCATAGGGTATCAAGTCTCTTCTCGGTGTACAACCACTTTGGAAATCTATCTGGTGCTATCTCAGAAAACTGGGAATAGGGCTTCCTCAAGACATAGCTATTCCACTCCTTGGAATATACCCAAAAGATGCACCAGCACACAACAAGAATATTTGCTCAAACATGTTCATAGCAGTCTTATTCATAATAGCCAGATCATGGAAACAGCCTAAATGTCCCTCAGTAGAAGAATGGATAAAGAAACTGTGGTACATTTACACTATGGAATACTACTCAGCTATTAAAAACAAGGAATTCCGAAATTTGTGGACAAATGGATTGAGCTAGAAATGATCATAATGAGTGAGTTAACCCAGAATCAGAAAGACTCAAATGGTATATACTCACTTATATCTGCATAAAAATTGAATATTATTCTTCAAGTACATCTATTATATCTAGAACAATGATATTTTACAAGGCTGTTACTCTAATTAGAGCAGGATAGATAATAATTGAAGCTACTTTTGGAAAACTTCAGTATTGTTGTGAGGATCATAATTTTAGAAACTATTTCTATTACTTTAAAAAATTAAATTTAGTGCTATTGAAATAGCATATAAGATTGTTACAAAAAAGTAAGGAACTATTGAAAATGACAAAATGGAGACTATAGTCTTAATTCCCTAATTGAACTGCTAGGCACTTAGTATTTGAGATTATGATGTTAATACCAAAACTTGGTCAACATTACAGTAACTTCATTGTCACCTATGTTACTTGTTCTCCAGTACAGTGTTCAACTCACTAGATTCTCAAATTCATCAAGAGTGAAATCACATTGAACTATTGTATCCATGTGAGAGGGTACAGTGTCATATGGAACAAAATTTTTATTATTGTTTGATTGCAGTCAGACATTCTGTGATCATTGGATACATGAATATAATGCTTATATATAGCATCAGGAGAGGAAAAATAACCACTGAACTAAACCTTTGGAAAAGCTGATATACATTTAACACTTTTATATATTCATAATTGTCAGAATATCTCATTCTATTTGTATATTATAAAACTATCAAATTGACATTCTCATGACATAGTATACTTTGGGGAGTTCCCTCTCTTGTATTTCAGTACAAATATTTACATAAAATATCTAAGAACTCTAACCATTACTATGTGTGATACCGTATCAAAATGTATTTCTTCTAACTAGGCTTAGGAGCTTACTATGGAAGCTCTCTCCATTTTTGTTCCTTAATTGATAAAGGCCACAGATCTTGCTTTTCCTGTTTTACATTCAGACTGCCTTACTTTAGCATCAGATACATGAGTGTAAAGATGTGGTATTTATTTATTTTCTTATATAGGGACTATCACACACACATACTTTTCACATGAATAAACATGTAAATAAAATTTCATTTAGAAACTCATCAATTAATGGATAAACCCCATGTCTTATCTATTATGAGTAGCACAGTAACAACAAAAGGAACAAATAATGCAATAAAAATGGGGAAAAAAATCCCACATGAGTAGATAATGCTGAAAAGAGGAACTTCAATTGGTCTACAAAATGCAGAAAAACAGACCAAAATTATTAGTCACCAAAGAAGAGCATACTTACATCAATACCAAAAGCTAGGTATATAACCTCATCTCAGAAGGTGTTTATTAGAAAGATGGAAGAATAGTTATAGGGTGGAAACCTGGACAAAAAGAACACCTGCAAACTGTTGGTGGAGATATAATTTAGTGTAGACATGGAGAAATGTGTGAATGTGCTTCTAAAAGCAAAGCACTGAAAGTATGTTATCCAGCTCTTTAAAGATATACCTGCACAGCTAGGAATAAAGATGATTTTTGGACCCAACTTGAGACACACTCCATGAGAGAGAGCCATTCCCTGTCACTATTAATGATAGTCTGCTATGCTTGTAGACAGGAGCTTTGAATAACTGCCTTCTGAGAGGTTTCATGCAGTAGCTGATGGAAACAGATGCAAACAATAGGTTGAACTCAAGAAGTTTTGTGGAAGAGTGTGAGGATGGATAAAGCGAGCCAAAGGGGTCAAGGAAACCATAATAAGACTTACAAAGTAAACTAACCTGGACCCATTAGGGCACACAGAGACCAAACTACTAACCAAAGAGCAAAAATGGGCTGGACCTACTGGTAAATCCCCTACATATGTAGCAAGTGCAGCTTGGTCAACATATGGGTCCCCCAAAATGGAGGTAGGAACTGTCTCTGCCTGGTTGCCTGACTCTGGATCCCTTTCTCCCCTGGGCTGCTTTGTCAGGCCTGTGGGACAGGATGCACTTAGTCCTGCTGTGACTTGAGGTGCCACGTGGGCTGGTGACCCTTAGGGACCTATCCTCGGAGAAGACGCAGACATTGAAATGAAAGGAGGAGTAGTGCATGAGGGTGAGAATGGAAGGAAAGGAGGGATGGGGCCGGGATCAGGCTGTAAAGTGATTAAATAAATGGAAAACATTTTTGAAATGATGATTTCATCATTTCTCTGTTAAATTTCCTGTTAGAAGCTGGTCACGTGATTAAATTTTGAGCATCTCTCTGTCTCCCTAGCAGTCACCTATGTACTTACCTACCTATCAATTACCTAATGAACTTAATTTAGATAAGTTTTTAACAGAAATATAGTACTTGTTGTAAGGAAGCATCAAGAAATACTTCATTAGAATTTTAGTAGCACTGTTTCTCCTACTGTGTCTTACGAGGTCATTGCATGTAGATTTATATCTATTAGTAACATAAACAGTTGCAGAACTGAAAATGTCTTCTTTAACTGTGCATTTTTCATAAAAATAAAGTTGGGCATTTGAAATACTTAAAAATGGAGACATTCAAAATTGCAGCCTAAGTGAGATAGGCACGATGAAGTGATGGAGCACATCCGGGTTTCTTACTGTTTAATGTTCCCTTCCTACTCATTATAAACTCCATCAGAATACATTGTGAGAATGACAGTGTGTTTTCAGAAGGCTCATGGACACTTTAGCATGAGCTGATAATCTTAAACTATTGCCACCTTAGATTTTAGATGATTAAAACTTAATTTATTCTTGAGGATTATTTTCCTCTATATGGACTTTATTTTAAGAAAATATATTTTTGAAACTGCAGATTTTTGTTTATGACCTGGGGTGGAGGGAGTAGGATAAACATTTTTTTTCTTCAGAACAGACTTTCATATCTATTTGAAAATACAGTGCCTCTATCGGATATTAGTATCTCTTTTAGCTCCAGTCTTTTCTTTTTGATGACTTACTTTCACTCAAATTTTCTCTTGGTACTTTCAAAGAAATTTGTAAAAGTAGCATTTCTATCAAATGTAAGCAGAATGTATAGATTATGTAATATTTACCATGATGCTTCCAATGCAATGCACATCTGGTTTTCTTCACAACATATGCAGGAATTCATCAAAAAGTGTTCTCCAAATTAAATACACATTTATTTTACTTATACTGATTTATTGTTAGTCATCTGTTGTCTGTTGATGCACATATTTATTCTAAAGTTGAAAATGAATAAAGCATGGCAAATACATACATCTTTAAGATGCTGAAAATAGAAGAAATCATAATAATTAATTTGCAATATATAAAGTAACAGCAAGTACTTTATATCTATTAGTTCCAGCTGAACTAACAGATTTTTAAGCATACCTTTTTAGATATTCTAAGCACTCATACATTTAACAAAGATTTGCATTTAAATAACTCTTAACATTGTTTCTAAATTATTTGTTATTCAGTGAACAAAACTAATGGTTATTGCATTGAAGTTTTAATGAGTAAAGGTTGAGAATATTTAATATAATTCCATGATAATAAGTATGAGAGTAGATTAATAATGAAAAATGCAGAATTTGCTCTTTCATTATCGCTGGAAGGTTAAGGAATTAATTTTACAGACCATGAAATGGAAATAGCTTCCCCACTATTTTATTAACCAACACTTAGAGCTGTCTAATCAGCTCTTGTATTCAGATCACATCTATTTTTTAGTGGCATTAGATCAGCATTCCCATCAGTTCACTAGGTTAATATAATTCAATAAATACCAGCCAAGGAAAAACTAGATCATATTACATGATTATTTCTTGATAAGACACCATAATTCATTAAGGAAGTAACATCAACACTTCAGAAACTGAAACAAGAGTATATTAGTAGCCTAAATTTTGTTTTTTCTAATTAGGCAGCATGCTACCATATTGCCATTAGTAGAAGAAATAATTACTGCCAGTGTAGCTCAGTTGTAGAATATTTAGTAGTACTGTAATGCATAAGGTCCTGGGTTCAACCTCTAGCAAAGCACCACAAAAAATAAATATGTAAAACAAAATACATTTTCAACAGGAGATACAGAAACTTTTATGATATATTGATTAGTTGATTGATTGAATGAATGATGAGAGATACAATGTGTTAAGGCCAGTGTACAGAGCTGTTTGTTAGAACTGGTTACTCTCTTTGCTTCATATGGCTCTTGCTACTAGAAGTCAGATTCTCACACTTCTAGACAGGTGGCTTAACCCATTAAACCATCCTTCTAACCCCAGGAGATAGGGAATTATTGAGACTGTAGTCAACCTGTTCCTACAAATGATCATTCCTATTAATAATCCTTTAAGACTCAGCATTTATTTTTGTCCATATAAGTTAAAATTTGAAAGTAAAATAACAGTACAAAAATTTTGCTGGCTCTATTTGAAAATGCTACTTATATACATAAGAAAACAAGAACTGAATAAATATATTTAAATCTGTTTGTGCCATGTGATAATATTTGTACATATGACACATACTTGTATTTGATATAATTGACCTAACATTCTAAAGGTTATTTTCATTCTGACAAATTATAAGTTATTTTGGTTATTCTTTATGTTACATTTATTTATATTTTCAATGATCAATCCTTGGTATATAAATTAAACCAATTAGTGTGCTTTTCCTCAGAGAAGACCTTTTCTCCAATTCTCAGCATTCCATAGTTGCCTGAAGCCTGAAAGTTTTGCTGTGTGTGTGTGTGTGTGCCTGCATGTGTATGCATGTTTGTGTGTGTGTGTGTGTGCATGCATATGTGGATGTGTGTGTGCATGCATTCAAGTGTGGGCATGTGTGCATGTGTGCATGTGTGTGTGTGTGCGTGCATGTGTGTGTGTGTGTATGTGTGTGTGTGAGTGTGTGTTTAGAGTTGAGGCTTCATGGTCTTTCCTCCATTCGGGTTGGCATTTATATTACTGATTTGTTCATTTTGCTCTTGATACGGGAGTCATGTTGAGGAAATTCTTTGTGCATAGCTTCTGAAATTACAAGGCCAAGATGTTTACATCTAGAAGTATATATGTGCATATAAATTTCTGCATAAATAATAATTAATGAAAAGGCTGCTCTGAATTTGAAAGAAGTCACGGAGAGGTATATAGGAGAGTTTGGAAGGAGGGAAGGGAAAGATAAATGATACAATTATATTATCATCTCAGTAAATTTAAAAAGTAATTCTGTGGCCAAAGAAAGAACTTAATAGTTGTGGCAGTCTTAATAAGCTTGACCACCAGAGTTTCATTTATTTGAATGCTTGATTGTTATATAGGTGTGCTACGTGATATGGATTAGGAGGTGTGGCCTTGCTTGAGTAGGTGGAGCCTTGTTGAAGGAAGTGTGTCACTGGGGGATGGGCTCTGTGGTTTCAATTGCTTAAGCCAGGACGAGTGTCTCTAACTTTTCCTCCAGGCTGAGCACTCAGATGCAGAACTCTCAGCCACTTCTCCAGCACCATGTCTACCTGCTTGCCAGCATGACAATAATGGACTAAACCTCTGATAGTATAAACGCAAGTTAAAGAATTTCTTTTATATGAGTTGCCTTCTTCATGGTGTCTCTTCACAGCTATAGAACACTGACTAAGACAGCAATCAAGGGCACTTGCTGCTTTTGTAGAGAATCAGAGTATATTTCCCACACCTACAGGAGGAAGAATACAGCTACAGTAAAGATACACACATAGGAGAGACGGGGGCGGGAGAGAGTCAAGTACAGAGATACATAAATATGATCAAAATTAGGAAAATATTAAGAATAATTATTCTAGTGTAATTAGTACGCATAATTTGTTTAGTCGACAATATAGTTGGAGTTCCCTGTTTTTGCCTTATTTGATTGTACTTTGAAAAGTCACAGGAAAAAAAGACATTTTACTCAGTGTTCAGAGAAAAGTGTGACATATGAAATTGTTTTTGTGTATTTTCCAGTCTCTCTTCCTTGTATTATCTACTTGCTCTATCTGTTATCTCAACTTGCATTATCTAATCCAAGTAACCGTCTTTGTGGTGAGCAGAAGTAATGTGTGTGATACGCCACACGACCTACCAATAGACTTTTCTAAAATAGAATTCCATTAGGCTCTAGCTTCATTTCCTTTGAACACAGATCAGCTCATATTTAGTCTTTCATTATTTCAAAACAGTCTACGTAAATTCAATATAGGTGGTTCTATTTCTGACATGTAGTTTCTGATGTTTTACTATAGTTTATTCTCTGTCATAGCACATGAAATACATCAGACCAGATTCTATAATCTTGTTTGTTTTCTCAGTATGAATAAAATTTTCTTTCTATTTTTCAGAAGAAAGAGCATACCCTATTTTTTATTTTTAATTGAAAATAGATTCTTCTCTCATATAATACACCCTAACCACAGTTCCCCCCAGTCAACTTCTAGCCCTCCCCACATGACCTCTCCCCCAGAACCACTCCCACTTGTTTCCTTCAGAAAAAAAATTAGGCCTCCATGAGACAACAATCAAAAATGAATAAATAAGATACACAAGGCAAGGAAAAAACCCTTATTATCTTCGATGAAAACACAGATATATTGCCTCTGCATAACCCCATGCACTGTTCTAAGTCAAAGTGATGATTTAAAAATTCCTATATAAATTTCTCCATCATAGATTAATTCATGTTTAAGAAAGATAATCTATCATGCTTTATTTTTAAGCATTTTTAATACTCTAAGTATCATGTCATAATTAGTATAATTAATAAAATATTCATTAAATCATTTAATGGTATTTATATAATTCATTTTGTTAGCTCACCAAAACACTATATTTATTTGCTCATTGTATTTCTTCATTAATTAACATATATTTACTTTATATCCCAATTAGAACTTCTCCTCTATACTCTCTCTTAGTCCCTCCATCTTTCCTCCTCTTCCCTCCCCTTATGCACCCTCCTTTTGTTCCTTTCAGAAAAGAGAGACCCTCATGGATATCAAAAACCTTGAGTGTCAAGTTGTAGTAGGTAGGACTGGGTACATCTTATTCTATTGGCCATCCAGTTAGGAGAAAGGGATCCAAAGGCAGTCAACAGAGTCAGAGACAGCCCTTGCTCCTGATGTTAGAGGTCCCACATGAGGACCAAGTTGTACACTGTTACATATGTGTAGGGGGCCTAGGTCCATTCCATGCATGCTCTTTGGTTGATGGTTCAGTCTCTGTGAGTGCCTAGAGGCTCAGCTTCTTTGATTCTGTAGGATTTCTTGGCCTTTCTCATTCTTTCAATCATTCTTCCCCCTCTTCCATAAAGGTTTTCTCCCGAGCTCTGCCTAATGTTTGGCTGTGGAACTTTGCATCAGTTTCCATCAGTTGCTGGGTGAAGCCACTCAGATGACAGTTATGCTAGCGTCCTGTCTACAAGCATAGCACAATATTATTAATAGTGTCAGGGGTGGGCTCTATCTCATGGCATGGGATTCAAGTTGAGACATTCAGTGGTTGGTCATCCCCTCTTTATCACTGAACCTCTTATAGGCAGGAAAATTTGTAAGCTGAAGCTTTTGTGTCTGGGTTGGTCACCCCATCCCACCTTTCTCAGTCTTGTTTGGCTATAGGAGGTGGCTGTTTCATGTTCCATATCCCCTATTTCTAGAAGTTCCAATGATGCCTCCACGACACTGATTCCAGATCTCTCTCCCTTCATCCTCCACACACTTTATTGTTCCTGTTTCCCTTCACACCCAGTTCTCTCTCTCTCCATTCACCCCACGTATCTATTTTATTTTCCCTACTTAGTGAGATTTAAGCATCTTCCCTTGGGCTCTACCTGTTACTTAATTTTTTGTGGTCTTTGGATTGTAACATGGTTATCCTGTATTTTATGGTTAAAATTTACTTACAAGTTAGCTCCATGCATGTATTTCTGAGTCTGGGTTATCTCACTTAGGATGATATTGTCTAGATCAATCCATTTGCTTGCAAATTTTATGGTGTCTTTTTGAGTAGTACTCCATTGCATAAAGGTGCCACATTTTGTATATCCATTTTTCAGTTGAGGGACATCTAGTTTTTTTTCCCAGTTTCTGGCTACTATGAAAAAAGCTTCTATAGTCATAATTGAGTAGGTTTCCTTGTGGAATGCTGGAGTATCTTTTGGGTACATGCCCAGGGGTGGTATAGCTGGGTCTTGACGTAGAACAATTACAGATTTTCTGAAAGAACACCAGATTGATTTCCAAGGCGGTTGGATGAGTTTGCAATTCCACTAGCGCTTTTATATCTTCACTCTTCAGAGCTACCCATAAGTAGTTGCAGTATACATATTTATTTTCTTGTCTGCAGCATGATGTGGGGTCTAGTAGATGGGTAGTTTTTGTTAGAAGCCATTCTTATAATTTAGTTTTCTAACCTTATCTGCAATTTGAGTAAGAATAAATGAAAAGACAATCATGAGTTACTTATGTTCCTCAAGGGGATGGGTGTGAAGAGAATAACCTGCCATCACTGGCTCAGAGCAGATATACTTGGGAAATTCATACCATACTGTAAGGTTCTCTGTTTTTATCCCTATTGATGATTGCCTCTGTGATTTAATTGCAATATTCCATTTAAACTAATGTCCATTATCAATTTAACATATTTGAGCCACTTAAAACTTTCATCTTGATCTTTTCCCCTTACTACTTACTAAGAGCTAGCCAATAATGTTTAAGAAATTATGGTTAAAGTTATATATTATGCATTGCAACCTTAAATATATCAAACTTACTTGTGTAGATATTTAATATGTGTTTAAAATGTTTTTGCAATATTTTGCCTTTATTTGAATATAAAAAGAATCTTTAAAAAATTACTACAGAAAATAGCAAAAATTATAAGATTATCTTGTATATAACAGAAGTATAAAGAAAATGTGTGAAATTTTGTAAGTAATTTTTTCAATAAAATTATTGGACAAAATACCTTGATTTTATATTAAATTTTAGTATAATTTATTCACATAAACCTCAGCTGAAATCCCCTCACTCTTACCTTCCTGTTCTCAACCTCACTCCCTTTTCTGCCCTATTTCCTACCCCTAGACCTCTGACAGGTAGGGTCATCCTCCCCCACTATCTGACTGCAAACTATCAGGTCTTATATGGATAGTCTGCATCCCCTTCCCCTGTGTTTCCACAGGGCCCCTACTCCAAGGTGCAATGATCAAATTGTGGGCACCAGCTCTCAAGAAGCAGAGGCAGGTGGTCTCTGTGAGTTTGAAGGCAGCCTAGTCTACAAATGAGTCCAGGACAGCAGGGACCTCAAGAAATACCCTGTCTTTAGAAAAATAACTCGATTTTTAATGCTAACAAGCAACAGGGTAACATTATTAATATTTGGTTTCCGTGCATAAGTTCATTTGATTCTCTCAAAAGTGAGAAAAGATTAGATGCAGTGTCACTTGGTAGTATTCATCAGTATACTAGGTTTTATGTAAAAAATAAGAGAGCAATATAAAGATAAAATCCTTGTAAAAGCAGTTACAGTTGCAAAAAGAAGGCTACTTCATTTCTTTCATGTGCTGAATTTCTTTGAAATAGAATTTAGCATCCTTGACCCAAAAATTAAAGATCATATTAGAAAGCATTTTAAACAACATTTTTATTTTTTCTTCAAATTTTCACATGAGCTACTTTCTACAATAGTTTAGGTAAAATTTACAGTGTCAGCCAAGGGTACATTGTTCTAAATTGTAGTATTTCTTTCTATGGGATTCAAAATCTTTTTGTTTATAATTTTATATGAGTTCATAATCTATAACCAAATATAGTTAATTATCTCATCTAAATATTGAGGACTTTATTCTATATATGTCAAAATCTTGATGCCTTTAGTAAGACGCAGGGTCAATAACCTAGGTGCTTCTTATATTATAATTAAAAAATTAAGAACCTTTTGCTAAGATAGTTAAGTCATATTAGAAGACAAAGAAACAATAACCATTAAAGCAGAAACATTTTGAATGTTGCAAAAATATTTATTTTGAATATGGCAAAAAAGAAATAAATGAGTGAACTTGTATTTTTGAATAATTTATCTTCCTTAATTCTTCACTAAGAAAGTGACTTTGGACATATGAAATGAAGGAAAAGGACAGTTACCTTCAGAGACCATAAAAAAACACCATTTCAAGGAAGGTAACTAGTTCACTCAATATGAGCATGAACGTCATTTCTGAAGAAATACAAAGATCCCAGAATATGAGAAGAAAACAAATTGACAAAATAAAAGCAAGACCAGAGCATTGATAGAAACCCAGCTATGTTGTTTCTTAGAGTCCTTTCTAACAACCACTACTGTCAACCATCAATTTGTAATATTTTAACAAACTGTTTCTACTTTTAAACTTATCCAAAAAAGAACTAAAGAAAATTAGTTAATACAACCATCTTTTAATGACAGTAAGGGATAGGGACAGAGTTTTAAAAACATTAGCATGTTGAAGGTTATGAACTAATGTAGATATAAATTTTAGACTGTGGTTTCAACAGGTGATGTAGTCACAGTATATTACATCGGTGATTCAAAATATTTGCTAAAACATTACTTATGGGATAAGGTGGAATGAATAAAGTTCAGGGTGATTCAGGCTTATTGTATACTAAATTAGTATAGAAATGTTACTAATTATCTGGTACTTCTAGTAAGAGTGTAATGTATTATTTGGCCACTTAAAATGGAAATTATCTGTTAGAATGGAAATGTGTTACTTCCAAAAACTCAGGGTAAAAATGCCAAATGATTAGTTGGATATATATTGAGATAATTAGATATAAATAATCATGCATATATATGAGAAATTACATTGTATATATTCTACATATCATCTGAAATAGAAATGAAGATATAGGTAAGGATAGTAACTTAGAGAGTCCATATGATAAATCAAAGGCCACAATTTAAAAAAAAAGAAAAGATGAAAACCTGTACATTTCATGTTCAAGGAAAATATCTGACTAAATCTTCATTACTCTTAAACCAAATGTTATTTATAGTTACACTACTTAATATCAATTTAAACAATGTAATGTATCAGAGATGGTGATGTAACATAGGGTACAGCATTTGTATATCATACATTAGGCCTTTGATTCCCCACACAGCATTAGTTACAAACCAGCCAAAATTAAATTTATCACATATGAATGATGGTATTTGTTAGCTTAAATTGTGACTTATTTAAGAAGATGGGCAATTTCTGACAATGAAAAGAAGTATGATCTCCATGTGGATTGTTCTTTTGGTTTGACCCTTCACAGAAGCTGGACCAGCATCAGTCTGGAAGTCTTTCCTAGCTGGAGAAATGTCTTTGTTCATCTCCCAATTTATAGACAGTTCTAATTATTAGTAAAACATCATACCACCCCTCGCCTTTAGTGCTTTTAAATTTTTTCCTAAATTCGACGACCTTTAGATTTTTAAATAAAAATATTACTAAATACCAACTTGATGCTTGCCAATTTACAATGTAATTGGATTGATTAAAATTACTTTGATCATATTTTTCCTTCCTCCTAATGTTCTCAGATTCTTCTGTCTCTTTAATCACCCAACTTCATGTTCTTGTTTATTCTCTTAAAAAAATCAAACAAACAAACAAAACTTCAAAATAAGTGATAAAAAGAGCATCAAAACAAAACATAAAAACATACAAAATTCATGGAATCTTTTGAGCTGGCCTGCTCTCATGGACATGAGGTCTTCTATGGAGTGTGGTTGATACGCCCACTAACACACCATTGGAGTAAATGGATTTTTCTATTCCCAGCAACGATCATTGCAAAATGCTCCTAAGAAAAGGATTTTAGCTTTGCGTTCACTTCACCTTCTCAGCCCTGGGATTTTTGTCCAGTATGAAACTGTAGAGCTCAGTATGCATCCTTAACATGTTGCTAGGAACTGTGAATACATTCAATAAATTTCTCACCAAACACACACACATATGTGCTCTCTCTCTCTCTCTCTCTCTCTCTCTCTCTCTCTCTCTCTCTCTC
>OU015749.1:52400074-52467600 GCA_907169655.1 Acomys percivali
TCTCTCTCTCTCTCTCTCTCTCTCTCTCTCTCTCTCTCTCTCTCTCTGTTTCTCTTTCCATCTCTCTTATAATTACCAGTTTTCATTCAAAGAAACTATTTATAAAATAATCAATTGGTGAATTTGTTTATCTTGGAAGCATCTATTACTTACCCCATTTATTCAAATACAATGCATTGTTTGACAAATCTTACAAAAACTTAGTTTATTGTCCACAACCATATATATGTATGTATATATATAATTTATATTCCAGTCTATCACATATTCTATTCAAGAGTAGACATTACTAGTTCAATAAACATTTGTCCACACTTAAATACTGAAACAGAAAGAAGGACAATTCATACCACAGCTCACCCCTAGCGCTATCTCTCTTTACATCGGTGGTCTAGGCAGTGGATTCTCAGCTGCTTTTCCCTGAGTAAACTGTGTTTTACGCTAAGAGAGATAAAACACTTCTGTCATGAGATCAAATGCTCCAAGGAAGTAAGTAATGAATTTTTTATAAATATTAGTTTATTTCATAAAAATACAAAAATATAAATATACATTTATAAAAATATGAGTGAATTAACACAAAGACATCTTTCAACTAAATAAATTTGGCAGTAATAGTCACTCCTATTTCATAAGGTATATTTTCTTTCATATTAATTTACAAAGCAGTTGCACAATGTTTAATTTCATAGTATGTGTGACTGACAATCAGTTAAGAAAACATTTATAAATGTCCTATTCTAAGACAAGGCACAAAAAGCCTTTCAAGAATTTTTATTGATTATTAATGTGATATATTTTTCCAAGCTTATTAGGCAAAGAGGGTGAACAGCTTATTATTACTGTTTAGAAATCTATGTCATTAATACTCATTCACAGTAACTTACTGATTAAGCAAACCCTTACTAAGACAACACTTATGTATTGTTTGGAGTTGATTTTTAATACAGGCCACTCAATCTTGTACCATAGACTAAACCTTGATCAAGTCATATAGGAGTCAGTCCCGGTCACTGTCATCCCCCCCATACATATCCGCGAGTTTTTTGAACTGAGGTCCCCAGTCGCTAAGGTAATCATAATCCTGGTTACAATCAGCCGTAAGAGACTCCAAGGAGCTGAGAGAATTGGCTACAGAATCATTCCCTTCATAGGCATATGTGGCCAGGGAGTCATAAGGAGGTGCACTCGGGTCTGCATCATTTTCTTTTAATCTCCGGTGGATAAAATCTTGTACGTCAATATTTTCCCACAGAGGTACAGTCCTCCTTATCTGAAATATAGTTTCTGGCATGACATCTCTTCTAAGTTTACTGTCTTCTCTTGCTTCAGGGTTCCTTAATGTGCCGATGTCAAAAGCCTGTGTGTCTTCCTCTCCACCACCTTCATCATTATAGGTCACAATATTGTCCCGGACATCATCCTTTGAAATGATCAGAGGCTCCTTTTTCCGTTGCCTTTTCAATGCAGCAAACAGCACGACTAGAGCTATTAAATAGAGATGGAGGGACAGTGAGATTCCATGATTACAGTGAATATGCACAATAGTGTATGTGAAGATTAGAAATTCATCTGGAGACACAACGTAACTATCCAGGTGAAACAATAAAGAGATACGTTGCATCATTTGTAATAAAATTAAAAGAAACTAAAAAGAACAATTGGAGATATTTAAAGTGTTAGTAATTTACATTTCAAAGCTCATGAACAGCTGCCATTCAAAAATACTATTTATAATTACTGCACTTGATCAACTAAAATTAACTAGAATCTTATTCTCACCAAATACACATTTATCCCTAATTTAAGAAAATACTTAATGATTCATTTATTATCAGAAAAAGTGAATAGTAAAAATTTAGGATTATGTATACAAATAATATCTCATGTAGGTGTATAGAAATATATAAATATTTATTTTACACATATAAAATATACATGACTACTTATTTTATCTTATTAAATATTGAGCAAATATTTATCTAAATATTTTTACTTGTATGCTAAAGAATGCTTTTGGGAAAACCTGAAATGCATTTCTAAGACCTGAATATAATATTCAACTTCAAGTTTAGCTTTCACTCTCTCATAGGACAGCTAAACTATCTCTTAATGTGGACATTCAGAATTTGCAGAGTCACATTCAAAAGTTAAGTATCAAATAATAATTTAATTTTATTTACATATTATTCTATTTTATTACTTGTATACTTTTCTATGGATGTAATTAAGCACTTTCCTACAAGTCAAAAGTCCAGTGTTCTCATTAAAGAAGCAAAGTCAAATTTAAAGCATAAATTTGAAAACCATCTCTTTGTAATATACAGACAATCGGATACATTATTTGCATGAGTACATTTATTTCTGTGGTGTGTGTGTGTGTGTGTGTGTGTGTGTGTGTGTGTGTGTGTGTGTGTGTGTTTGTGTGTGTACTCTGCAGCTTAACATTGGTGGGTCTTACTGGTAACTGTTCACATTGTTTTGTGTCAAAGTCTCTTACAGAACTAGGAACTCGCTATTTGGTTAATTAGCTGTTCTTTAAACCTCCATCTGTCTCCTTCCGCACTCTTGCCTAAGAGCAATTGAGGCTAAAGGTGTGCTCAGACAGCATTTTCCCTCGGTGCTGGTTTTCTAAACTGATGTCCTAGTTTAGTATGAAAAATATTTTACCAACTGAGTCATCTCCTCAATGCTTATAAGATGCATTAAATATTAAAAAATTAATATGAGCTCTAAATTAAGAATTTATATTAGATATCAACCAATCATCTTACTTATACAAAAAGAAACAAAATTAAATAGGAATATAAAAATATTTTTAAGAAAATTTTTAATTAAAGATAAAATTTCACACAACTTTACTTAAATAGGAGAGAAATACAAAAATTGCATTTCATTTATTTTAGAAATCTAATGTGTTGCGAAAACTATTTTTCAACTAGTCTTGATTGTGTATGTTTGTGATTCCAGCATTTTATAGGCTCAAGCTGGAAGACTGAACCCAGACTAGGCTTATTACTGAGATCTTGTTCCAAAGGAGAGAAGAAAAGGAAGATGAAAGGCACATTTGTTAAAAGTAACAAAAAGTTTAGTTCTAGGTTTTCCATCTCTTTTGTTGAACTATGCTTTAATTTTATTATGTTGTACTATTTTCTTTGTGGCATTGAGCTTTGAGAGTGTGGTAAGAAGGCAGGTTCACACTGCCCTACATCTTCAGGTTCATAGGTAATCTCAGATAAATTACAGAAAAAGGAGTTTGGGGATTTTAACTTTATTCAGGTTCATCTAGCAGGTATTAAAAATAAACATTACACTAGTACTTTAAATTAAATAAAATTATAAATTTTTACTAGAATAGAAATAAAAAATTAAATAGGGAAATAATTCTAACATGCACTGAACATGAATTGTGTGCTAAAATGGAGTTAATTTGCAATTTAGAAATAAATGAATGGATTTTCCTCTCTATATGTAAATAAATGATAGTTAAGTAAACCTATCTTAATGTTTCCTCAGATATGAATGTGTCATGCTTCACATAAATGGAGCTCTGAGGCCTTCAGATTTTCCTCTCTGTTCTGTTAGGTAAAAAATATCCTGCCTTATGTATTGGGTAGAAAATAATCATTTGGTGTATGGTATGCAATTCCAGCTACTAGATGGGGAAAGACACCAATTTTTTTACATATGCTTAATTAGAATTTAGTATATACCTTATATTGTTCACAAAACCTTTTAATGGTAAAAAATAGAATTTAGTATTTATTTCCATTATTAATATTATATTCCTCACTACAGGAGCAGGACCCGGGAGTAGTAAAATAATGGAAATCACAAACATTTTCTATAGACTTATCATTTGACAAATACTTTTAAACTTTATAAAATTTAATTTGGCTAGATACTTTATTGCTATTAGCTACTTTATTTCTACTGATTTTTAATACTTAGTTTTGGTTTCAGCTTTCATGGAATCTGGTATTAAATCTAGAGCATCTTAATGCTAAAATGCTTTGACCCTAGCTTTATTAACAATATTCTTCTGAATTAAGATGTTATGATAACTGAATTAATAAAATTCATCATAGTTCCAGAGGGGTCTCTATGAGCAGAATTTACACAATCTGTGCCCTAGAATTTAGTTCCACAGTCAAGTTTTTAAAAGCCCTCAACTAGACAGTAATGGTGCCTTAAGCAAGAACCACCCTGTCCCTATCTCAATAGCTGGATGCTAATCAAATCAAATGCTTTCCACTCACTCAAATGCCTACTGGAGTTCTACAGTAGTATCTGGCCAAAGGAATTTTATCTAGAGTGCTTGAAAGGGTTTATAGTGAGAAGAAGCCAACATACATGAGCATAAACTTGGCCAGGTCTCCTGTCCTAAGTGTGAGTATTTTGGATGAATATTTTATAGACATATTTTTTGGAGTGGTTTACTGTAAAACAACTGTTTAATTGAATTAAATCATTGCTGCATTTGTGTGTGCTTTGATAAAATGTGCGCTAACAAAATCATGGTTTAATTTGGAAACTACTGAGTGGTACATCTGTGATCAAAGCCTCAGAAAGACATTTAAAATGCTGAGGCATTTTTTGTTGTTTGTTTTGTGTGTGTTTAATAATATTTCTCTGAGGAGAGTATCTTAGGGCGGTTACACTAATGCCTGATATAGTCCTATAAACTTTATATTGTTAACAAAACAATTTTAATGGTGAAATACTCTTGGCTTTGAGAATAGAATAGAGACAGTAAGTAGAGTAATTCTGGGTTAAAATGCCAACAAATGCTTCTTAGAAACACCATTCAGGAGTGGGGGACACAGCTCAATGGATAACTAACATGCTTTACAAGAATGAGGCCATTAGTTCAGATCCCCAGCAGACACATATGAGGCCCGACATGGTGATAGAATTCTGTAGTTTCAATTGTAGAAATGTGAGAGTGGAACACCCCAGATCTCTAACAGCAAGTCTTGCAAGTCTGTCAACTGGAGATCATGAGAGATTCAGTGTCAACCAAAAACCTGGAAAGCAATGTGCAGAGGCACCACATACAACTGCATATTTAGGTATGACCTCTAGATAAGTACTAGAAGGCATGCAAACACAGAAGTAAAGGGTTTCACCTGGCGTATCATTTAGCTATTGCTTAGCTTTGCAGATTTGATGGTATTAAATTAATCATTAAGTCAAAAGTCCTTAGAATTGTGGTCATGTATACTCCATGATACCTCTATGCTATGAGTGGAACATGTGGTATTATATCTTTGTTTTAAAGCTTTAGGCAGCTACTCCTTTCTCCCACAAACAAAGACAGGGTTGTTATGAATTTACTTTGGCAATAATTTTGTTAAAATGTTAACTATCTACAATTTCATATGCAATGTCTGGACGACGGAAAAGAAGACTTCGGGAGAGGAGGATTGAGAGATGCATAGCTTACTCAGCAGGATGACGACACAAAGGAGAATAGCTATGAGCGCTCCGGTGCTCAGGCCAGCAGCAAGCGTCAGGGCCTCTGCATTGCAGGACTGCATGTTCCCTTGGTTATCACAGGCACACACACGGATCGTGAGAGTGCCAGTGCTGCTTTGAATAGGATAATCATTGTCAAAGATTAAAACTGGCAGTAGGTAGGTGTTCATTTTGGTGCGGCTGTAGCCATCTTTTCGAGTTATGATCCCCGCTGTGTTATCTGGAGGAAAAATAAATTAGGAAAAAAAAATCTTCATACTCATTTACTTCCCTTCATCCTTCTCTCTCTTCTGCTCTTTTTGTCCCTTCCAAACAACCTGACTTTCTGTTTTATTTTCTTTTTATTTCTTTTATTGAGATATGGTCTCATGTACCCAGGCTAGACCAGATCTCATTGTAAGGACCATGATCTTGAACTTGATGTTCCTGAGAAGGTGATGGGATGTCAAAAGAAGTTGCCACACCTTGTTTCATAGTCAATAAAATTTCTTACTTTAATAGTCTATACTTTATAGTTTTATAAATGTGCTTTACCTTTATTGTCTACAATTGTGAAGTTTGGGTTTAGAGGAAATTCTGGCACTGGCTCAAAGAAGAATTTGTGTCCTCGGGGAGGGTCGTCTTTGTCCATTACACTTATTGTTTGAATCAACTGAAACCAAAACATATCCATTAGTTTAATTTAATCTTGCAAAATACAAACAATGATTTGTTAATACAAGAGTTTTTAAGTTTTTGTGTTTTGGAGGAGTTATGCCAGTCTATATTTATATTTTTTATTTAGTTAAAAATTTAAACATAAATATAAATTTTGAAAAAGTGCTTTTATTCATCTATTCTTTTCATATGATAACATTTACTCAATAATAAAAATTCTCTGAAGTTAAACATATGGGGCTCTTCAGTGAATCTTTTTTTTTTTTTTTTTTTCATGACTCAATTATCCACCTTTAAGAAAAATTGACTAATTCAATTAACATGATGCTGTTTCTAAAATTCTGGTTTCTAAACCTGTTTTAATTGCACTTAATTGGAATCTTCTTTCTTCATTAGAAAATTGTTTTTCTAATAAAAGGTGTCCATGAAAAGGCAAAAATAAATATAAAATAAATATTTTATGCTATATTAAAATATTGTAGTGTTAGTATCAATGCCCACATTCTTTTTAACTGTCTTAGGGAAATATTTTTGTTTTTATTTAATTTTATTTTTATTTCAATAGTATGAAAAAATTTAGATCAAGCCTTACTTTTCTGAACTACTTAATGTAGGAAAATATGAACATGAAAACATTTAAAATTGTGTATTAAGGCAAATATTTAATACATCAATTTTTACCTAAAATATATTATTAAGACATTATTAAATATAACCCAATATCAGCTCATTTATAACTCTATATGAGAGCTTTTGGACATGCTATAAATATATTTATTTTCCTATAGTTATAAAAAAGGATTTTAGAAACTCATATTTTCAAAATCACTGAGTGCTTTGGCGAGTGTACATAAAGAAATATAATAACAGTACAACAAATGTCATGCAAACAAAGCAGTGATTTCTGCCTCCCAAAGTTAAATGTTTGTAAGGTTTATAATAACTGTATTTACCTGCCCAGATTTTGCATTTTCACAAACAAATGTTTCATAGTACATGGCAAATTCCGGAGCATGATCATTTATATCAAGAATTCTGATGAAGACAGGAATTTGGCTACTTTGTTTTGGGTTATCTGCAACAAGAACTTAATGTAAGACTTCAGTGCCATGTGGAAAGGAAGCTGTAAAGCCAAGAACTTCATGTAAGATTTCAGTGCCGTGTGGAAAGGAAGCTGTAAAGCCAAGCATTAGTAACTTATAGACTGACCAATTTCCTGTGTTCTCTAGCTCATTTGGATGGCTGACAAATATCTCAACTTTACTAATTGTCATAAAATGGAAAGCATGGTAAAAGAGGAAAATATAATGGAGGATAAGGAAGTAAAACAGACAATGTCCATAAGCTCATGTATCAATTTTGTGAAGCTAAGTGCAATTCAAGTCCATTACTGAAGGTAAAGCATATTTAAAATGTATTGTTAATCCTTAAATAAAAGTTGACAAAAGTATTCACACCCTCTGATTCATTTTATTTCTTAGATATGGTCAATATTTTGACAGTTTCTCAAAGGTCTATTCATTGTCATTTATTATTAATTTGGTGAACCATGCTTAAATGGATATAGCTAGAACATACTTATCTCTGTGGCTGTAATGGTAATGTTATGCCAAGGGGATGATTCCCGGTCCAGGGGCTTCATAGTGAAGATAGAGCCATTTTCTGGGTGAATACTGAAAACCCGGTCCATATCAGTATGCCGGTCAACTGAGTATCTGACAGGAAAGAGACTCAAATTCAGCCCTCTCTGAAATGATATCTTTCTCTATTTCTTAAAGATACAGGAAATTCTTTTATTGATATAACAAAAACATGATTGTAAAATGATGATAAGCTTCTTGGATTTTTACCCTAATAATATCATTATAAAAACAATTTGAGGCTCTAACTATTCCCTTATGACTGTCATGTTTGGGAATGTGTTTAGAGCCATTTCATAAGTAATGGACAATTGTGTATACCTTAAAGTATTAAGTGCTTTTTGCTTTACTGTTTTATTTTTTTTCCTTTTTATTTATTTATTTATTTATTTATTTATTTTGGTTTTTCGAGACAGGGTTTCTCTGTGTAGCCTTGACTGACCTGGACTCTGGACTCACTTTGTAGAACAGGCTGGCCTCGAACTCACAGCAATCCGCCTGCCTCTGCCTCCCGAGTGCTGGGATTAAAGGAGTGCGCCACCACGCCCGGCTCTTGATTTACTGTTTTACATAGCTGAACCTTAAACTTGTTCCAGAATAAGTAGTCATATTAACACGACGGTCAATAATAATGAGTACATTTAAAATAGTTGTAGTGAAGACAGAAAAAAAAAGAACAACAAATGGCAAAAAATGGTCTCACCATCACCTAGTGCCTTGCTTATTTTTCTAGGTGTCTTCTTAAAGGTACTTAAAAGAACACTGCAATCTCATAAATCAGTTCTGTGTATTTGCTTTTGTTGGTTACTTTTGTTTTGTGTTTTCATGTTGTGTTTTCTGGTTTTTGTTTGTTTGTTTGTGCACATTTTCAGACAGGGTTTTGGTAGCCAGGCATTGCTACTCACCGTTTAGCCCAGGCTGTCCTTTAAACCTTGTAGTCCTGCCTTCAACCTTAAAATTATTGGGATTATTTTTGAGGCATGTTCTTTGTATATAACCCATGTTGACGTCTGAGTTGCACTTTTCTATCTTGTCCTCAGCAGGCCTAACCCTGAAGGCACAGACAGTAGACCTAGCAATTGTTTAGATTTTGTCATAAGGCATATGTGACCTTGGGTATTGATATAGATAATACAAAATTTCGTTGAAATTCCTTTTAAGGCTTATTTCTACTTAATGTGCATTTATGTTAATCTACTGCATGCATTCTTGACAATTGGAGACAAGAAGAGGGGTATGTATGGAACAGGAAAAACAGAAAAGTAAAAGCAGCCTGGTTGATGCTGGAAACAAAATCCAGGTCAATAAGACATTTCTTTATACTGTAAATGCAATTCTTAAATTTAATTTTCCCAGTTTAATGAAATGTATGAAAGCACTTGTAAAATTTTATGATAATCTATGAGGTAATTATTTTTTAGTTCTTGATAACCTCATTACAGGTTTTAAGACTCTTAGAAATATGAACAGATTCATCTGAGATGAGAAAATGTTAAGAAATTACCCAGCCTTCTGTTTATTTATATACTTTATTCATTTTGTTTTGTTTTAGTGTGGTTTTGAGGTAGAGTCTCATGAAGCCTGTGTTTCTCTTGACCTCTCTGTGTATATGGGGCAGACCATAATAATCTTATCTTTCTAAATCTTATCACGCAGTTTCTGGAATTACCTCTATACCTAGGAAACTCTTATTTCTAATAAATATATGCACCATTATATAAAAATGATTTTTCCAATATTTATGATTTCCTTTTTATTAAGAGTTATAAAAATTAGCCTGAAAGATAAAAGTAAAACATATTTGTGAGAGCAGGGAAATTAAATCAAAATAAAATAAACAACATACTTGTGTTGAATCAAGTGCAGGTCACAATATTCTCTTGTCAATTTTTCTCTTCCTTGGTGGTAAAGGCCAGTAGTTAACCATTGTCTGATTATGCCCAAGAAGGGCTGGTAATTTAATCCCACTACTTGTAATGAAGGCCACAAAGAAAAAAATACTTTTGCTCCCATTATCTTTTCTCTAGGGGTTAATAAAAGAACTACTTGACTATAGAAAAAATAAACAATAATCCTAACATTACAAAAGTTATGAACTGATGCACTCATAGTTAATGGGGGTTCAAAAGTACTTATGAACATCTGCCAGACACCAACTTCAGTTTAACATTGAACAGAAATACTTTTCAGCTTATGCATTCATGGTGAAGAATCTCTTTGACAATTTGGAAATAAGCTCACTTTTTATCATTAACAGTGCAAACTTCCTGGTCTATTTTTAGGCATTCCCCTCAGTGAAAATTATGTCCCATGATTTTTCAAAGCACAAAGATAATATTCTTTTACAAAGCAGCCAAGTTCTATTTTCAACATGGAATTAGAACACGCTGAGTTACCAATTAATAATAAATACATTGAATTACCATAAATGACCCAATAAAATGTGTTAAGCACTTAACACACAAAAAGTCTCTTCTGTGTCCCAGAAAATGGTTTATAAAATCTATAGTATATTATTAATTTTTCTTCATTGAATTATGAATAACTATCTGAAACAGACTACTTGAGCAAGGAGTGTTTTGTTTGTTTGTTTGTTTTGAAATGCTTCCTGCAGAGAATGGACCAAATTATATTGGTCACATGCAAAAATTCCAAAATTCACAATATAACTCACCTTTAGACTCAGAGCACAAACTTTGTGGTTTTCATTTCACTTATGTTGTATAATCAAACATTAAGCACATTAAAATAATTGTGTTTTTCCTAATATGCAGGAGAATAAACCCCAATTATAAAATGATAGCTGGGATTGTTTTATTGTGTCAAACTCTAGAACATTTTATCAATAACTAGGTTAGTGTAGGCAGAATATGGATTTAATTTCTTGTACACTAATTCTTTTCACAATAGTAGACAGTGAAATTTGTATTTTTATTGTTGAATGGAGGTTGACTATATAATGAAATAACTTATAGCCTCAAAAGAGGGAATGAACATAATTTACAGAGATTAGCAATTTTATTTTTCTGACAGCATTATTATACCCAGAAAGTCAGCATCTCAATAAATCTCCGTCTACCAAAATACTTGTTGTTCTTCCAAAATGACCTCATTCTGCATGCGACTCTCCTGCCATAACCACCTATATCTAAGATTTAAAGGTTCTACCACATCTGGGCCCACTTTCTTTTTTCTCACAACATAGTAAAATAAAGAAACATGGGAAACCCATGGATTTGGTGCAGCTCAAGTTGTACTGTGTGCCTTTTACCAAAACTCAACTCACTCTCTTGCCAATAAATTTGATTTGCTCCTTATTTTCAATTGAAAGCAATTGATTTTCTTCTAAAATAATCATTGAACTTTTGAAATGTTGAAAATAATAATAATTTGAGGAGTCCATAATAACAAATGACGTAAAACAGAGGTGGCGACAGCTGTTAACTGTGACAGTGAATACATGTGACCAGTAGGACATATATTTAAGTCAACAGATTTGATAAACAGAATTATTGAATGGTGGGTGAAAAATAGTTCCTCAGTTTTCTTTTAGAATATGTTTCTGATGCTGATTTTATCCTCTCTTTGTTTAGGGATTCAGCCTTACTTCTTTAATCTTGTTGAATTACTGCTGTTTTTTCTTGTCATTCATTGGAGATCTAAAGATGATCTCATTACATGTTGCACAGTAATGGATTTTGCTGCCTTGTATTTGCAGATACATTTTATTTACTGACAGTTTTGGTGATATAATTGAAAGAACATCATAATTATTGAGGATTTAAGTTAAATTGAATCTCAATCACATGCCCCAAGCCTGAGTTTTAACAACTGGAAACATGTAGATATTTCAGACTCCATTCTATATAACGAAAAAGGGATGAACACTTTATTGTTCATCTTTTGAGCAAAACCATCCCTTTGAAAATATATCCTCAGAACTTACCATATTTAGGACAGATATATACAATTATTCAAAAATTCTGAAGGCATGAATATTATGTTATTTATATGGTAGTTCAATATTGATACAGAAACACATAGAGATATTTAGTGATGGGATATTATCATTAATCATTTTGGAATATAGCTATATTATTTTACTGAAAAATGATTTTTAATACAAGATGAAAATAACTCTGAGAACTAATGGGTGGAGAATAAAGTATGGTTTATTTACTATAAAACTGTCAAATACCCAAAAGAAATTCTATCATACCAAAGAACACTTGCTTAACTATGTTCTTATCGACTTTCATTATAATAGCCAGAAATAGGAAATAATGTCTTTAACTGAAAAATGAATAAAGAAAATATGGTACATTTACAAAATGAAGTTTTTCTCAACTCTTAAAAAAATGTGGCATTAAATTGGCAGGCAAATGGGTGAAACTAGAAAAGATCACCCTGAGTGAAGAGTGAGGTAATCGCAGGTCCAGAAAGACAAATATGGTATGTACCCATTTATAAATGGATACTAGGTATAAGTAAAGGATAATCAAGCTATAATCCACAGACTTAGAGATGCTAAGTAACAAGGAGGCTAAAGAGGGAACACATGAATCCCAATGTGAAAGGGTTACACAGCAGTCATAGCAGGTGGACTAGGCAGCAGACAGCCTGGATAGGGATGAGAACAGGAAGGATCAGGTGGGAGGAGAATGGATGGAGAGAGTATTGGAAGAGAGTATTGGAATGGGGAAGAGTCATCTCTGGGATGAGCTCAAAAGTTAGTGCAGTGGAAATTCCAAGGAATCTATGAGGGTGACCATAGTTATGCACTATTCCTAGTAATGGAATACATGGAGCCAGAAGTGGCCATCAGCTGTAACCAGTGAAGACTTTCAATAGATGGACTGGCCACACCCCAGCCACAAATCCTTCAATCTACAAATTGAGCAATATGTACTTGGGTATAAAGGTGGTGCAGAAATTATGGAAGTGAAAAGGAATGACTGTTCCAGGTTGAGAATCATGCCATGAGAAGGAGCCCTCCCATGACACTACCTGGAAGGCCAGTACTCAGATGCTGAATACCCTAGGACCCTAGGATAGAACCAAACATAATTGACAAAGAGTCAATAAAATGATTCCTATAATACTCTCCTCTATATTACTGTCTAATCCAATTGTTATCAGAAAGGCTTCACCAAGAAACTGATGAAAACAGATGCAGAGACCAAGAGTCAAATATAAGGTGGAAATTAGGGAATCCTGCAGAAGAAGGGGGACAAAGAATTGTAGGAACCAGAGGGGCCACACCACAAGAAATATCAAAGAATCAGCTAACCCAAACTTATAGGGGCTTACAGAGACTGAACTCCCAACTAGGGAACCTTCATGGGACTTACCTAGGCCCTCTGTATTTTTGTTACAGTTGTGCAGCTTGGTGTTCTTGTCACTCTCCTAAGAGTTGGGAGCAGGTATTGTCTCTGACTCCGTTGACTATCTTTAGAACACTTTTTTCTTACTGGATTCCTCTTCTATCATTAATAGAAGATGAAATCCCCCCTCTTAATGCAACTTGATATGCCATGGTTGCTTGATATTTATGGAAATCCTTCAACTTTATGAAGAGCCAGGAGGAGGCATAGATACAGGTGAGGTGGTATGGAGGGGTTGGGGAAAAAGTGAAGGGGAAGGGAGGAGAGAGGGGAAACTGTTTGGGATGTATAAACAAACAAAAACAAATAAACAAGTAAAAGTTTCCTGTGCCTGGAGAGGAAGCTCAACAGTTCAAAGTACAGGTTGTCTTCCAGAAGATCCAGATTCATTTCCTAGCACCCACATGGTGGCTCACAATGTCAATAATTCCACAGCCAAGACATCCGACATTCTCTTCTAGCTTCACTGGGATTATATATTATATATAATATATACACTTCACATACATACAAACAAATAATCCATACACATAACAAATAGATACATAAATTATTTTACTATATTTAATAAATTGTATGAATAACTATTACTATATTATAATAATTTTCATATTATAATTTGTCAAAAGGTATTTTATGAGCAGATGCTTTTCAGAGGTAACATTATTTGTAACAATTTTTAGGTCAGACCAGGAGTTCAATAATAACTTACTGTATACAAAAAAATACAAAACATTTAATTTGATTGAAATATTATGAATTCACTCCAACAAGACAAATAGAACACACATTGTTCTGTTTGTACACAATTTCATCATAAAATGCAGTGTCTTCTTAAAAAGAAATGTTTTAAATTGAAAACAATACAATGAGAGCTCTGATTTGAATAAACAGATACTTTAAGTGACTACAAAAAGCCATTGGGATCTCTTGCAGCATTAACCAAATTTCCAACATGGGAAAACATTAGATAAATAAGGACATGATATTTTTCAGATGTGATGTCATTCAGTAAAGTTCTAGAGGAAAACAATAAGATGAATCATAACATTCTAATAAAGAATATTTTTTATTTTAAAGTTATATTCTCATTTTTAAATAAGTATATGATTTGTTGCATAAACACTAGGCACAATAAAAGGTAAGAAGGAGGGCATAAATTGTACTTTCACAAAGTAATAAAATTATCAAGTGGAAAAAGTTATTGAATCTTTAAAGATACTATTACAAGAACACTAGCCTTTAAAAAAGTTGACAGACTGAAAAGTTACAAGAAAGTGAAATACTAAAATCTGAAAAAAAGAAAACATGATCCATATGAAACAAATTTTGTTTAGTTTTTCTATACAGAACACTTTAAAAACGGTTTAAAATGTTATGTGTATGAGTGTTTTGCTCACATGTATGTCTCTGTGTGTATCCAGTGCCTACTAAGGTCAGAATGGGGCATCAGAACACCTAAAATACATGTTATTGATGGTTTGAGCTGCCATATGGGTTCTGGAAATCAAACAAAGGTCTTCTACAGGAGTAACAAGTGCATCTAACTGCTAAGCCATATGTCTAGCTAGAACACTTTATTCAAATCATTGTTATTAATAATATCTGTTAATGTGTTACTCTTTAGAATTTTTCTAACTTTGTAAATACACTATCAAATTTCATGTATATGTATATGCACATATATTTACCCTTAAGAGCTCAGGGCAAAACAAAAATCAGTAATTATATATTGCAGCATTGCGAAAAATAGATAAATTCATCTTCAGTTTTCAATAGATTTCCATTTAATAAATCCAAGTCCCTAGCCATGTGACCCATACACAAAACAAATAGAAACATAAAATATTTTACTATATTCAATAAATTGTATAAGTATGTATAACATAAGATAAATGTCAATATTGTTTTCTATTGTATTTTCTCTGTTTATGATAGTATGGTATAATTACATATATTCCTACCTTCATTTCCTCCTTTTTAAACCTCCCATATACCCCTTCTACCTCTTTCCAAATCATTTCTTCTTTTTCATTTATTGTTGTTATAAACATACATGAATTTATATGTACATGTATGTATTTCTTCTAAGTAGTACATAGTTTTATATATGATACTGCAATCACATTTGCATTCATCAAAGAAACGTGACACTTCTATTTAATAAGTTTTATTTAAAGCATAAGGACATATAGAATTACATATTTAGGTATACTGAAACCAATTTTCACATTAAAATTATCTGTAGTTCATACTATAACATATTTAAAAACAGGAATATTTCTTTTTATTCTAATTAACCTAAAACTTGTCAATAATTAAAATAATTGATAATAAAAACAAAATTATAATAGAGAAAAGTCCACAGCAAATGATGATGAGGATTAGGGAAATGGAATCCCCATTGCAGGTGGTTTGATGACCTGGTATATCTACTACGGGAGTCAATATGGAGGTGCCTAGAAATGAAACTTAAATTGGCACTTGAGAAAGAGCTCAGCAGTTAAGACTGTATATCCCATTTGTATAGGACTTGAATTTATTTTACAGAACCCATGTTAAAGGGCTTATAGATGCCTGTAATTCTAGCTCCAATAGAACTTCTGGCCTCAGAGGATACATTGCACACAAATACACAGACATACAAGACACATACAAGTGCATAATTAAAAATAATGAAAGAATCCTTACAAGGCACCAACTAAAAATAGTGCTATCATATCACACATTGTGCCTGTGAACATACTTAGAGGATTCTTAGTCAGTATATTACAAAGATACATTCACATTCATGGCTGTATCTATCTATATCTATATCTATCTATCTATCTATATCTATATATCATATATATATATATATATATATGTATATATGCCTGGATATAAAACTAGGGCACATGGCCATCAACAAATAAGTTGATAGGGAATATGTGTTGCATATAAGCAATGGAAATGGAAGGAGGGAAAACTGTGCTCAGGATATATGGTATAAGTCAAGAATCTATTTTTGATAAAAAAAGAGAACTCTTTAGTTTGGTTGGATTGATAACTAATCCTCTGATATGAATATGTGTTACCAACAACTCCAAAGAGGTTGCTACCTCAACAAGCATAATCTCATCAAGATAGTGGACTTATGTAATATTTCTGGAAGAATCTGATCATCAGTAATGTTTTGAACTAAGTTATAACACAGGACAGGATAGTAATCATATCCTTTAGGTAAAACTATAAAGGTATATTGCTGGCCTTACCAACTGAAAACAAATTGCTTCTGGAGAGCTTTGTGGCCAGGGAAAGAGAGAAAAGATTGGCTGGATCAATAGTTGTATATCATGAGTTAGAAGATGTGTTAATCTGCTCAAGTAACAACACACATCTTTTACAGCAGCTGCTACTGGAGTCACTACTTGATTGAGTTTTTAACAGCCCACTGGCATTCTACATGATCAATCTGTCTTCTGCACTGTCCAGACAAAAGAGTGAAAAGGAGATGTGTTGGGAACAACCATCCTGCATCTCTCATGTCTTTGATGAGTTCAGTTATTAGCGCTATTACTCCAGGAATGTAACTGGTTTGTATTGTTTTTTGTTTCATTATTTTTCCTGACAGGAGCTACTCTAAAGGCTTCCATTTAACCTTTACAAATATAATACCCTCGATACCACAAGTCAGGAACCATATGTGAATTTGGCAAACTCAATATATCTAATTCAATCGCACATTCTAGGACTGGAGAGAAAATCACAAATTTTTTTCAGAGACCCTCTGGACCTACTGTGAATCAGACTTCACATAAAACCCTACTGACTTAACTTCATAAGTTCCTCCTTTAACTGGAGGGTCACATTGTTTCTTGTGGTCTTAGGGAATCAATATTAATTTCAAGCCAATAAAATAGATCCCAGAATATCTGGATGTTTCCATTTTTCCACTGTTCAATTATACTTGTTACAGGCCATAGGTTCCTCTAAGGAAGGACTCCAGAAAGACTATCAGAGGGAGGTAATGCCTCTGAGGAACAGTCATAGGGGAGGGGAATAAGGGGAAAATGGGAGGGAGGGAAGAATGGGAGGATACAAGGGATGGGATAACCATAGAGATGTAACAAGAATAAATTAATTAAAAAAATCAAAAAAATAAAAATAAAAATGTAAATATATATATATATAAAAAGAAAAACTCTCAGACATTTTATCAAATCCTTCATCAGGGAAGACTTCCCATGTCTTCATTCAAAGAATTTGGGGTCCGCAAACTGATTCAAGTCTAAAAATTAGGTCACAAGATTGAGATTCCTTTTTCCATGATTGAATGTGGCATTTTTATTTGTGTGAGAATGTTTTGCTTATGCATATCAAACAAAATACAGAGGGATTATTATATATTTCATGCCTGGAAACCCTGTGATTGATTAGCCAATAGCAAATGACCATATTAGTTATTCAAGCACAAAAATTATCATACCTGTGCTGATCATTATGGGTCAGCGTGTTATGAACCCTGTTTGCCTATGCTGTGCACTACAATAACAACAATCACCTTGTCTTTGGAAATTCAGTACTGCCACATGACCTGCTACTAGCAGTGGGGGGTATTAAAGCCATTACATTAAAGCCAAGATGAGGAGCAGCATCTTGATCCTAGGGTCTGGAACAAGGAAATGGCTGACAACAAAGCTCTTCAAATATGCTGGTGTACCTCTCACCAGTTTGTGTTGTCCAGAACTAGTGAAAGGCATATCATTTGGGCCTTCACATTTTAGAGGATTAGCTTTTACACAGTATGCTCACTTCAGAGCTGTTTTCTCAATATAGAAAAATCTCTTCATCAACACTAAGCCAAGGGTTAATAGGCATCTCCTTTTTAGGGAAATCCAACTGTCCAACGACTTCAGTGGGCCAATTTTTATAAAGCCAAGTACTTCAGCCAACCACTCAAACTTTCACACTTCTTTTTAAAATGTGCAAGCTTCCCTATTAAGTATAGAATCTCCACTCAATGGGCTCACATTCAAGGAATTCACCGATCTTACCATTCTCTCTGGCATTCTGAAACAGCTAGCCTGATATAAAGATTGAGTGGCCTTTTAAAGACACTATTACAGTGCCAATTATGAAGCAGCAGTCTGGAGGTCTGTGGAAGTGTTCTCCATAAGATGGTATATGCTTTTAATCAATGTCTTATATACATTATATTTCTCCCAGAGAAAGAGCCATTGGTCCAGAAATAAATGGGTGAAAAAGGGAATTCTTCCATAGTAGTATCACCTCCAGTGACCCAATTTTAATATTTGTTTGCTTTCTGTTCCTAAGTTCTCCTGGAAAAAAAATGTTGTTCTTCAAGAGAGTGGAGGACTACTGCCAGGAGGGACAATAACCATTCCATTGAATTGGAAGCTCAGATGTCCCCCTGGCTGTTTTAGGCTTCTGATGTCTGTAAGCCAACAGGCTAAGAAAAAAAAATAGCAGTGTAAGTAGGGTGACTGATCCAGTTTACCAGAGAAAGCTGAATTTCTTTTCTACAATGTATGTAGGAAAGATTATGTCAGGAGTGCAGGAGATCCTTTAGTGTGTCTCTCAGTGTTATCATACCCTGTGGCTATGATCAATGGGAAAATACAACAATATAATCAGTCAGGATGACAAAGGACATAGTCCCTACAGAAACGAAGGTATAAGTCACTCCTCCAAGAACAGAACCATAACCTGCTGAGATGCTTTTTTGAAAATGGACGAAATACAGAGTGGGTAGTAGAGGAAGGTAGTAAAAAAAAAAAAAAAAAAAGATAAAGTCACTTGACCAGTTGCAGAAACAAGGGTTATCATTGACATAAGTGTTTTTGTCATATATTGTTAGGAATATATTTGTGCAGATATTTGTGCTTTCTATCATTGATTTTTTTATTGCTTAATGTAATGACACTTAAAGAAATATTGGTGGTAATAATACTTAAGATTGAGATACTAAAATAATGTTCTTCAAGGGATATTTCCAAGTATAATAAGATTTACAATGCTTTTGTGTTTGCACATGGAATAGTTACATGATTGTGACCTAGTTACGTATATGTAATTTTACATGGCTTAGTAATATCATTTTAAATTTAATTATGACCTGGTTATTATTTTCACTTGGAATTAAATCTGACATAGGAAGGTATGGTTGTTTGCCGAAATTATATGGGGTGGACTTCTGATGGCTAATTTTGGTTGCTAACTTGACTACATCTGATATTAATTAAAACCCACGGTTTTGGATAAACATGTGAGAGAGTTCTTTTTTAATTAAATTATTTGAAATGAGAAGATCCAGCTTTACTCTAACCCATACTTTTTTGTGACCATCAATTAAATGATGTAGAAAGGGGAAGTTTTAGTTCTTTGTCCATTTTCCACTATGGGATTCTTGGACTTTCTTATAGGCTTGATATCTTTTAATCCTCAACAAAATATTTATAGCTAATGAAATTGTCTACTAAGTATAGTGGAGATACAGTAATGGAATAAATAGCACTATTTAAAAATATTTCTAATTTAAACTTAAATTTTTAAAGATTTTTTTCTCATTTTCCTGCTTTCATCGGAAATAGATTCTCTTTTCCTAGATTATATTTCAATTGCGATTTCCCCTCCCTGTAAGCCTCTCAGCTTTTTTACACTTCCTTTTCCTTCTGAATTAACTCTCTTTATGTCTTTCTTTAAAAAGGAACAGACTTCTAAACTATAAAAATCAAATGACATAATAAAATTTACTACTACTACTACTACCTCTGTTGTAGTAGTAGTAGTAGTAGAAGTAAAATCATATGAAAATTGGACACAGAAATGAATCCCAAGAATAGACATAATAAGTGAAAATCTCATTCTCACACTCAAAGTTTTCATAGAAAACTAAGCTAAAAGCTAAAATATACTGGTAGAATTCTTGGTCCAAACTTATTTATGCTTTTTTCTTGCTGCTCAACAGAATAATGGATAAAGAAAATGTGATACATTTACAAGATGGAGTATTACTCAGCTGTTAAAAATAATGACAGTGGGGATCCAAGATGGCGGAAGCAAATATAGTATCTGATCTGCAGGACAGAATCTATGGACCTGGCTGGGAGCTGCAGACTGCAAGACCTGTAGATCCCTAGGTGAGTGGGGTCCACACAGTGCAGAGCACATGTGGGTTCAGCCTCAGCCCATAGAGGACAGGAGCCCAGTCCCCAGAGTCTGGACTCATACCCACCTTCATGCTGCAGCCATGCTATATATCACAGACTCCGGTTATGGGATTTAACCGTGCACCAGAGATGGGATCTGCTGGCCTGGGGGAAAACCCAGGAAAATGGGTTAATCTGACCTCAGACCACCTTGCCTGTTTTAGAAAACACCAGGGCCAGCAGCCACACAGGCACGGTATCCAAAGCCCAGCGCAGACTTTTGTGCCCTGCTATACCTGCACTCTTTCTCTCTCCCTCTCTGACTGATTTGTGGGCTATAGAGAAACAGTGTCAGTGTCTGCTGGCCAAGGGGTAGCTGAAAGTGAGGATCTGGGATAGATCAGACATCACATCATCCTGCCAGTCCATAGAGGGCCCAGGTGGGGGCCGGGGCAGCTGTGGACACATTCTCCAGCTACAGCTCTATAGAAGTACTCTGGGATTGACTGATCTAAGGCAGCATGGCCCAAAGGGACCCAGCAGAAGCCTAGCCACCCACTCAACCCAGGGAACCATTCCCATATGCTCAGGTGGGACTCAACTGTCCTGACCTGATGGAGTGTGACGGCAGGGTTTTCAAAGCCCAGCCAGAGACAGAATAACTGGCTATACGTATACTACCTTGAACTGATTCTTGGGCTGCAGAGCACCAAGATCAACTTCTGTTGACCCAGTAGGGACTCTAGAGTATAGAGCAAAGTCCCTTGGAGCTGAAACCATGTCACCTTCCTGATCCAGTGAAGGGTTCCCTGATCCCCACCAGTGAGGGTTCTTGGCCTGCAGTCACTCAGGAACAAACTACTGTCAACAATCAGTGAAGGACACTAGAAATTATCTGCAAGTGTCAGAGAAAGGAAAAGGACTAAAGGACAGTGTTAAAACACAAACAACAAAAACCAGAACAACATGGCATCTCCAGAACCCAGATATCACAAAGAATTAAACCCTGGGAACTCAAACACAACGGAAACATAAGAAAATCTCCTGAAATCTTCAGTATTGTAGATAATAATGGAGGAAATGTATAAAATCCATAAACAAATGCAGGAAGATGCAGCCAAGCAGAGTGGAGTGAGGATATTAAAGAGGCCTATAGAGAGGAAATGAAGATATCACTAGAAGAAATTCAGATAAGTACAAATAATCAGAAGAAGGAAATCAATATAACAGTTCAAAATCTGAAGATGAAAATGGAAACAATGATCAAAGCACAAACATAAGAAAGCCAGGAATGAGGAAACCTAGAGAAGAAAGCAGGAAACTCAGAGGTAAGCTTCTCTAACAGAATCCAAAAGATGGAGTAAAGAATCTTGGGGGTAGAGGATACAGTTGTGAAATTGATGCAACCATCAAAGAAAATGTTAAATCTGAAAAATTCTTGACACAAAACATCCACAAAATCAAGGATACCATGAAATGACAAAAGCTGAGGATAACAGGAATTGAGGAAGTGAAGATGCTCAGCTCCATGGCCCAGAAAATATTTTCAACAGTACCATAGAAGAAAATGTCCCCACTTTAAAGAGGGAGATGCATATAAACACACAACAGGCAGGAAAAACACAAAATAGAATATGCTAGAAAAGAAAATCCTCCTGTCATGTAATAGTCAAAACACAAAATGGACAGAACAAAGAAAAAATCTTAAAAATGGAAAGAGAAAAAGGCCAAGTAACATATAAAGGCAGACCTATAAGAGTAACGGATGAATTCTCAGGAGAGACCATAAAATCCAGAAGGGCCTGGGTAAAGGCCCTGCAAACCCTAAGAGACCACAGGTGCCTGTCCAGACTACTCTACCCAACAAAACTTTCAATATCCATTGATGGAGAAAAAAGATATCCCATGATACAAACACATTCAAACAGTACATATCCACAAATCTGGCCCTACAAAAGTTACTAAAAGGAAAACTCAAACACAAACTGACAAACTACAACCAAAATAACACAAGAAATACATAACTTCACTGTTGCAAAACATAACCACCCACACATTCTACCCCAACCTCCATCAAAATCAAGTCACTTAAGAGTCACTGGTCATTAATATATCTCAACATCATTGGTGTTATTTCTCTGATAATAAGACACAGGCTAAAATAATGTATGCATAAACAAGACCCAACATTTTGCTACATTCAAGAAACACATCTCAACCATAATTATAGACATTACCTCAGGTAAAAGGCTAGAAAATGTTATTCCAAGCAAACGGACATGATAAGCATGCTGGTATAATCATTTTAATATCTAATATAATAGTCTTTCAACTAAAATTAATCAAAAGAGATGAGAAAGGAAACTTCATACTCATCAAAAGTAAATTCAATCAAGATGACATCACAGTTCTGAACATCTATACTCCCAAATTTTGGTCACCCACATTTATAAAAGAAATATTAACAAAGCTTAAACCACAAGTTGATCCCCACACATTAATAGTGTGAGACTTCAATACCAAAGGACAGGTGAATGAAACAGAAACTCTACTGAGAAATAGTGATACTAACCAATGCCGTGTATCCAATGGATCTAACAGATATCTACAGAACTTTTCACCCAAACACAAAAGATTATACCTTCTTCTCAGCACCTCATGGAACCTTTTCCAAAAATTATCTTACAGGAGGTCACAAAGCAAGCCTCAACAGATACAAATAGATTGAAATAATACCTTGTATCCTATCAGATCACAAATGGACTAGTGGTGGACTTCAACAACAACACAAATTTAAAAAAAAAGCATAAACACACATGGAAACTAAAAAACTCTCTACTAAATGACAACTGGGTCAGCAACGAAATAAATAAATAAATTAAGGATTTCCTAAAATTCAATGAAAATGAAGTTAAAACATATTCAAATTTATGGGACACATTGAGAAACGTTCTAAGATGAAAATTTATAGTACTAAGTGCTTTCATGAGAAATTGGAAATATCTCATATAGGCAACTTAAGGATACATACGGAAGCCCCAGAAAAAAAAAAAGAAGCAGAAATACCCAAGAGAAGCACACAGCTTGAAATAATCAAACTCAGGACTGAAATCAATAAATTAAAACAAAGAGGACAATTCAAAGAATCAACAAAACCAGGAGCTGGTTCTTTAAGAAAATCAACAAAATATACAAACCTTTAGCCAAGCTAACTAACAGGCAGAGAGACGCTATGCAAATCAACAAATTCAGAACTGAAAAGGGAGAAAACAATAGACAGTGAATCAACACAAAGAATCACTAAGTCCTACCTCAAAGGTTCATATGCCACAGAATTTGAAAATTAAAGGGAAATGGACAATTTTCTTGATCAATTCAGTTGTCAAAGTGGAATCAAGGTCAGATTAACAAGTTAAATAGTCTTATTTCTCCTGCAGAAATGGAAGCAGTTATTGAAAACCTCCCAACAACAGCAACAACAACAAACTTCTACCAGACCTTCAAAGAGCTAATACCAATACTCTTCAAGCTACTTCACAAAATAGAAATGTATAGAACATTACCAAATTCATTCGATGAGGCCACAGTCATGTTGATATCTAAACCTCACAAAGACTCAACCAAGAAAGAGAATTTCAGACCAATTTCTCTTATGAACATTGATGCAAAGATACTCAATAAAGTACTCACAAAACAAATACAACATATCAAAGATATCATCCACCAAGACCAGGTAGGCTTCATTCCAGGCATTCAGGAATGGTTTAATATATGGAAATCCATCAATGTAATCCATCATATAAACAAACTGAAAAAAAAAAACCCACATGATCATCTCCTTAGATGCAGAAGAAACAGTTGATAAAATCCAACACCTATTCATGTTAAAGTTTTGGAGAGATCAGGGATACTAGACACATACCTAAACATAATAAAGGTTATATACAGCAAGCCAATAGCCAACATCAAATTAAATGGAGAGAAACTCAAGGAAATTCCTCTAAAATCAGGGACCAGACAAGGCTTCCCATTTTCTCCATATGTCTTCAATATAGTTCTTGAAGTTTTAGCTAGAGCAATAAGACAACAAAAGGAGATCAAGGGGTTCCAAATAGAAAAGGAGGAAGTCAAATTATCCCTATTCCCAGATATATTACAGTGTATGTAAGTGATTTCCAAAATTCCACCAGAGAATTTCTACATCTGATAAATACATTCAGCATAATAGCTGGATAGATACAAAATTAACTCAAAAAAGTCAGTAGCCTTCCTGTATATAAATGGCAGTCATGCTATGAAAGAAATTAGTGAAACTACACCCTTCACAATAGCCACAAGTAAAATAAAGTATCTAGGAGTAACTATAACCAAGAAAGTGAAAGACTTGCTTGAAAAAACTTCAAATCTCTGAAAAAAGAGATTGAAGGTGAAATCATAAGATGGAAAGATCTCCCTTGTTCGTGGATCTGTAGAATTTACATAGTAAAAATGGCCATCCTATCAAAAGCAATTTACAGAGTAAGTGCAATCCCTATCAAAATACCTACAAAATGTTTAAAGATATTGAAAGATCAATTCTTAACTTTATATGGAAAATCAAAAAAACAGAATAGCCAAAACAATCCTGTACAATAAAATATCCTCTGGAGCACTCTCCATTCCTTATCTCAAGCTGTACTATAAATTAACAACAATTAAAACAGCATGTACTAGCACAGCAACAGGCTGGTAGATCAACGGAATCGAATCAAAGACCCAGAAATAAACCCACACACATATGGACACTTGATTTTTGACAAAGAACCCAGTCTATTCAATGGAAAAAGGAAAACATCTTTAACAAGTGGTGCTGGTCTAACTGGACAGCTACATGTAGAAAAATGCAAATACATCCATATTTATCACTATGCACAAAACTCATTTCAAAGTGGATCAAAGGCCTCAACATAAAACCAGAGACACTAAATCAGTTAGGATAAAAAGTGAGGAAAAGCCTTGAACTCATTGGCATAGAAGACAACTTCCCAAACATAAAACACAAACAACCCAGCCTCTAAGGATAGCAATTAATAAATGGGACCCCATGAGGCAGAATACACTGTCAACAGACAAAGCTAGAGCACACAGTCTGGGAGAAGATCTCCACCAACCCTCCATCTGACAAAGGACTAATATCCAAAATATATAAAGAGCTCAAGAAATTAAACAACATCAAATCAAATAACACAATTAAGAAATCAGGCTTAGAACTAAACAGAGAATTCTCAACAGAGTAATATCCAATGTCTGTGAAACACCTAAATATCCTTAGTCATCAGAGAAATGCTAACCAAAATGACTCTGAAATTCCATATTACACCCATCAGAATGGCTAAGATAAAAAACTCAAGTGACAGCACATGCTGGTGAAGATATGGAGAAAGGGGAAAACTCCTTCAATGCTGGTTGGAATGCAAACTTGTACAACAACTTTGGATATCAATCTGGCACTTTCTCAGAAAACTGGTAATAGGGTTACTTCAAGATCAAGCTATTCCACTCATTGGAATATACCCAAAGATGCTTCACCACACAATAAGGACATATGTTCATCCATGTTTATGCAGTCTTCCTTGCAACAGCCAGAATCTGAAAACAACCTAGATGTCTCTCAGTCAAAGAATGGATTTTAAAAAACTGGTACATTTACACTCAGCTATTAAAAATGAGGAATTCCGGAAATGTACAGGCAAATGGATGGAACGAGAAATGCTCATCCCGAGTGAGTTAACCCAGACCTAGAAAGATACACATGTTATATAATGATTTATGTTTAGACACTAGCCCAACAGGGATGTCTCCTGAAAGTCTTCACTTGGGATAGATTCTGGGACTTCCTATTGGGACTTCAAGTAAGAGAAGTATGGGAGAATGGCGAAATAGAAGGATCCAGAAAGTCCTAGAAACCTACAAATAGACCATCAAGGTTGCCGGATCTGGACCAAAGAGTGTCTGCTTAAAATACTGTACCAACCAAAGACAACACATGCATTAATCCAAGACCCTCTATTTAATCTAGCCAATAGATGGCACATTCTCCACACTTGTGTGGAGATTGGGGACTCACTCTACCCTGAACTTTGGTGCCCTCTATTTGACCACTTCCTCTTGGTGGGGAGGCCTGGTGGCTCTCAGAGGAAGGGGAAGCTGGCTACTAGGATGAGACCTGATAGGCTGTGATCATATGTTGTGGGAGGAGGTCCCCTTCTGTCACAGACCTAGGGGAGGGGAATAGGGTGAAAGGAGGAGGGAGGAATGGGAAGATATGTGAGGGAATAACAATTGAGATCTAATCTGAATAACTTACTTAAATTAAAACAATAAATTACAATGAAAAAATAATGGTAGCATTGAAAACAGCATCCAGAGCAAGATAACCCAGACCCAAAAAGAAAACATGGTATATATTCCCTTATATGTGCTTATTAACTGCTATGTTAATGATAACCAAGCTACAGTCTGTTGACTCTGAGTGGTTAGGTGTGGAGAGTCTCGCTAGCAGGAGGAAGTAGAGCTGATTTCACAGGTGGATTAGAATAGGGATGGAAACTGAGGGTCAGGTAGCTGGGGGAGGAGAGAGAGGGTAGAAAGAATGCGGGAGGGAGAGCTAGAATTGAGGTACATTGAGGGATGATATGGAAACACTGTACTAGAACATGTGAAGGTGATCCTAATGAAGTCTCCTAATATCGGATGATACTAAGTCTCACCTGGCCATCTCTTGTCAACAAAAAAGGCACCCAGTAGCAGGACTGTATAGCATTCAATTGAATTGTTGAATAAAGAGGGTCTCATGGAAATCCCTAGACTTCCCAGGCTATTGCCAAGATAAGGAATTGTTCTCTGAAAACTGATAGCAAGGTCCCTTTGCTGAGGACAATACCCACACAACTCACTGAACATGGAAGAGTCAAGCTGCCCTCAAGGAGCTTTTCACTCTTAAGCTCTAGTGCAGTGGTTCCCAACCTGATCACTGCCCCCTTTTGGGTGTAAATGATACTCTCATAGGAGTCACCTAAAACTACTAGAAAGCTTAGATATTTTATTGCAATTTATAACAGTAAAAAAATTACAGTTAGGGAGTAGAACTGAAAATAATTTTATGGCTGTGCATCACTACATTATGAGGAACTGTATTAAAGTTTCACAGCATTAGGGAGGTTGAGCACCTCTGTTCTAGTGTCTTTGGAGCAACAAGATATTCTACAGGTTACCAGAAAAGAAACTTTGAACACCAACCAGCCACAAAACCAGTGTCCTATAATCTGTCCTTCCTGAAAAATATGCTAGGGCAATATTGGCACAGAACTTGTGGAAGTAACCAACAAATGTCTGATTTAACTTAAGGTCCACCTAATACAATTGAACCCATACTTGAAACTACTAGGGTATCAAAAAGCTAGAGATTAGACAGTCCAAGGATGTAAGGTAATACCAATTACTCCAGGTATAAATAGAAACAGTATCAACAAATGTGTCTCTTTTATTTTCTGCTATACTCATAGTTCAGTGCCCTATTCAGTCATAATCAGAGTAACTTCATCTGGCTGCAGATTGGAACAGATGCAGAGACTCAGAACCAGACATTACAGATAGAGTGTAAATGAGATATGTCTATCAAATACCTCTGCTCTAAAGAAGTAAGACACAAAGGGGATGGAGAGCCAGAACAATGCCATCAAAATTAACTAATCAAGGCATATATGAACTCCCAGTGAGCAAAACAAGTCTATCTTGATATTTCTTAATGGATAGTTTATAAAAAGTATTTAAATTTCAGAAGCACTACTTTCTGAAATGGTGAATCTATAAATCAAATTTGAAAATTATTATACCTTACTTTTGCCTTTCCTGTTGTTCTTACCTTATCTTTTTAGGAACACTTTCAGTGGATATGTGAACATAATAATAAAGTTATCCATCAAATTTTTGATATGTAGTATTTTATTTTCTATTCTTCTGAGATCAGACATGATTGACCATCACAGGTTAGTATGGCCTTAGACGTGTCTATTCTAACACAGTATAGTTTTATAAATATTTATAAAAATTTACTATAAAGTTTCTATTCAAGACATTCATTTCTATATATTTATTTTATATATTTTAATATAAACCATCTGATACTTAGCTATTTATTAAATCAATTGTCTTTTAAAATATACTTATTGAACAACATAAACTTTTACATTGATTTTATTCTAGAAAAAGAATTAATAAAATTATCACATTACTAATTAAGAGATTAAAATTTGTGGCTGAGTCTAAAATTTACATCTTGTCCATATTTTAGAAACTAGATATTCTGCCATGGGATAATTATTAAAATGCCTAATATTTCCATATTATTACTCTTGGTAAAGTATCATAATGTCCCAAACCTGGAATATTCAGAAGAAAACAGAGGTGAGAATGGATGTTTAGGATGTATTTATTGTTCTGATTCACACAATTATACAACTTCAGTTGTGATGTAAGTATTAAAATGGATTGCAGGATTATACAAGTAAATATTTTTTTCAAGTACTTACTTTATTATGTTGTTCATAGAATCTGGGTCATATGCAATGACTTGTCCAATGATGCTTCCCTCTTTCACATCTTCATCCACTTCCATCAAGTAAGAGAGCTTACTGAACACAGGGGGCTCATCAACATCTTCCACAGATATCTTAACCATGACAGAGTCTTTGAAAGGTCCAAGGTGTAAGAATCGAGGATCAGGGTGCGTGTTACTTGCATCCACTCTTAAAGTGTACAACATTTTCTTTTCAAAATCTAAATTCTGAGTTTTAAGAAAGTAACAAATGTTAGGATACATTGGAAGACATAGCAATCATTGATGATATGAATGTTTAATAAACTCTTAAAGTTAATATTAACTACTTCTAAGCAACTATCCCAATTATTATTTAATGATTTTGTCTAATGAAATAGTATATTTGCTTTATGCTTATACAATATAACTGTAGTGGAATATGTAGTGAATTAACATCCACTAGGCAATTCACTTCAATTTTCTAAGCAAGTTAAATAAAGTATTATCTAAATAAATACTGATTAAATAGCAGCATTATTAAAGTTAATACTATTAAAATCAGAAGATTGACTAAAACATACATCTAGAATAATTTTCATATTTCATCAACTTGAATATTTAGAAAAGAAACATATAAAGGAAAGACAGGAAAAGTAAGACTAATTATTAGCTATATCAGTCTTTACATTGTTGCATGTCATTCTCAAGTACTTAATTAAAAATCAAGAAAATACACAAAAATCAGATCATATGGCATAGGACCCCCTGATACTTTGACTACTAATCCTCAGGTAGGAGGTGTCAAGGTCAATTCTCGCTCTTAATTTACTCAATTTTACATAGATGACCTCACTTACAATAAAAGATTTGAGAAATATATCAAGTAACAGTGATGTGTCTGTGTCTATTGTTTGTTCCACAAAGAAACACAAAGCATGTACCCTTGAGTTTTCTTGGGGTCTGATTCTTGTCTATGACAAGCAGACCCATTTGAGCAGGAGTAGCAATGTAAATATCAGGACATATTTGAAGTGAAGTCAGTTTTCCTACTTTCTGTGAATGATGGACAGCAAATAAGATGATGAAAAGTAGATCCATCATTGTTTTTATCTGTACTGAAAAGCAACAATAAAATAAAGAGCACTGAGTGAAAATAAGAAGACAGCCAAGAGACACCTGTTTGACAGTTATGATCCCTTCCTGTGTATCTTTGTCAGTGATCACAGCAAACATGTCAGATCCTTCTCCTTCTGAAATGCTGTATTCCAGCTCGGCATTTTCCCCTGTGTCAGGATCATTGGCTTTTATCCTTCCAAGATGGGTTCCAAGAGGTGCAGACTCCAGAGAATTAAATTGATAAGTGCCTGTAAATTAAATCATAGCTTCCTTCACTTTCTACTTAGGATGAACAAAATTTCTGTTCCCATCTTAGTAAAGTGATTTAAATTGAGAGACATTTGCATCATATTGAATTGTATGCTGTCAAAAGCTATAGATTTGTGAAGTGGAAAAATAATGTATAGAAGTTTATTTTTTTTCAGATTCTACATGAGAAGTATAATTTCCAGGAAGACTAAAAGGATGTTCAATGTTACTTGAAGAGAATGTGGAAGCCTGCTGTACGGATCCAGAACATTTGGTCTAACATCCGTGAAAACAAGTTGCTTGTGTCTTGATTAAGACTCTAAATATTGCCACAATGCATTTCAAATGTATTTAGAATAAAAGAAGAAAGGTCCATAATTTGAGAAGTTGCATGTCTATTCTTTCATTCTAAGACAGTTGTAGAAAAATAATTTTGAAGCCAAAATGTCATTATTATGGTTATTATTGCTTATGTATGTTTAATTTTAATGTATTTAAGTAGTACATTATTCATGTTTAATACAGATTCAGACATATATCAAAATCTGTTCTTTCATAATGACAAACATTGTATTTGCAAACTGTTTATAAATGTGTAAATAAGGAAATAGAAAATGAAAATGTTAAATTTGGCTCCGGGCATTTATTAAGTCAAAAAGTCTGTATAGTAGCATGTTGAGTCCTTACAAAGCAGCATCTCAGTTAAATTGTTTTCACAGAACAGCCCAAAATAAATTATCTTGCTGAGTTGTGAAAAAAGATAGTACAGAGTTCATTCTCTGACTTCAAAGTCTAATCTCTTTCCAGTGATTTTTGTGGTTATGAATTGCAGGTTTTAAGTCTCACTGTGGGGCTTTATATTCATTTCGCTAAAATTTAATGTCACAATCTAGTCAGTAAAACAAGAAAATTGTGAAAACTGTGGAACTTGTGAATGTATATATTCAATTTACTTCCTGGTCCAGAACTCAGCATTTTATCAGTATTATAGTGGAAACATATCTTTTGTTAGCATCGTAAGAGACAACATAAACTTCAGTATGAAAATTCATCCAGTTATACACTTATAGTATATTTTGAGAAACCAAATGGAAAGTTGAGGTGACAACTGCAAGTGAATTTATTGATATTCACATTTCACTAAAATAAATAACACTAAAATTTAACAGTTTGTTCTATACTAGATGACTTCAATGTTAACATTATCATAATCAAGTTTTCATGACTTTGTAAGTTAACCAAAAGAATATTAAAATGCTGCCAATTTAACCCACATACATTGCTTTAAAATAGATCCTGTTTTCAAAGATGATAAAATACCAATCTGTGTTTTAAAATTCATCACATGAAGGCTAATAATGCTTGTTTATAAGTTAGCTAAGAACTGTGAACAGTGTAGATGTTGAATGTAAACAGGCAGACTTTTGCGCCCACAGTCCAACCCTGTGTGATCATAAGAAGGGTGGGATGGCAAGAGTAACTGTGAAGATATCAGCTTGAAAAGCTTTCTTGCTCATCAAAAGCTAGCAAAACATCAAGTCGCAAGCAAGCCTCATTTTATTTTCTTATATACCTACTCAGGAATATGTATCATCACTTCTTATTAATAAGAAAATTTATCTTTTTCTTTTTAGGAGAGAGGTACATTAATAGGCTCTCAGCAAAGAGACTAGAAATGCAGAAGTTCTAGACTAGAAGTGTGTTTGAGAACAGTCCCATGACACCCTCAGTATAGACTGCCTTACTCTGTGGAAACCGAGGAGGGTTGTTGTTGACGTCCGTGAGGGTGATATTTACTGTAGTTGTTCCAGAAAGACCTCCCATTTGGCCACCCATGTCCTTGGCCTGAATAACCACTTGATACTGCTCTCTGTTTTCTCTGCTCATGTCTGGTAACGCAGTTTTTATGATACCTTAAAAAAAATAAGAAATAAAAAATTGACTTTTGAAATAAATGCCTTGCAAAATCCATTTTGTGGAAGATACACGGAGGCAATGAGAATGTCTACAAGTAACTTGATGTAAGTCAGTCTGTTTTGTGCATTTTAAAATTTTGATCAATAGACTTTGCTTAAATTTTATAATCATTATGCTCATTAAGTTTTGAGTATATTTTATTCTGAAAATTATATTAACCTCTGTGAAATTTTGTGTCTCTTAAATTAAAACCCGATAAACAATAGTTAAAAGAGTTAAGCCCAATTAGGTTTTGTTAATAAAAGGGTGTTTTGTTTCGTTTCCATAAAATAACTCTATAAAGCAGCTACCCAAAACTGACTGGATAGGTCTGAAAACAGAAAACTCCCTTTAAAAGTTGTTTATCAGACTGTATTATATAAAAAGAAATAGACTAAGGAAGGCATAAATGTGTTTACCTGATTCTGGGTCAACCGAAAAATATGGCTGCCCTTGCAGTATGCTATAAACCACTTTGGCACTGTTCCCGTAGTTGGCATCATCTGCATCGGTGGCTGTCACTTGTATAACAGATGTACCTATATCCAGCCCCAGCCCAAGCAGAGACACATCAATTCTTCTAAATATTCTGCTATTTTAAAAGCCATATTCTCACTACTTTTCTTTAAAATAAATAAATAATTGTAGATTTACTCTTTACTATGAAAGCAGGTAATAAATATTGTATTTCTTCACAAAGATTAATGAATTTAATGAATTGAAAAATTAATAGAAATATTGTGCTGAGGAAAGTTCTTACTAAATACAGCAACATTGATTCTTTAATACCTTTATCGCTAAATTAGAAGGCATAAAAACAAATTTAACCTTTTGAAACCTTCTGTTTTTCTTTACCTTAGTGAACCATGATTATAAACATAATCAAACATAAAGAGATATTGCTATGAAGAACCAATCAAACAAACAAAAATTAATATTACATAATGTCAAAAATCTTGAGTTCAAACATCAGAACTAAGCACACATGCCAGCAAAATAGTCGAAAAAGAAATTGAACTATATTCTTATGTGCACATAGTATCAGACATTTACTGTGACTTGTAAATCCATAAAGAGTAATGAACTACTAATCTTTCTCAAAAGTTAATTTATGAATTTCATTTTGTTGTATTACCAATTTTATTTTCTGCTAAGATAAAAGTAATTCAGATGTTTAAATTGTAAAACTAAAGACAATATTCTATCCTACTTTAACATTTTTTAAATGTTTTATGAGGTTTTTTGTTTTCTCTCCTTTGGCTTTCATTAGAAGCCCCAAAGGAAACAGACCATGCTTATTCAGGTTTGGTTAAATGTGTGGATTAAGGAATCAAACTAAAACATGCCTGTGTAATTCCCTTTAGCCTGGAAAGATCACCTGTTCTCTGCTAGGCTTCTCCGCGCTCATTAACGTGATAATCAGAGAGGCGAATTCTCCCCTTCCTAAGCTTTTGTGTTTTAGGGATTTCAGAAATGAGTGTGATGATTTTAAACAGTGCAGAGGAAACCAAAATATCCTTTTAATTAGATGTGAAAAATTTAGTCTGTGTATGTTAGACATGAGTTTTTGTTTTTCTCTTTGCATTATAAATTCTCTTTGGGCTTGAAAATGTGGGATATTATTCAATATTCCAGTCCAGCTTTTAGTAGCATGCCATAATCTTTCTCTGGACTGACTAGTGTAGGCTGCGCAGATTGGCAGGAATTCATTTGTATTAATACTTAATCCCCGTGGCACATGTAGGACATATGCCCTTGGGCCACATATCACAGATCCAGTAAAGTGACACAAAGAAAATTAAAACCAGCTAGTCTGAGTAAATAAATATCACCCATTCTAAGTGATTTTCCCCAACAGACTGCTTAGTTAGGGTTCCTTGTTGGTTACATAGACAGTGAGTCTTTAAAAAGGACCTCAATTTGCACTGGAAGCAATCAGAATTTGACTTAGCTTTGAAGTTAACTATCAAGGAGTGCTAGCTTGAAATTCACTACAGTGGAGAGGACTGGAAAGGTATTTTGCATTACAAGTCAGATCATATTTAGGATTTGTAAAAAATATTTTTCTCAGACTTAAATATTACAGAATAGAAAGTATCCTGAAAGAAAATTAATGCAATATAGAAACTCAGTATTTGATAATTATTAAGAATTGTATCAATAGAAATGTAAAAATAACATTTAAAATAGTTATTTTTGACATTATATTGTTTTATTTTAAGTAAATTTTATATAATATATAACAATATAAAATATACATATATTATGTTTAATGTAAGAAGACAACTGACCTGAGCATATACATGATGGAGTGATGGAATAGTAGTACATTAAATATCAAAAAATATTTACCAGAAAGAGTAGAGGGAGGAATGTTTTATATGAGATAACAGAATATATTTCATGAGAAAAAACTCTATTTTCAACAAAGGGAAAATATTAATGTTTTATAGTAAAAATCAACATATTTGATAGAAAAATATTCTTCTTTATTTTGCCTGCATGTTTGTCTGTGACCACATATGTGCCTGGTTTCCTAGGAAATCAGGGGAGGCCATGAAATACCTTAGGACTGGAGTTAGAGAGTGACAAGACACTATGTGGGCTTTGGGAATCAAACCAAGGCTTCAGGAAGATGAATGTATAGTCTTATTCCTGAGCCATCTTTCCATCCTGCATTCTGTTATTATAAAAGGAAGTGAAAACCAAACCATTGATACTAAATTATTTAGGGCAGGGTAAACTGTGTAGACAGTGTATGTCTGTTTGTGTGTCTGTGTCTGTTATCTATACCTCTGTGTGTGTCTGTGTGTATGGATATCTGTTTGTATTCATATCTGTGTGTGACTGTGTGTGTATGTGCATCTGTTTCTATTTGTATGTATGTTTGCATGTCTGCGTTTCTGTGTCTAAGTGTCTATGTTTTGTGTCTGTGTGTCTGTGTATGTGTTTGCCTATGTATGCGTCTAAGTGTCTATGTGTATGTCTGTGTGTCTGTGTGTATGTGGGTGTGTTTGTGTGTGTTCAAGGAAGTCTATTGATGTATATCTCTTTGTGTCTTTGTGTGTATCTGAGTGTCTATGTGTGTATGTTTGTATGTGTATGTGCTTAAGTGTTTGACTGTGTTTATGTTGGTGTATGGGTGTCTGTCTATGTAGTGTGCCTCTGTGTATAGGTTTCTATGTATTTGCATATAGGTGTGTATGTGTGTTTCTGTGTGTCTGCTTGTTTGTGTGTCCTTGTGCCAGTGTATCTGCGTGCAAACAATTAATAAGAAAAAGAAACCTATTGGGTCTGTCGGTGAGAGAAGCATGGGAGAATGAGGAAATAGGAGGATCCAGAGGGTCCTAAAAACCTACAAGGAGAACATTATGATGGGCAGATCTGGGCTGAGGGGTCCTGCTCAAACTATGGCACCAGCCAAGGACAATACGTGCAGTAAACTTCAAACCCCTACCCAGATCTAGCCAATGGACAGGACATTCTCCACAGTTGAGTGGAGAGTGGCGTCTGACTTTCACATGAACTCTGGTGCCCCATATTTGACCGCGTCCCCTGCATGGGAAGGCCTGGTGGCACTCAAAGGAAGGATAGCAGGCTACCAAGAAGAGACTTGATACTATATGAGCATATACAGGGGGAGGGAGTCTCCCTCAGTCACAGTCATAGGGGAGGGGAATAAGGGGAAAATGGAAGGGAGAGAGGAATGGGAGGATACAAGGGATGGGATAACAATTGAGATGTAATATGAATAAATAATAAAATATATTTTAAAAACAGAAAAAACAAACAAACAAACAAACAAGAAAGAGGCTATCAATTTGAAAAAGAGCAATGATGGTATATGAAAGTGTTTTGAGGAAAATCAAAAAATGGAAATGATGTCATCATATTAAACTCTCAATTTAGTAAAATATTTTAACATAATAAAGTAATGCTATAAAATTTAAAATATATGACAGTATAAATAATTCTAATCAAATTTTCTAATAATCAAACATTTCTGTCATCTTAATCATTCTTATTGTATTTCTAAGTCTGAATACCAGTGAAAATAAATAATATTAAAATAATTTGCAAAATAATTTATCCAGCAATCATAATTTTACATGTATTTTCTTCTTAAATGTCAGTTCATAAAATGCCATAACATATACCTAAATTAGATCAATCCAGCAAAGTATAACTGCCTAAGATTATTAGAAGAATATTTTTACAACCCCATCTGCTCTATGTTATACAAAGACTTTATGATGTCTGAAGGCTCCTGACTTTTTTTGATAAATCCATTTACTAGAAATGATAACAGAACCTCAGTTTCCTCAAATAGGTGAGCTTACACAAGGTAGTAACTTCTTTACAAGTTCTTGGACCCTCTCAACAGTCATATCATTAAAATACTCCCATCAAAGATGTATTTACTATTTCTTATAATTTCTATAGTCAAATATGCATTATTATATTACATATATTTTGACAAATATTTAAATAAGTAAAGTTAAATATAGAAAAATGCATATCTGTTTTGGGTTGGGGGTTGTTCCAGACAGGGTTCCTCTTTGTAGCCTTGATTTCCTGGACTCCTTCTGTGGACCAGGCTGGCCTCAAACTCACAGTGATTCACCTGCCTCTGCCACCCAAGTGCTGGGATTAAAGGTGGTGAATATCTTATATATGATATATTCAAACAGTATTACCTCATGATACTTTATAACAATCTTTACTTTTTATTACGCAATGTACCTAATATATTGATAAAATTACATGTATTAACGCATATACAAGCAGCAATTTTGTGTATTAATGAATGGTGTTTAAAATGGAAGAATCTCAAAACAGTGAGAAACTGCTGTTCCCAGTTCCCATGGATAGCCAAAGACCATTAGAGTGAAATATAAAGATACACAGAAAAAAAATTCTAAAGATCTCAGCAGAATGCAACAGGTTATTTGATCTTCTTTCACTTGTTGAAGTATTCTGAATTATGAATTTCTTAATAACAGGATGAACTATACAGTTATATTTCACACTCTTACAAAACAAGGCTGTTTTGATAATTGAATGAGCTAGTTATGTGGAAGTAGTTAGTCAAACACAACAAACAGTTCCCTTTCTCAGTTTGAGAAGAGCTGCTGGTACCGTTAACTCTCCCTCCTTAAGAAGCAAAGCCATCTCCTGGACGTTTAGTCTGAGTGACAGAGGAGCAAGTGTTGATCAAATGGAATCAAACAACTTTACTCAGTCAGTTATAATTAAAAGGAGACATTACTACATTAATTATTGAAAATATTTGGAAAGTAGTTGTTCTACTTAGATATAGCTCTCGTTTTTGAAAGAAGGAAACATATAATCCCGTGCCTGGAAAGTTCATAGTTAAACTTTGAGAGCAAATATGCTACGCACACAGGTTAATGGATACTTACCAACTCCAGACATTTCGGGAACACTGGCTGTGTACAAGTCTTTTGTGAATTTTGGTTCATTGTCATTGATATCATGGATTTTAATGATAAACTCAGATTCTGGTTCAACTTGCCTCCCCGTCTTTCTGTCTATAGCCTTCGCGCGGAGAATGTACAGGGATTTTTCTTCTCTGTCTAATTTCTTTGCAGCGTGAATGTCTCCTGTATTTTCATCTATAACAAAGAGATTACCAGCCCCATCTCCTGTCAAAATGTATTTCAAATTCCCATCTCCTTTATCTTGGTCAGTGTGAAGCTTCAAAGAAATAGAAAAGAACAATTCTGTAAATACATGGGTAGTTCTAACAATGAAAACATTTGATACGTTGATTTCCTCCCACATCATACTATGTCAGTGATGATTGGAACAAGTACTTCAGACCAAGGAGAAACTGAGCATTTCATATTTTTTAGTCTTAAAATATTAAACGCATATAGTTAGTCACCATGAGATAATGAGCTTAGAATAAATAATACCCGAGTTATTTTAAAACATAGAGGGCAAAATATGCCTTTGAATAGAATATTACCAGAATTTAAACCTCTGTTGTAATACAAGGGAGAAAAATAAATTCAACTCATTTGTGTTTGAACTATCAATCTTAATTACATTTTTTCCTTTTTAAATTTTTTTTATTAATTTATTCTTGTTACATCTCAATGGTTATCCCATCTCTTGTATCCTCCCATTCTTCCCTCCCTCCCATTTTCCCCTTATTCCCCTCCCCTATGACTGTTCATGAGGGGGATTACCTCCCACCTATATGATTAAAGGGTATCAAGTCTCTTCTTGATAACCTGCAATCAAGGTGAAACATGAGGCCTTTATAACTCATTATAATGATTACTATGGAACTAATATTTTAGTTTAACTGGTGTTGTCTCCTCTCCATATAGGTCTATGAAAATCTTGCCTCTGTATTTGTGGAATCCAGCCAGGAAGTGGATGACTTTTTAAATGTTACATGATTTTCAATGTGACATTAAAGAAGTTCTTTTTCTATTACCGTGTTCTGATTGTGAGAAATTATCTTCTTTATAAATATTTTAAACACCAAATGATATAAACCAAGTGGCTTAATGTCTGTTTATATTTAATATCTTAATAAAAATAACTTGGTCTAATTAATATTTATTTTATAAAGATAACTTCTCAAAAAAATCCTATGATTGGATTGCATTCTCTTGGAAAAAATGCCTAAATGACCTTAGTATGAACATCAAATACCACAATAATACTGATGATGAACTATAAATTGTCATGGACCACTAGCTCTGTCGGGAATAGGTCCTTGGGATATGTACCAAACATTTGTTAAAATTTTTAAAATTGTATAATTAACTAAAAAGTTCCCTTTTAGATTTTATTATATTGTTATATTCTGATTCTATCTTATTATATAATTATGCTCTTGGTTTGTAAACTTAGATGTGAATCATCAACTAAATATTTTGGTTAGGCATTTTAAGTAGTATTTTTTAGCCAAACCTCATAGAAATAATTTTAGGAGATACATACACTAGTGGTTTTTAAAAGAAGAAAGAAATATAAGGAATCTTTTGGGTTTTTCACAATGTCAGATACATTTTAACACCAAGAGCCTAGAAACAAGGCTATGGAGTCATGTGGTGGGGTAAAGAACAGGTTCATCATTTCAAAGACATCTATCTAACTCTTTTGTTAAAGAAGTTATTCACAAGCAGCTAGAATAAATAAGAGAGAGAAGTCTAAAACAGGGCAATATGTTCAACAAAAGCATGAAATATACAAACATGGAATAAAAATACTTTTGCTTTATCCATTCTTCCCCATAATGTCTATTGTGTTGAAAAAACAATTATCCAACTATACTACTCTCAGACATTTTGTATTTCAAAAATAATCTTATTCTGGTATTTTGACATATTAATATATGAAAAAAATCAAGAATATAATTATACATCTATTTTTAAAAATTATATTTTGTCACATTTTCTACTTTGATAAATATCTAGAAATTTAGACAAATATTTAGACTTCCTTTGGAACGATAGTACTACATTATTACTGTAATTATTTAATGATATATCCTATAATATTAAGAATATTAAATATTAAAATTAGAAAAATTAAGGGCAAATAAAAATATAATAATCCTGGGATTATGTATTCAAAACACAGGTTTTTATTTAATTTTGTTTAAGTATTTCAACATAAATGCTTGAAGAAAATACTGTAGCTTTTTAATTCTGTGCTCATGTGGATACTTCAGCTATAAAATTAAATCTGCATATGTATATTATTATACACATGCAATTATGAATGTATGTATGTGTATATTCCTATCTGTGTGTATGTGTGTTAAATATTTATTGTAGTTAGTCATGATGGACAATGTTTGTAATCTTAGCATTGTAAACTAAGGCATTAATTAGTGTATTGGAGAACATTCTGGAGTACCTAGTGAAAACTTGTCAGTGAGAAAGCATATACTAATCAACATGTCTTGTCCACTTAAATCATAGGCCAAGATTAATCCTTTTCCCTTAGTTGTAACAAGAAAAGTAACCCAATACAATCAGCAACAAAGTCTTACTCAATAAACTCATGAAGAAAGTGGACATGGCTCCAAGGGAAGGGGTTTTGTCAGTGTTCAGCAGCACAAGTGCCAGTGTACCAAGATTAGAGTAGCTGCTGAAACTTGTGCTTAATATTAATATATCAATAAACCACCAGTACATCAAATTGGAAAGATGGATTTCATGAATGACTCATTCAGGTACAGATTTTTCATTCATTCATTCATTAATTCATTCATTCATTCATCCAAACACAGTTTGACAAATATGTTCATTGTTAAATAAGGGAAACACAGCATATATTGCATGCCACAGTAACTTTCCTCACCCCTACAAGATATTAAATCATAGACAGTGTCTTTGTAACTAAACCCTATTTCATTTTTATCTTAAATCCTGCTGGTTCAAGATGATGAAGAAATGGCAAAACCAGAATGTACACTTCTGAAATCATCATCAGAAATATTCAATTCCAATATGAATCATCACTGCAGTGTATGAATAAAATGTTTATTATACATAAAAACCATGTTGTAAAACACAGTAATTCAAAAATACTTTAAGATTATGAGAGGGCATTGTATCATGTGCAATACTTTGCATTCTTCTACGTAATATAGTATATATTTGTATATGTACAATGTTATGCACATATTTGTTCCAAAATGTAAAAAGGATAAAGACATCATAAGTATTTATTCCATGAAGTAATAATTAGCTTCAATAACATAACTAGGCGAAAAACATGGGGTAAGGTGGAGTTAGAATAAGAAAGTATACACAATATGAAACCCCATTTTTATAGACAAATATATAAACATATTCAAAGACTGTTACGAAGTCAAATGACAGTTCCACAAATGGAGTACGTTATCACCAAGTGGGAATTATTCCAGCTATACAAGACTATTTGAACTTCAACAACATAAAGTAAAATCACCTGCGGCTTTCAAAAAGAGATGGTAGCATGAAAATATAGACTTGAAGAACCTTTAAAAATTTCCATTACTGGGTGATGACTCAACTAACTAGGAAAAACTTAATATTCCCTTTAAATCACAAAAAAATGGTCGTTCAAAAATAGGTAAGTCTAAACTTAATAAACATCTAAATATCTCAACTACAAAAATCGAAAAAGCAAGGAAATAATATCACATCTGTGGAATGTACATTTAAAATCCTGTGCAGTATAATAATAAGAAACAACAAAAGTTGCGAGGTATACTAACTGAAAATGAAGAAAATAAAACCGCCTTTATGTGCCAATAATAAGGAAGTTTATGCAGAATGTATCTCCAAATTTTCCATAATAAAAATTAGTTTCCATAAACTAACTCATGTAGCAAGTAAAGATTGTATAGCATAAGGTTAATATTTAAATATAAAACACAGAGTGTTTGCTTTAACAATAAAAATGGGTTCTTTTTACGTTGTTTCTGTGTTTTTCTAAGATAGGGTCTACATGCATGCACCTCCTGAATTCTGGATTATAGGCATGTGTCATCACTCCCTGGTTTACGTAATGATAGTGATCAAATCAATCTACTGCCTCATTAAGCTACCAAGCCCTATACCATCTACTATTTCCATCCCAACAAATAAAATTTTACAATTATAATACTCATTATTATAATGATATTACATGATATTGTTATTATTTTATTATTATTATTACTTTTTATCAACACCCCAAATGAAGTATTTAGTTAAAATATAAGAAAATTTGTACAAACTTTTAATGAAAAAGCCTACAAAAAAGATTTAAAAAGTGATAGAAAATTCAAATAAATGATGGGTGATGTCAAGCTTATAAAGAGAATAATTGAGGATGGTGAAAATTTCAGTCTTAACCTTTAGTACATCATCAAAGCAGAAGCAAGTTTATTTTGTACCTTCAATAAACTTATCTCTATGTTTGCATAAAAATGGTAATAAATATAAGTATTATGAAATTTAGGTAGAAAAAAGAATACTGTAGTCCAAGTAGTCTGACAACTTAGAAAGTGTATGCAGTTCAATAGAACAGAATAAATAATGTAAATTAGTCCAAATAAGACACTAAAATAATCTTCCATAGATGAGGAAGCCAAGAAGTTACGAATGACACACGACAGGTGGAAGCAGTAACCAAAACATGAATTTACAGAACTTACACAAAAACTAACACACGTAAAAATAAACATCTTAGCTCTAAGTACAAAACTGAACTAAGAAAAGTAAGTGTAGGAGGAAAAGAGTGAATAGTTACCACCTTTGAATAAAACTCAAAAAAAAAGAAGAAAGTATATGAGGATAATTAACTAAAGGAAAATACCATCATTCTTAATTCACGTGAAAAAAATAATATAAAAACAATTTTGACCAAAAAAAAGTGATGTATCCTATAAGAAAATCACTCCTAAATTTATGTGTACTTTAGAGAAAATGACCAACAGTTACAACATTCAGTTGCAGCAAGAATAGTTAATCTTAAGGTATAGAGAGATCAATAATAATAATAATCTATGATATTAAAATTAAACATAGAAAAACATTTAATGAAATATATTGAACTATAGAGGCTAGTTATTTTGAAGTTGTCTTGCAACTCCTGCTTTAAAAACTTGGATGTGGAGAGATGGCTCAGAGGTTAAGAGCACTGACTGCTCTTCCAGATATTCTGAGTTAAATTCCCAGCAATCACATGGCGGCTCACAATCATTTGTAATGTAACCTGATGCCCTGTTCTGGCCTGCATGTATACATGCAGGCTTAATAAATAAATGTAAAAAGAAAAGAAAAACCAAATAAATAAATTGATAGATAAATTAATTGTTAAAAAAAAACTTGGGTACAAAGGCAGAAGTTATTGACTAAAATAATAATAAACCGTCAAAGACAGTGTAAAATTATTAATGTAGAATACTTATAGAAAATATTACGTGACACCTCCTAAATCACTTTATATTTTATCATTTCGCGTACAAGATTAAAAATATCTTTATCCAGACTTCATAAAAATTAAAGACAGCTATTTTGTCAAAACATATTATTATTTAAATAAAAGCCACATACTGGGAAATTATTTGCAAAATATTTATCTATCATAAATATAACAAATTTTATGAAAATAATTAGTTCAATTATAAAATGACTTATCTTTAAAAAGAAAGACATTCAGACATAAAATACAACTGTATTTCTAGCACACATGAGACTGAAATACAGGAAATAATTATTAAAATCATATAAACAAGTTCCCAGTCATATGTTGGCAGATGACTTAAAAAAACAACATGGAACTAATGTCAACAATTTATAACACAGGAAGTTAAGTGCAAAGTGTGTGTTACAGGGGGAGGTAATCCCCCTGTACAGGGGGAGGATACAAGGGAGGGGATGACCATTGAGATGTAACAAGAATAAATTAATAATAAAAAAAAAAACCACATGGAAACTCTGCTCATTCTTCAGTTTTTTTCCTGCAAATCTTAAACTGCTGTAAAATCAAAGTCTATTAATTGCAGACAAATTAAAAAGACATTACAAAACATCTATGGAGAGAAAGTGAAATTGTTTAGAAAGTTTTAAAATTATTTATATGAATATTATTGAAATCATTATGTAAGAAATTCAACCAGTATAAGATAATCACATATTTCACCATAGACAGCTGAAGAATCAATAAGTATTCCAGGCATATTCGGCTGCTTGATTCTTTAGCAAAATGTAGATGGGAAGTTCATTATATAATACTACACACATTTCTTAAAATAGATTAAATTAAAAATTGAATTGAACAAGCTAATAGAAATATCAAATAGTAATTCAATGTTACTTTTCAGACATAATTTGAGAAATATTTTGGATAAAATAATAACAAATTTTATTTAATGGGTTTAGTAAGCATTTTGTAGGCAGAAAAGCAGATATGCAAACCACTGGAGTAAAGCAGAGGTCCTAGAAAAGAAATGCATGTTAAAACCACCTATTTATTCTTACAAATATAAAAAATACACACATACAACGTGGAAGGAAAAAAACTTCAAAAACTTAAGGACGAAGCTACATCTCTATTGATCAATCATGTAGTAATTGATTCAAAATGTAACAACGACATTAGTATAAAACCTAAAAGTATGAGATAGCAGAAAACAAAAGGCTAAATAATCTGACAATACAGGCATCAGCAAACATTTATTGAAAATTATTCCAATAACTTCGTAGCAGAACAAAAAATGAGATTGTATGAGACACAGTAGGAAATGAATATCTACACTATATAAAACCTGAAAAATAATCAATCACCCCAAATTTTCCAATGAATAAGTAATCTAGTAAATTCAATAGGTAAGGAAACACACAGAAATCCAACAGTTTTGGAAAACGTTAACATCCTTATCATTCAAGATTTAAACTAATAAAACTGGCTATCATCAAGAACCAAGTGGCAACCGAACTGTTGAGAATGAATGAGAAACAAATCCTAATACACTGCTTTTCGGAATATACACTAATGAAGGCACTACGTAAATCAATATGCAGTAATCACAGAACCAAATAGAGACTTTCCAAAGAGTTGGTCACATTTTACAAAGACACTTGCACATCATATTTATTACACAATGTGGAACCACAATAAAAAACCAGACTTGAAGCTTATAAAAAATGAACGGATATTAAGAAATGCATTGATTTATACAAAATAAAATTGTACTAACCAGTAAAGAAGACAAAAGTTCTATCATTTTCAGAAAATGGGCCAATTGTATATTGTCATTTAAGTGAAATCAGTTTGACACAGGAAGACAAATATTTTATTTATTCTCCTATAATTATAACTAGATTTGAATATACATACATATAATATTTGTATAAGTCATAAATATATAACATAACTAAATAGTTTAAGAAATTTGAATGAAATAATCCAAAAGGAGGAGGTAGCAACAATAAACTGTAATGACTGAAGCAACATAAATATCACATATTTTATCTTAAATGAATTCCAGATGTAGTTATTAATTATATATATTATTTATGTGAATTGTGTTATGAAATAGAGGTTGAGACAATCAGCATGAAGGATGGAGGAGAAAAGTGAGCTATTAGAAGAAAATAATCTGTACCACTATAAAGGTGGTGACTAGGCATACATAAAAATGTACAATGACCACATATGAATCAAGACATCAGGAGGCAACTCACTAAATAATTAAAGGCTTACAGTTGCTATTTAAGATAGGAATTGTAAAGAATATACAATTCTAATTCTCCTAAAGATTATCAAAAGATCAAAAAAGTGTCAACTAATTGCTTCCAAATATAGAAATAAGATATTAATAATTTTGGAATGCATGAATAGAGCAGTAAACCATAGTGAATGTGTGAATTTGCTTTTAGTTTGTACCAAATATATGTCCATAATTAATCAGATAATTAAATTTACATATTTGTAACAGTTGAGCTGTTTTTGTAACAGTTATCACAATACAGAATATTTTATCGTTACATACAGAATGTAACTTAAATTATATCTCTACGATTTTCATTTATCCTGTTTTAATAAAAATAATAGCAACATGTTTCCTAATTATGGATGAATCTTATATATGATTCTATAAAATATGTTTAAATTTAAACTTATTTAATAGGAAAAGCATATGAAAGGAATTTATGAAATGTTGCCACTGAGCAAATAAATGCTTGCTTAGGCTGGATGGCATAAAGCACAGGTCAATGAGTAAATTCATGTTTTTGAAAGTCGAATATCAGAATTTTTGTTGACATGAATGAGTACACATGTGTGTCTTAAAATTTTGTTTTTAATACAATGTGAAAATGCACATTATTTTGAATTCCAATTTTATACTTATTATACAATGTGAAAAAGACACTTGCCAAAAGATGAATTAGTTAAGGCATATTCGATGTTTTTAATCTGTATTCTCTTCCATGCCAAAATAACAGCACCCTATATTAGTAGTTCATATGTAGCTTGCTATTAAAAAAATAAAAAAAAAACACTAACTGAGAATATACATAGCCACACTAGATATTTAAAGAGAAAAGAGGGCAAAAACAAAATTATTAAAGCTAATATTAATGCAGTCTGCCAAGGTGTTAGAAACGTGCCATTATTCTATCTGTACTTTACATGTATTGAGTCAATATCCACTGGAGTCTCATTAGTGAAACAAACATGGTGCAGAGCCATTGTCTACAGGGATGTTACCTAAGAAGAGTATCACAGTAGCCAAATAGGAATGTATGGTAGAAATGAAGAAAAATGTGAAAACAAGTATCAGGAAAATAGCTGGAGATATTTCATTTGTTTTAATAATATGAGATAGTTTAGTAAACTTGATTCAGAAAGAAAAGAGGCCCAACTTTCTAACTCTCATATTAATGAAATAAAAATATACATGCATAACCAAGTTGGGCAGGTGTAACAGTTTCAGAAGAAAGAATTTGTATTTAGCAAAGACTATGTTCTTAATAAATACTCATTGATTGAACAAGTTAATAGGTGTCTTCAAAAGCAAACCTAGCATTTTATACTAGCCACCTTCCCTTAGTCTTTTTTTATTTATTTTTTATTTTTTAATTTTATTAATTTATTCTTGTTACATCCCAATGGTTATCCCATCCTTTGTATCCTCCCATTCTCCCCTCCCTCCCATTTTCCCCTTATTCCCCTCCCCTATGACTGTTCCTGAGGGGAATTACCTCCCCCTGTATATGCTCATAGGGTATCAAGTCTCTTCTCAGTGACCTGCTGTCATTTCTCTGAGTGCCACCAGGTCTCCCCCTCCAGGGGACATAGTCAAATGTGAGGCACCAGAGTACGTGAGAAAGTCATATCCCACTCTCCACTCAAGTGTGGAGACTGTTCTGACCATTGGCTAGATCTGGGTAGGGGTTTAAAGTTTACCACCTGTATTGTCCTTGGCTGTTGCCTTAGTTTGAGCGGGACCCCTTGGCCCAAATTTGCCTATCATAATGTTCTACTTGTAAGTTTCTAGGACCCACTGGATCCTTCTACATTGCTATTCTCACATAGTTCTCTCATCTAGAGTCCCAAAAGGATGTCCTCCCCTCTGTCCCAGTTTCTTGGTAAGTGAAGGCTTTCATGGGATTCTCCAACTACAAACAAGGAGTGATGCCACAACATTGTGTTGCCAAGGAGCACTCAAGCCTGACATCAACAGGGAGGAATGGTCTTTCCCTGTGGCTCTGTAAAGATACTCAAGTTCATAATGCAGAGTTGGATTAGTTTGATGTAGTTTGTATTTGAAAAATTATTGTTAACATTTTTACTGTTTTAAAATATTTAAATATATCTGTATAGGCCTCTGTTAATTAATGTGCACCACCATCAGAAGTCATCAGAATATCATATTTACTATAACTGCAGTTACAGGTGGCCTTAATCTGTGAGGTGAGTGCTGGGAACAAAAGCCTGTTCACTTTAAGAGCAGCTTAAGCTCTATAAGAACTTATACCATATCTCTATCTCCCAGCAAAGCCTTTTAAGTCAGCAAAAGGCAACTCTCCTAAAAAGACAACATCCTTAGTCCTTTATGCCGTAAGGCACAATATATGTATGTATGTTGCATATACATGTATAATATAAATATACATATATAATATAGACAATTATATGTATGCATTTATATAATATATAACATACATGTATGCATGTATATAATATATAATATATATACATGTACATATATGCATATATATTTTTAATTTTTTTTATCCTGCATGTGTGCATGTGTCTGTGTGTGATTTAATAAGGGAATATGTAAGTCAGTCTACACATAGGACAACATTTGGAAGTCAGTACTCTTGGTTTGAACATCAGGCTTGCAAAACCATAATTTTTACCATTAGACATCTCCTTATTAGATAATTTTGCATGGTCATAAAATTATAAATTTTCTATGCATGTTTATGATAGCCTGGCTTAAGCTACATTTGTGTGGGTGTATTAAATACATTTTCATTAAATTTTTATTGTTTAAAACAATTTTAAATTTGACTTAAAGGTCACAGTGGAAATCATTATTGACATTGCTTGGGTAACTAGGAACCTGAGACTACCTAGCTCAGGGATCTAGGGAAAAAACAAAAGTAATACTGGTCTAAAAGAAGCAAAAATAGATTGTGATAAAAATGACACTCCATAATATTCTACTATGCTTATAGATTAATTTCTTGTTCATCTCTCATAGAAAAGCTTGCTAAGATCAGGATGTAAAGTGAACAAATAAATAAATTCTTAAAAATCTCTAGAAGGTATACTGGAAACCCAAAGTAGAACTTGGAAGGTCACTGGCCTTGTTTGTTACACTCAGTATAAAAACAATAAAATCTTTCTACTTTCAATTTAAAAAGAAATATGTTTGAAAATAGCACATTCATTAAAATACTTGTGTTGTAACATGGAGACCAGAGAGTTCCACGCCAGAACCCTCATATCCAAGCTTTTTGAGGAGAATAACGACCACTCAACATACTTCTGCAAGAACGATGGAAAGATACTACTGTAAAATAAATGAAACAAATCAACACTACATAAGAAGAGGTTCAGTGGAATTGCCCCATGATGGAGCAATACTATTCTTAGCTGCCCTACAGAACTTCAAGGTAAGGTTTTACTACTGAAAAGACCATACGCATGAATGATGGCATATGCAGACAGCAAGCCGATATTGACCAGAACCCTCACTCTTAGTTGCTACTTTGATAAAACTGAAGATACTATGTACACTATCAGAAGATTAAAGGAATCACCGGTCTTACTCACTTGTATATCTTGTAAGCTGTACAAATCACTGGGCTGCACAGATATACCCACCAATAGTGGGATGGTCATCGCAGACCAACCAATCTCTTTCATATTTGATTAAATCCTGCTGTAGAACATGAAATCTATACTTAGCAACATTTCCAGGGCATGAACATGTGGCTAGATGTATCACAAACCCTAGGTTAGAATCTATTGCTGTTATTCTGCTTTTTGGAAATGATAATAAACTGAGTATAATTTTTTATTTGTTTTTAGAAGTCTTATTCATGAATTTATTTTATGTCTTTGTGTTTTTTTATCTACATCTATACATACAAGAAGAGGGCATCAGACCCCATGTGATTATAGTCATATATGGTTTTGAGGTACTATGTGGGTACTTGGACTTGAACTCAGAACTTCTGGAAGAACACCCAGTAATCTGAACTGCTGAGCCATCTCTCTAGTTCCTAAACTGGCTCTTAATGATTTGTGTGCTTATACCCATAGAATGATACATAACTCAAACCTCATCAGAGAAACTTCTGATTGACAATTACAACTGAGACCCAGAACTGGTCAAGGTGCAGAGAGTAAAAGAATGAGTAATGATCAGCCTTAAATAGGACATCTATACACACTTTCCCCTACCAAAGCACAGAGATCATTTGTTCAGAGAGGACAAAAAGTGTGTAAGAGCCATAAGCACTGGGTGAATACAGCCTACATAAGACCTGCACAGGCTAAGACCAGGAAATTCTTCAGCATGGATAAAGAGAGAGGATGGACTGGGCTTCAAGTTGTACTCCTGGCCAAGAAGCTATTAGCAGTTGATAGCTTCTGGGAGAGGGAGAGCCAAATTTCTTTAGAGGTGTATCCCCTGTGGGTCAACCGCTCCCTGGTCAAGACCACATGTCCAATAATATATGTCCATAACAAACTGTACTAGGTGGGATGAGAATGAGTACTCCACAATTTGAGGGGTAGGGAATGGAGAATAAATATTAGATGGGTTCGATAAGGGGTAAGTGCACATATCAAAATACATTTGACAAAACGCTTAATAAGCTAAAAAATATAAGAGAAAGAAAGCGTTTATCATATTGAACATTTTCAGTCCAATTCACTCTTCAGGTTTTCCGGTTGGCCCTCTCAGCTTGCTTGATTGAGTTCCAGGCCAGTGAAAGATGTCTCTAAAACAATGTCTGAATCACCCAAGATTGTCTGTTGATTTCAAATGTACACATATACATATTTTTATTCATACACATGTACCCATGAAATACATGAACACATACATACACACACACACATACACACACACACACATGCACAACTGGTATATATGATGCATCCTGTGTTTCTAGGTATGTAAGTTACAGGTACAGAAGGCTTTTATTTGAACCCTGGACAGAAAGATTTCTGTTCCAGAAAGGAATGTCCTGTAACCTTCACTGCATATCATACTTCTCTGGAGACACATTTTCCAGAATAATTTAAATAACTATATTTAATCATGACCTTCATACTTCACAAGGTCTCTGATTAAGGTGTGTCTTATTTGTAAGCACTGAAATAGTTCAGAAAATTCTTCTTGGGCATGGTTGCAGTAGCTGAAAATCTGTATAAAAATCTCAGTGAATTAAAAAATGAATAAAGAGATGGCAAAATTGTCTTATTGTAATTTATTTTTATATATTCTTGGAGATAGTATTCTCCATTTCAAAACTTCTCAAAGATGAGTTGATAGTAAACGCTCCCTCATTCTGTAGCCATATGGAAATTGCTTCCAAGTACTCACAGTTTAGTAAAAGTGTGATGTTTGCCTGAAAAGCTATATTGTAATACAAAGTCAATAAGAAATGACTCTAGAACCATAAGGTCTTTTGTTAATGAGTTTACCTATTCCAAGGAATATCATCTGGGATACATACAGCCTTTAGAAAATTACTGAATATAGTGGGGTTCATTCAGATTTCAAAAATGTGATTAATGACATCTGATGACTATGTGACTTTTATCTGTTGTTTAATATCATGTTATTATTATATATAAATAGCTTATGATCTTTACCCATTAGGCAAGGGTATTTTGCTATACTCTCTATTCAAACATATAAATAAGTTTCTGTTCAAACATATAAAAAAGGTTTTAGAATATTCTAGTCCTGTGTGATGAAAAAAACAATGAGATACAGAATTCTGGGAATTAAGCAATACATCATAGCTAGACTTAAACAAATTACTGCAGTGGCAGTTTTGTTTCTACTAGCTCCCTTTTAGACAGTTTCTGAGTCAGCAGTATAATTCCTATTAACAGACTGAAATATGAATTTGAGTGAAAAGGAGCAGGAATAACCAGTACAGTATTTAAAGGGGGTGTGGTGCAAGCAGTCCAGGAAAGCTCATGGACCCTGTGCTCTATGGCATGAGAACTAGCTATAATAAGCCAAAAACAGACAGTAACTTTAGCAGTAATCAATCATTGCTATTTAGCATGAGCCTCTGGAGGTTATACTCCAACAGTGCTAAGGAGATCATATGTTTATATATACATATTTGCATATATACATATATACATGTATACACATATATGCATTTATATACATACATATATACATATGCATATGTATATATGCATATACACACATATACATACATATAAATACATTACAAACTACTGGAAAGGCAATTACTAACACTAGTAAAAAGGCTAATCACTATGTAGCATTTCAAATATACTGACAATACAGATTGTTCATGAACTAATTTAAAAGAGACACCTAGATAAGGAAAAATAACACCATGAGGCTCCACTATATGACTTGATGTTCTAAGGACCCGGATTCTGCACCGGATGAGGATGACTCTGCTTCACTAAAACATGTTTACTAGCAGGTTGCTTCTTGGTTCAGTGGTCAAAACTGAAAGTGGAATCTCCATTATTTCTGTCCTTATCATTTTATAGTACAAACTAATTTTAACCTGGCCTAGACCCTACAGTTCTTCTTGATCGTTGATGGGAAACCAAGATGAAGAATATTTAATATCTGGAGATCAGAATTAATTTGTGGAGGTTATATGGCTTTTGTTAAGAAAGGAAATGGCTAATTTGGGTGTTGGTTGATAAGCGAAATTCATTTAATCACGAAAGAGAAGTTACGATAAATGAAGCTGAAGTTAAAGAGAAATAATTGCACATCTGTAGATTCCTGTAGAATCTCCTTTCTCTCAGATAAGGTAAATTGAAAATAGTAAAAGTCAGTCTATAATATCAAAATTAGATGCCATATAGACTAACAAACAATAAGCAAATAATAGTTCCTATGGGAAACAGTCTAAAACTGTGCTTCAATGTCATTCTGATGACTCATGAGGGCACCAGAAAATAAAACCTCTAATATCCAACAATTTATTCAATGTGCTTGAAATGTCTCAATTAATAGGGGAAAATTATATGAAAAATCTCTTAGCTAAACTTTGCACAGATGAGTCAGGACAGAATACAATCTGAGCTAGCCTGGCACTCCTCATGATTGAAAATCACTGCTGAAGCTAGGGGTAATTTTTCTGCCAACTTTGAAATTATGAAACAGATTTAACATTGGAAAAATACATTAATTTAGAGAAAAGAAATGGAAGGAAAAAGTGTACACCATGCTACAATATAATAATAAAAACTATTATTACTATAATTATCATTATTAAATAGAGATTTAAAATACTTATTTCACTAAATGTAACCTACATGGATTTGGATATATATGCATATATATATATACATATATATGTTGAAATATATGTTTTTTATCAATTTCTATAATAAAGAAAAACAATAAACACTTTGTAAATATAGAGCAGGTAAGTTCTCTATTAACTCTAAACAGGTCTGTATTTGACTTGCATGGCAACTCAACAGTAAACACAACCTAACTTTGATCCTCAGGATAGAGATGGTGGAAGGAAAGAACCAACTGCAGAATGCTGTCTTCTCACCACCATATTCATAGTATGGTGTGCAAGAACCCACATAAATAAAAGAAATAAGTAAATAGGTATAATGTGAGTAAGACATCTATAAAATACTTCTTGTTCTCAAGTCTAACAGATACCTGGAGAAGAGCAGAGGAAGAAGTGTGAGAGGCACAGCTAGTGTATATTGCATCCCAACAGGGTTTTATGGCCATCATGGAAATTACACACACCATCCAGTGGCTGTGACTGTAGGCAAAAGGTCTATCCAAGATCAAGCCAAACAAAAATCCAACACAGCCAGGGAAAGTGCTCATGGAGTTTTACCCTTAGCTGAGGAGCTATTGGCAAGTGATGTCTCCCAGGAGACGGGGATGCAGCTTACTTTGGGGCAGTAATCCCTTAAAGACTAATCATGTTCCAGCAAATGTCCCAGCTCATGTTCAGTACTATAGGCACTAAGTGTTCTCAGTTTAATAAACAAGTGTGCATGCAGTTGAGAAGGATGGACAGCAGAGAGCATGAGAAAGGAACTGTACGGAAGGTAATGAGGATAATTAATAACTGACTGTGTTCTAATAAATTACCTTTTATTTTTTTTTATTAAAATTTTTTTTTAATTTTTTTATTTTTAATTAATTTATTCTTGTTACATCTCTATAAATTACCTTTTAAAAAGAAAAACGTTTGTTTTTTGAAAATGTGGAATGAGAAAGAGTCCATCAGCAACATTATATTTTTAAATGTACATGTTCTCACTATCAGTGTAACAGGGCAGATAATTAATACGAATAAACAAGATCGTTGATCTAGATTCAGTATGAAGAAACAGGGAAAAGGAAATGGAGCATAATTTACTTTCACTTCTTACAGAAATTTTCTTCAACTCATTCTTTTCCAGTTTTTTTTTTCAGATATATTTTATACTTTTATGTAACAAGAAAAATGTTGCTACTTAATTTGGATGAGACTGAACTGATTGTTGCGTATTTCTAATGGCATTCTTTGCTAAGTCAAAACATTGGCCCTGCAGTATGATTAAGATTCTTAGTAAACATCTTTCCTATCTTGGTGCATCTAAAATTCTAAATGTAAATCAATCTCTATCATACCTTGTCATTACCAAGTTAAAACATTTATCTAGACTTAAAAATACCCTAACCTCTAAACATGAAGCTTCATTGTAAAAGTAGGCTACCTGGTCTTCAACCTCATCAGAGACTTGAGAAAGTATAAATTTGATTACCTGAGTATGCTGGGAGTACAGGTTAATAGCTTTCCAAATGAGAAGATGACAGAGACAGTTTTCTACCTGAATAATAGCCAATGCAGGAAGATTGTAACATTTATATTATTCCTGATTATGTTATGGTTCTTCTTGCTATATGTAGTTTAATGCATATAGGTATAATAATATAAATGTATATGTAAAAATAAATAAATAAATAAGAAAATGACCTTTAAAAAAAGATTGTTAGTAAAGAAGGGTATGGCAGCAAGCCCCTGTAATTCTGGCAATCGGGAGGCAGAGGCAGGCAGATGGATTTCTGTGAGCTCGAGTCCTGTCTGATCTACAAAGAGAGTTCTAACACAGTCTAGGCTACACAGGATACCCTGTCTCAAAAAATGAAAAATGATCAAAAGATCCCTGGTAAAAGAACCTCTACTGCAAGCAATGGTGCTTCTCTCATTCCCTCAGATGTTCAATGTCTGTACTAGAGATTGGAAGATTGATTGAGGCTATTCTTGATTTGATTGGGGGGTAAATATAAGTCTGCTGATATTTAGCATAATTTTTCTGTGAGAATGAAAATAGTAATAATTATTAAAATAATAAAAGGAAAGTATATTCATATATGGAATAACATCCTGTATATAATTATGGATGTGTAATTTCCGAGTGAGCAAGGAAGAACAATGGAGCTGCATTAGCTCTTCTCAGACCTCAAGATGGCCAGAGGGACATTATGGGAAATGCTTCTGGAGTTTTTTTCAAGGTAGAAGCTAAGGCTCTGGGAATACCTTATCTGGTAAATGAGTGTTCAATGTGTCAAAAGCTCTGTAACTACCAGGAATGTATGTCCCATGAAAGCCTTCCCTTACCAGGAAACTGGGACAGAGGGGAGGACATCCTATAGGGATTCTAGATGAGAGAAGCATGGGAGAATAGCAAAGTAGAAGGATCCAGAGGGTCCTAGAAACCTAAAGAAGAACATTATGATAGGCAGATTTGGGCCCAGGGGTCCCGCTCAAACTATGGCACCAGCCAAGGACAATACAGGCCATCAACTTCAAACCCTTACCCAGATCTAGCCAATGGACAGGATATTCTCCACACTTGAGTGGAGAGTGGGATATGACTTTAACACGTACTCTGGTGCCCCATATTTGACCACGTCCCCTGGATGGGGAGGCCTGGTGGCACTCAGAGAAAGGATACCAGGTACCAAGAAGAGATTTGATACCCTATGAGCATGTACAGAGGGATGAAGTCCCCCTCAGTCACAGTCATAGGGGAGGGGAATAAGGGGAAAATGGGAGGGAGGGAAGAATGGGAGGATACAAGGGAGGGATAACCATTGAGATGTAACAAGAATACAATAATAAAAAAAAATTACCAAAAAAAAGGAAATGTGAAATGTCCACCATCATCACAGTTGATTGAACACATAGTCCTAGCTGATAGTGCTTTATCAGAGGCTGTGTTTAAAAGCAGATGCCTATCTAGATGAAGAGTCTCACGGGATACTGAGCTTTACAGCTCCACTTGACAGAGCTTGTAACCCTCTAGCTCATGTTAACAATCTCCCCATTTCGGAATGTACATTTTCAACCATGATCTCAAAGAAGTCATTATTCCCTCCAGTTGCTATAAGACTTTTGTCAAAGTGTCTGAGAAACTCACTAATACTTTTATAATAGAATGAGAAAACGTACATTTGGTGTTCTGAATAGGAAGAAATCGGAATTCCAAACATCCTGTAAAGCTGATGTAAAAGTCTTCACAATATCTATAGGAACAATATGTAGCACTTACTTTCAGGAGATTGTGCTGCAATTCTTTTATGTAGAAAACCAGGCTCAGTTTTACAAATTAATTTGATAATAACTTCAGGAGATTTGTATATAATTGAGACTCAACTTATTCATCATCAATAAAAGCATTAATATACCATGACCTTTATACTTTTGAAGGTTCAATTCATAGGTAGCTTCAGAATAATAAAGCATTTATAAACTTCCAGAGATAGGAGCATTATAAGAATATAGGTCAGTAGAGGTATGGGAATACATGTTTTATCCCACCCTCCTTTCCCTTTGGTTCCCCATTGCTGTGAGCTGAACAGCCCTCTCTATAGCTTCCTATTCACGGTGCTCTCTCTGCCTGACCTGGACCCAAAGCAGTGGAACTCCTCAACAATGGATTGCAGACTCTGAAATTAAAGTGTCAGCTTAAATCTTCCATCATTCTATGTATTTCTGCATAATTTGTGATTTGAAATGATAAAAAGTTTTTGATAAACACAATTACTTTAAATCAATCACTCATTATGACATTACAAATAACATTTGCAAAAGTATATCACACCGCAGAATAGAGACTACACTAATGTATCTTAGAAACATGTAATTGAGGTATTCAAGAACTGGAGGGTAAATATCCACGTGAAGAACAGACATATAACCACAACAAACAGTTCTAGTAAACATGCTAAGAACAGAGATATCAAAACAAACTATGCATACAACCAAAGTAGACTTATATTTCCGGTATCTTAATCAAATATCACATATTTTAGCTTGCTTTTAGTAATTACAAAAATACCAAGTAAACTTGTATTTGTAACAGGAAACCACATGCAACCAATTTCAGATTTATACAAGACGGTAAGCACAGAAACAAACTCAGTGTTGTTTTCTTGCTGAATTTTTGTTTCATATTGATTTCAGTGAATGTATTTTTAATCCTCATTGGTCTTTCACTTGTATAGAATGGTTTCCAACTTTGTGTTTTCATGAGATGGTCTCTCTCTGTCTCTCTCTCTCTGTGTGTGTTTTCTTTTTTAAACTCACATTTGTTTGAGGTTTTTTTATTTGCCTGCACTGTAAAGAGACAGTGGGTGGAGTTGGGTGTGTGGAAAGATGAAGAGAAGATGAGGGTGATAATTTTATAATATGAATATTTATTTCCAATAAAAAAGACTTATTTATCATGTCCTAATTAATACATCTAGAACAGCACTTCTGGAACCAAGGTTCAGGAATCTCTGTGAAAGAGAAACCAGAGACATTTTAAGAGATGGAGGATAGGGAGTCTGCTGTGAGTTTGTGTCTTAGAATTGTCAGAGGCAATGCCTGCAGATCTTACCAACATGGTTGCCAGCACACAACCTGATCTAGGATGACAGCAAGTGCCATGTTAACATCTATGGATGAGAACTCAAGCAGCCACAACTGACCATGAAGAATTACAAGCAACCAAGGAAGGTTGAAGGCATAAGAAATAATCTTCCCTAGTTAAAAAAGAGTATACCAACTGGTTATCTGATGTGAAATTGACATCAAAGAAAACATATAAATAAAAACAAAATTATAGGAACTGCTTTTTGTGTTCTTAACTAAATTTAACAGAAAGGATGAAGGGTAAACAGGGTTATCTGGAGGGACTGAATAGAAGGGTGAAGTTAGACAATTACAGTATAACCTCAAAAAGATCAACTTTAACGTCACACAATTCCTAAGGAGTTCATATAAATTATGAATAGAAAATTGAGAAATTACATATCTTAACGTATTTTCTAAAGCAGATAGGGGTATGTATTGTCTAGGTACCTAAGATGGGTGCTGAAGAAAGCGAACCATGATGATTTTAAGGGCTTCATGTATATTCTGTACTTCTTTCTCTCCAGATTTCTATGACTCCCTCTGTCTCTGTCTCTGTCTCTGTCTCTGTCTCTGTCTCTGTCTCTGTCTCTGTCTCTCTCTCTCTCTCTCTCTCTCTCTCTCTCTCTCTCTCTCTCTCTCTCTCTCACACACACACACACACACACACACACACACAATGTGCTTTTAATACCATTAACTCTAACATATATTCTGGGAAAACTAAAAGGTAATAATGTATGCATTTGCTGTTTTAGAGTAAACCTCACATACTTAAACCAAAATATCTCATTCCTTAGAGAATATATATGTATTTTTAAAAACCAAAGTTGAAATTTGAATGATAGAATGGTGCTAGAAACTATAACCAATTAAATAAAGAGATAATTCGGGGCCTTTTGCATGAGCATAGCTGGTATCCTATGAAGAATAAGCACAATACGTACGCTCTGCTGTGCTTTCTTCACTGTAATTCCTGTTTCCGCAATATTTATAGAAGCTTTTTTATAATTCTACAACATTTTCCTTTATACTTTATTGTAAAACATTAAAGTTTATGTTCAATAATGCATCAAGTACTCTTCTTAAGATAACTTATTGAGGTAATAATTTGACTTTTATAGAGGTATTATATAATTTGAATCAATTATTGCATAGTAAATTTGAAAATATGACTATTATTATAATTCTTTATTAAACTTCAAAGAATATTTAAAAGCAAAATAAAATGAATATGGCTTGCTCCCCTATGCATTTATAATGTTTTTCCTTTCTACCTCCTCATGAAAACTGTCTTAATGAATGACTTCTTTCCAATACATACAAGCAATTTATATGGGCTCTTTTAGGTTTTAGGAACATTTATGTAAGAAATTAAAGAAAAAGATTAAAAAAAGAGAGATTATAAGTTTGAAATAGAGTGAGTGAAAATACATGTGACTAAATGAAGGGAGGAAACTGATGAGTAAGATGATATAATTATATTAAAATCTCAAAAGCATTTTTAAAATTCAACTATGATGCCACATACATTTTTTAAAACTACTTGAATAATAATTCCTATTCCTATATTCTATTTACATCTTGTCCAGGCATACCTCATGCAATGGCCTTGCTTATTAGTTATATGTAATGACAGTCACCATCCAGTCTCTACCTCACCCCTGACACTGACTTTTGAATCTTACATTCAGTGTGTGCCTTACTGGACCATCGATGTGCAAATCAACTGCTTAAAACTTTGTGACTGCCTTACTTCATTTCTGTAATGATGTACCTTAAGCTGGATTATTTGGAAGGAAAAGAGGTTTATTTCGTTAAGAGTGCTGTTATATTAAGCCCTAAATAATAGAGTTCTGGCTCCTAGCTGAATTATCTCATGTTGAGCGATATCATGGACAGAGGACAAGCCATAGTAAGAAATAAAATGAAAAACATGTACATAATTCAGAAAGAGGCTGCCTTGAACCTTTATAACAATCACATTGGTTAGGAACTGAAGTTTCAGAACACTGTTAACTCTGTCTGATGGTAGCACACTTAAAAGCCAAATTACCTAACATTAAGCACTTGCTAGCTATTAAAAGTTTCGAAAACTTTTACTAATATAGTATTGAGGATCAAGTTCCCTACATGTGAACCATTCAGAGACAAAAGTGATCATAATTAATCAATAGCAATCACTGTTCTTCTCAACCATCTAATGTCCCTTCTTCTGTTTTTTACAGCACACTCTTCTCCTCTACTTTGTATCACATTTTGTGAATTTAACATGCCCACATCATTTTAAAAATATTCTTATTCCATTTGTGTATAACTAGGATGTTTCTATTACTTTTTCTCTACCTGAAAACAATGATCACATTCAAATACCTGGGTGCATGACTCTCTGTTTTACAAATACAGTGATAGGCACTTACTTTCATAATACAGTCAATTCTTAAAATTAATGCTTAAAATATATGCATGGCTTTTGGTTGCCTTAAATATGTACAAACACATGCACCTATCAAAGAACGCTCCGTTATTTTTATTTCTTCAAGGACCTCTAGTTTGTTTCTTCAGGTGTGGTGTGTGTGTCTGTGTGTCTGTGTGTTTTATGTATAGTGTGGTATATATATGTGTGTCATGCATGAATATATATATGGTTGCATGTTGTCTATGTAGTTCAGAGATTGAGTTCTGGTGTCTTATTCAGTCATTTCCCACCTTTATGTTTGAGACATAATCTTTCACTAATTCTTATATGCCTATCTCCCTACCTTATCAAACCCCATTCTGGCTTAATGGTGGATATCATCAATCCTGAATTTATGTCCTTTTGTCTCTAAAAGTCTACTTTTTATTTATCTTCCTGGAAATAACTATTAATGATCTCAACATACTTAAACAAACAAACAAACAAAAACAGAAAACCCCAATAAACTTCAACATAGTCTCAGATCAGTTACATTGTCTACGAACATGTTCAGAAAACATATGTAACAGAAGATTTTGAACTCTGAATTACTTTAATTTATTCTTTTCCATAAACACATACATTCCAATTAATGTTAATGGATCATATACTTCTTTTACTTAAGATTAAAAGTAAGTAAGCTGATGGAATCTTCAACCCCATCAGAGACTTGAGAATTATTAAAATTCGTTACCTGAGGATAGAAAAAATGCAGGTTAGCAGCTTCCCAACTGAGAAAATGACAGAGATAGTTTGCTGCCTGAAAAGTCACCCAAAACTCTCTATAACATTAGATCATCATCTTCAGCCTTCTGGCTCAATATATCTGACAGACATATTAGTGAGGCAGGAACTGTTGAGGACTTGCTTGCTCTGTCTTGGCAGAATTTGGCTGTCGACTCTGCCTGCATTCAAGCTTCCACATTTTTAAGCAGAATTCTGTCTGTGATAGAAATGAGGACATATTGCCCAGTGGCTTGTTTGCCACATTTGAAACTATCTCTGCAAGGAGGTTCTTTGATGCTCATCATCTTCTTTGAGGTAGGCTGTGTGTTGCCAAGGAGTTAACCTGTCTTGTTTTCAATGAATCTTTAAAATAATAAAAATATCTTTAAATGTCATATTCTGTAGTTGTCTGATGTGTTAGGAGAACTCATCTAAATATTTTACCTTATCTATCTATAGAGCAGCTTTACAATATAGCTTAGTTGTTTAGGGGTTAAGATGTCTTTAGGTCTAGATAGATAGTTTAAGTTGATAGATATGAGATATGATAGATATGGATTTACATTCAGAATTTTAAACTCACCAAGATAGGAAAGATATTTTATTCAAGGTTGCCAAATACAAATAGCCAAATCACTATGAGTGTAACATTTATACAATTCCTGATTGCTTCATGCTTCCTCTTGCTGTACGTAGTTTATTGTATATAGGTGTAATAATATAAATGTGTATGTAAAATAATTAAAACAATTAAAAAATAAAAGCATATAATTAAAGACAAAAAGATTAAAAGTAAATTTGACTATTACATTTTATTTGACCTTAGGAAATTCTAAGAAACTTCCTTGTTGGTATTTGCATATTTATTTTTTCAGTGTTGAAAATGCAACATCAGCCTTTGAATTTTTTCACTGCCCTCCTGTGGTGACAATGAGTGAAATTACTCTGTTTGAAAGAAAGCTAAATAAAATTTATAATTATAGTAATTCTGATCAAATTTCATAGTATCAGGTGTTTATTTTGATATATATGTTTTCATTAAATACAATTTGCATAATTTATAATGGACTGTTATATTCTCATCATAATAAGCAATTATCTACTTTAAGTGAAAACAAATATCAGTAAACAAATTTTCTCAACTATTCTACTGTTATAACTGGTTGTCTCACCCTATATAAAATTATTAAACTGACTATATGAAATGTTTGCTCCCTACCACTTTTGTGTATTAATCCGAAGTAATTTGAAAAATTCACTGAAATTGAATAATTGTGAAATGCTCTGATATACAGTGTTTTAGTTTCCTTTTGCTTCCATACACATTACCACAATATTACAAAATGAATACAACACAAATATTATCTTACTACACTTACACTTCATAAAGCTTGAAATGTTTTACTAAGACTAAACCAAAGTAACAATGAAATTGAATTACATTTTGGATGGTCTAATGATCATTTTTTACTTGTTTTTTAAAAATATTTTGTGAGAAGCTGGAGAAATTAAAGAGCAATTAAAAATACTTGTGACACTTATAAGGACTCTTATTATGTTTCTATCACACACAGGAGATATGTGAGGAGATCACATAAAACTCCAGTTGCTGTGTGTTAACTCGAGTTATAATAAGTCCAGTTTCCCCATAGCAATATAATGTAATATAATCCAGAATAACATAATGCTCTCTTATGGCCTCTGTAAGCACTTGTGCTTGTGTGCATGTATGAGCGCACACGCACACACACACACACACACACACACACACACACACACACACACACACAGACAGAGACAGACAGACAGACAGATAGACAGACAGACAGACAGACAGACAGACAAATAGAAAAAGACAGAGACACAGAGACAGAGACTCTATTTCTATTGGTACACTACTAATGAATATGAGGCCTCCCCTCCAATGTGACCAATATACCCAGTGTCATTCCATTGAAGAAAATGAATTTTCCTTTTCCCATTAGTTATCAATTCCAAATAGGATTTTGTGCTCACTTCTCCTTATCAGTACTAGAATTTTTTCTAGCTAAAATATGTACAAGGTCTGTTCATGCTCTCACAGTGTCTGTGAGTTTATATGTTCTTAATCCTTGTTTTATGTGGAAGGTACTTATCTACGTTGTCACCCACTAGCTGAGACTTCTACAATCTTTATTTATCTTCTATACAGATCCTTGATCCTTGAGAAAAGGAATTTGGTAAGCATCTCCCTTTTAGAACTGAGAGCTCCAAAGTCTCTTACTCTCTGTATGTCATACTCTTATGGATTTCTAGAATAATTCACTCCTATTGAAAGAAGAATATTCCCTGATGAGGGTTGAGTCATGCACTGAACTTGGAGTTTGGAATTATGGCATTGTGCGTAATTTCATTGCTATGTTTCTTTAGCAGAATAATAAACATGGTTTCCCCTGGGCCTAGTGCATATGGAATTGCAGGTTTTTTTTTTACCACTTTTGCAGGGTTAGTTCTAGGAGTAGAATGTTTTCATCTTCAAAGACTTAATGCTTAATCAGCTCACCCTTTCTTGTTGTTTCTAGGCTCATACCTTGCTGGTTCAATTTAGCTATTCTGGCTCCAACTCCTCTTCCAGCTAACTTATTCAAAATGGCTTTGTTTCTCTTGGCCTCTGAAGTGTTCTACTTGTCCTCAAGCTAACTCCAGCAATTTTTTTTTCTAATTTTCTAGCTCCTTCTCATTTTCTTGTTCAAGGTGTCATCACCTGTGTTTAGCATATATCATCACATCTGGACCTAAGCATTTCTTTACCTGAAACTTCCTCTATGTCAGGATGCCTTGAACTCAGATCTGTTGGCCTTTGTGTTCTGGATTAACGGTGTGTTTGTACTGTAGCTAGATCACACAGACATAGAATGTCTTTGAATGCAATCTCTTGCAGGGCAGCCATGTTCTGAATTAAAATCTTTCTACAGATGTCGTTTGTTTTCTTACTAGTAGTGATGCTTTATGTGTAATGCAAAGTCTTTTACATGCATTTCCAGGTGTGTCTATGAACTTGTCTGCTCTTTGAAATCTACTTTAAATTTAACAATGACTAAATTAACTATTTTATCTATCACTATTATTTTCAAATTTTTTAACCTATAATTCTCTTTAAAATATCCTATGCCAATTATCACATTGCGCATTTTTTCATGAGACTAACTGGAAAAGAATTACAGTTTACTACTGTTTTAAATAGTATTATTGAGAGGGAAAAATATGTCCACCTGTTAGTTGCCAAGAAAACAATGCTTTCTCTTCAAATATTCAACAATTGTTGGAATTAAATAAAGCACAAAAGGAAACTGGATGCTCGATTTCTTTCAACAGATTTTAAACAAATAGAGAATTTTCCAGTTTTCATGTTTTTTGTTTCATTAGTTAAACTTAAGTTCAAATTATGTTGTTCAAAAGCAAAATTTCAAAGTAGTCATGTTGTTATCAAAACTATAAAATGGAAAAATTTTAAGTGTGTATGATTTTTTCCAATATATTTTACATTTGTTTCATTTTATATTGAAAGAAATATATACTAGAAATTCTTTTTTATTGTTTTTTATTAATTTATTCTTGTTACATCTCAATGGTTATCCCATCCCTTGTATCCTCCCATTCCTCCCTCCCTCCCATTTTCCCCTTATTCCCATCCCCTATGACTGTGACTGAGGGGGATTTCCTCCCCCTGTGTATGCTCATAGGGTATCAAGTCTCCTATCGGTAATTTGAGAATTAAATATTTGTTCATTTTTCTTAATACAAACATGTAAATTATAAGACATTGGTTTTGATTTTTTCTAAATACTTTCTTTTATATATAGCTAAAATTAAATTATGAGAAAGCATATGGTTTTATAATACAAATAACCTAGTAAGTTTATTTATTGCTTGCCTAGTAACTTAGCCAAAAAGACATGTTGAACTCACTTTACTGCCTCTGCACCTTCAGATATAACATACGTATAATTCTGTCTGATGTATATTTCTATAGGAACTTACTTTGTTATGATAGATTTATATTTATTCTTCAAGTTATATGACCTTTTTAGTCATATTAGTCTCAAGCAAGCATAAGAATTACTTAGTTATTATGAAAAGCTCTCATGCTATCTATGAGACAAATACATAATGGTCACACCCTTGATTCCTTTACTTCAGTTGGACTTTGGAAAATATACCTAGCTTATGGCTTATTTATATGAGAAATTTTGAAACTGGACCTTGTTCTGTAGATCTATAAAAATATAGAATTTTTCTTTTGTTACTGGGAAGCCCTGCAGTATATGCAAATGTCTGAAAAAGAATCCAGTAAGCATGGTTTTGGATGCTCACATATAATTCATATTGCATGCCAACAGAAATGTTCATTTCTTCTAACGCTTTTGAGCCAGGAAAGGGGAAAGAATGCTAGTAACAAAAGCATAGGAAAGCTCCTGATATAGAAGAGGCCACTCTTATCACAATGCACACATTTTAGCTACCTTTTATCCTTCAGAGTTCATAAATGCAAACTCTGCTCCTTTCAACCTCCGTCTTGCCTCATGCAAAAGCTAAAATAGGAACCTCTATTTCTATCCTTGACCAGAAAGTCAGAAAAAAATATGTGTTCTTTCTGACTCAAGCATTATTCACTGAGAACATGGTCAAGATGAAGCATACATTACCTTTAGTGAAATGACAAGAGAGAAATTTAGGATTCACTTACTGCTCTTATTATATCTCATAGAATACAGACAAAGGTTGTAGCCTTGAACACATTTACAGAAGGCAGTTTTTACAATATAAAGCACTCTGTCTATAGCAATGCGTTTCTACTCCCACAATTTCATTTGAACTTTAGGGAAATACATGTTAAGTGGAAGTAGCTTTAAGTAGTAATATTCATTGTGCTCTCATTGCTTAAAATCCATTTAATGTGAGATTCACAGCCAGAGGGAGATGTTTATAGTGGCTCATTCTCATGTGACATTATGGATGCAGTTAAATCAAACCTCATAGGGGAAATACCTGTTTTGCAAAAGATTTTATTTCAGGATATAGCATTCTGTTTTTATTGATCTAATACCTTGCTCTCTCTCTCTCTCTCTCTCTCTCTCTCTCTCTCTCTCTCTCTCTCTGTGTTTTACTGTGTATGGGCTTTGAAAAGTCTAAGAAATTTTTTTCAATGTTGACTAAAAGTAACATTAGCGATATTAAATATGCACACATACACACACACACATACAAAGAGAGATGCGATATACAGAGACACAGAGGCCTATCAGGCATACACTCATGCATGTATATATATACATATGCAATCTACTTCAACTGTGTGCTGCGTTAACATATTTTTCTTACTATAAGATACACAGTAGGATCACACAGAGAAAACCACTACCAGTAGCTAGAATATGAGAAAGGCACATAGAATGTAATATTGCATGGTGACCGTTTGGATGTTAACAATAAGTCATAGTCATAGAACAAAATGAAACACATGAATAAACTGTGCCTCTGTAGGAATATATTGTAAACGTCTTGGGGTAAACTGTGAATAAGAGGGAAAACTTCTTCATAGTTTTGAAAGAATGAAGACTCAGGTCCTCAGTTTTCCATTAAAGATGTAAAAGGACAACAGGCTATGGAGGATTCTGCAGAAGAAAGTCCACTGCCAGGAGAACAGGTAGCTAATTAGAAATGGGAGGGAAAAGAATGGGTCACCCAGAGCTCTAGGGAATCAAATGTAAAGCTCCAGACAAAAAGTTTGCCCCAGCTATTCCACTCCTGGAATATACCCAGAACCTGCTCCAGCACACAACAAGAAAATTTTCTCCACCATGTTCATAGCACGCTTATTCATAATAGTCAGATCATGGAAACAGCCTAAGTGTCCCTCACTAGACGAATGGATAAAGAAACTGTGGTACAAAAACACTATGGAATACTACTCAGCTATTAAAAACAAGGAATTCCCAAAATTTGTGGACAAATGGATTGAACTAGAAATGATCATAATGAGTGAGTTAACTCAGAAGCAGAGGGACTCAAATGGTGTATACTAACTTATATCTGCATACTAGCCAAATGGGCATGTCCCATGAAAGCCTTCACTTACCAGGAAACTGGGACAGAGGGGAGGACATCCTATTGGGACTCTAGATGAGAGAACCATGGGAGAATAGCAAAGGTGAAGGATCCAGTGGGTCCTAGAAACCTACAAGTAGAACATTATGATAGGGAGATTTGGGCCAAGGGGTCCCGCTCAAACTAAAGCACCAGCCAAGGACAATACAGGCGGTAAACTTTAAACCCCTACCCAGATCTAGCCAATGGACAGGACATTCTCCACAGTTGAGTGGAGAGTGGGGTATGACTTTCTCACGTACTCTGGTGTCTCATATTTGACCATGTCCCTTGGAGGGGGAGACCTGGTGGCACTCAGAGGAAGGACAGCAGGTTACCAAGAAGAGACTTAATACCCTATGAGCATATACAGGGGGAGGAAGTCCCCCTCAGAAACAGTCATAGGGCAGGGGAATAAGGGGAAAATGGGAGGGAGGGAAGAATGGGTAGATACAAGGAATGGGATAACCATTGAGATGTAACAAGAATAAATTAATAAAAAAATTTTTTAAAAAGTTTGCTTAGAAAATGAGTAGATATTAAACTACAAGAATTCAGTGATATTAATTGGTAGGAAAAGATGAACTACAATCATGGAAAAAGAAAGGAGCATAAAAATAAAGAAAATATATTTTCCCTTAAATATTCATATATGTTTCATACATGTGTGTGTGTGTGTGTGTGTGTGTGTATGTGTGTTTGATCGTGCTTTGACTTGTGTGTTTGTGTTTCTGTCTGTCTGTCTCTCTGTGTGTATACATGTTTACAGCGGATGTATTACTCTTCAAGGTCTGCCCCTGTTGTTGTTTGGGACTGCTTTTTATCATCCTGGAAGTAAGTACCATATTTTTCAGAC
>OU015749.1:52468000-52500391 GCA_907169655.1 Acomys percivali
ATACTCTGTATTAGAAGTTTAAGCCAGATTAACGACTTATACAGAGTTGACACTGGACTTAAGCACAAACTTTTTTTTTATGTAATATTGCTTCTTAGATTTAGTCTTTCCAGTTGTAAAGTTTTTCAAATTATTTCAATAGGGAGAAACCCCACTCTTTCAAGTCTGTTTCCATGAAAGCCTGTGTTAAGGAGTGTTTCTTAGAATTTTTTTTTTCCATTTTGTGTTGATGTTTCAGCTTTGGCTTTAATATGTGGTTGAAAAATAGGGTTTCAAAAAGTGCTAATAATGTTTTTTTTCTGCCTTTGAAAATGAGCTAAGATACAAAGAAACAGAATGTAGTCTTTGTGCTAACATGCTTCAGGATTTTTGTATCCTTTGTAATTCTCTGATAAGGTCTCATGGCAAAAGTGCCTGAAGAGCTGACTTTGTAATCCTAGTCTGGAAGGGGGATCACGAAACTTGTGTTCAGTTGTCCTAAATGCTGAGTTACAGGAATGTGACACCATGTGCTGTGCCTCACTTGTTTGCATCTTTGTTTTTTGCTCATTTGTTTCTTTTGTAAAGTTTAGTCCAGTCATCTTAAGGTCATTATCCTCCTACCTCATCCTCTTCTTCTGGTTTATTCAGATGTCCAATGAGTTATGACGAAATTTCACTGAATATTTTACACACTGCATTTCAAAACATTCTATCAGTCACTTTGGTAAAAGAACATAACTGAATGTTAGTAAAGTGCCATCTTTAGTGGAGCCAAATGGTGAGTTTCTACTTTGGGAAAAAGGCAAGCCTCCGTCGTATGTGCTATTCCCACCCCTCCTCCTCCTCCTGTTTTGCAAAGATGCAGCAAAACATCTCTGTGCCTTGGGTGGATGACTGCCTCTTCATTTTCAACAGAGATTGACTGTACTCATATAATTACTGATTATTGAAATCATTTCAATACTTCTGTGTCACCAGGGATCCATAGTTTTATTTTTTTTCCTCATGTAGGAGGGCATATTCGACAACACAGTAAACACAGATGAAAAGAGTACAGATGGTGCATAGATGTTTACTTCATGTAAAAATAAAAATGCTACTGAGTGCGTTTCTACTAGTTACAGTGGAATCTCAATACAACAACTGTACGAAAGCAAGCCAGCAGCATCGCACTGTAATACCAGTGCACCGCGACAGACACCCTGAAATCATTTCTTTTCTAAGAGTAATAAAGTGAAATAATTGTTATATAATATACAGTGTTAATTTAAAGTTCTAACGGGAAAATGAAACTTTTAGGTTGAGCTGTGTTGAAACTTATTTAAATTGAAAATAAAATAAAGGTAACTTCAGATAAACAAAAACCAAAGAAAATACATGAATGTATGAATGAAATTATACCAAGTAAATGCCAAAGACTTCAAAAATCCATAAAACAAAATACATTTTAAACACATTAATATATAAAAAAGGAAAATACTTTGAGCTGCTTATTTAAATCATTATATAAATATTTTAGAAGTAATTATTTTGAAAAATGAACTGCTAAATTATGACAACAATAAATCAAACAAGCATCATCATCAGAGATAAGTAGAAAAATGAGCATGAGGCAAATTGTCTCAAGTTAGATCCTTCTAGAAAAAGGATGTTTCTGATGGGACCTCCTGTTGAGGGAATGCCAGCAATCATTTTGTTACAGAGTATGAGGCCAGTGTAAATTTAAAATTTGAGCAAAAGTTGTGGTGTTACTTAATATGCTCATAACTTGGGTTCACAACTATCATTTTGTTATTTTAAAAATTAATATATCAATGGGAAATATTATTTAATCACAACCATGAACATAAATAAAAAAAGCAAGCAGCTAAAGTGGAGAAAATTAATTGGATCTTGAAAATATCTTCTTTTCCATTAAGAAATGGAATTAAGTTTGCACATGCTGAAATGATAACTATAACATTTTGAGCTGCTGTCAGAATTTGTTAGTATATCAAATGCCACTACCCTGAGATTATGACATACTACCAGACTGCTATGACACACGGTTGTTGACATATATAAAATATTTACTGAAGTCACTTTTGAAGTACTACCAGTGCTTTATAATTATTTTCCTAGAATAAAAACAACAAAATAGAAGTCACATGAGAAGATTGGTTTAAGAAATGCATGTGTTGTATTAATATTGAGGGATCGTTTACTCTCTGATACAGGAAAAAGAAACCATTCTTTATCTTTGTCTGACCTGGTCAACTTACATTGATTAATCTTGAATATATACCTGTACCTCTGTTTTCAATCTCTATTTCTGACCCAAGAATTTATTATAATTAATTACGTCTTCAGAAATGTTAGCTGTGAACTTGATTTAGCACTTAATGCATACATTCTGATATATATATATATATATATATATATATATATATATATATATATATAGGAATACCTATTATGACTCCAGTTAGTTACCTGATGAGCTCAATGTACAGGTTGGTGAGAGTTTTTATAGTCTCTCCCTCGCTCTGTTTCCATGGACACCACCACCACAAACCTGTGGTGCTAATACAGGTCAATACGTTTTCCTGTGTGAAGATTACAAAATATTTGCACAGGAGAAAATCAAATATTTGTGGCTATCTGGGACAAATACCTTTGGTCTTTGAAAATATAAAGCACCAAGCTCCTAAACAAATAGGAATGCGTTATTAATTTAAAGAATATCTCTAGCATCATACTAGGCAATATAGGATTAATTATACACCCAGTCTATTATGTCTTCTTTACCCTGAAACAACATCTTGGCAGGTCACTCTCACATCCTGGATGAGAAAATAGCATTTACTTTATTGTAGTTGCAAATGAAATTTAAACTATAATATGTTCATCTAATCATCCCTCTTTCTAGGTCTTAACAGTGTCCTGCTCATTTTAGTGGGAGGACTTTTGAGCATTGAATGAATAACAATAATATGCAGCACTAAAATGTTTACCACGATGTAGTCACAATCTTATAAATAATATCTACCCAATCTAACATTAATTTCCTAATTGGGTAAATGATTTACCAACTTCATAGAGAAAAGTTAAATATTCTAGGAAAAGTAATCGATTGCTAGGCACCTAGAATCTAGAAACTCTTGATGATTAACGTTCAGAATTCTCCCTAAGATAAAACAATATTTGTTATTAAAATCTGCATACCAAGTACAAAGTTTCATCACAGAGATATGTATGAGTGTGTAATGAACAGCAGAGAAACCCTAATTCTGTCCCCCAGGCAGAGAAGCTCCACAAGAAGTCCAATCATGCCAGCTGAGACTGGGGCACCAACCTAGGACCATGCATGGACTGTTACTAGGCCCCTTACAGGCATGTACCCAATGGGAAGCTTTGTCTTTATGTGGGTCACCTAGAAACAGGATAAGGACTGTCTCTGACAAGTTATACAGCTGAATATGTCATTACAGTGTTAGTTATACATGTTAGAAGATGGAGCTTCATTTGTCTAATTTCATTTTTCCTTGTTGTTTCTATACATCAAAGGCTATATTCTAAGTTCTCAAGAGAAAGAGATTTTTTTTTATCCATTACACTACACATAGACATGTGGTTTGCAGATATACATATTGTTTGGCACACATATGAGCCAAATTTGGAAATAAACAATATTCTTATCAATTTTATGCCTAAATCTATGCTCCCTCTGCTTTCCAAAAGGAGATGGTAACCAGGCAGAGAATGCTCCAGCAAAGCCTGTATGTTGTAAAGGAATACTGTGACTACACATATGATGATGTGAGCTCTACAGCACAACTACTAGGAACATCTATAAAAGCTCAACAACTAATTTTAAACAAGTATCTTCTTCCAGTTTGAACAGTGATAATTTGGAAGAAATTGTCTAACCATTTCTTCTAAAGCTTTTCCTGCCTGGAGAGAGGACAGAAGCTTAGGGTACAAAAAGAAACAAATAGAAAAATATAACCCAAACAAACTAAAAGAGGAGCCTTTGGAAGTTCTTTAAAGAAAAACAAGGAAATCTTGAAGTTTTCAGGCAAATGGAACTAAAAATGATCATTCTGAGTGAGGTATCCCTGTCCCAGAAAAAACATGAATAGTATATACTCACTTATAAGTGGATATTAGCCCAATATAGATGTCCACCTAGACATATCCACCCATGGAGACAACACCCAGAGGGATCGGGACAGATGCTGGGACTCTGGCTGCTTGATTCCAGGTGAGAGTGGTATAGAAAAATAGGGTGCGGAATGGGGGAAACCAGAGGGCTCAGGATCCCCACAAGGAGACCATCAAGGCTGGAGAATCTGTACGTAGGGGGACCTGCACAAACTGTTGCACCAACGAAGCAAAATGCACACAGTAAACCTAGAACCCCCCCCCCAGTTCAGGTCTTGACAATGGACAGTTCATTCTCCATGGTTGTGAGACTGCCTCTGACATTAACCCTGGTGCCCCCAATTTGATCACTACCCCATGGTGGGGAGGCCTGGCATGCACACAGAGGAAAGGGATGCAAGCTTTCTGGATGAGACTTGACAGGCAGTAGTCAAATGATGGGGGAGCAAGTTGTCTTTAGTCAAGGTCTAGTGGAGGGAACTAGTGCAAAGAGGGGTGCACGGGAAGATACAAGTGAGGGAATAACAATCAGGATGTAATCTGAATAAATTATAATTTTTATAAGCCCCATTCTGAAGCTTGCAATAGTACCGAGCAATGGAGAAACAACTCTGCCTGGCCGAACTTCCAGAAAGCTACTCAGAGAGCTCCAGGGATGTAGCTTTCATTGGTTTTCACCATCTCAAGGTTGACTTTTTTTCTGTGATGCAGTTACTTTTCAGTCAACCATACTACTCACTGGTTCAGTAATCCCAACAAGGGAGGACCATTTCTCTGGTCTATGTTCAGGGCCTTAATTTTCTTTCTTTTTTTTTTAAATTTTATTTTATTTTATTTTTAATTAATTTATTCTTGTTACATCTCTATGGTTATCCCATCCCTTGTATCCTCCCATTCTCCCCTCCCTCCCATTTTCCCCTTATTCCCCTCCCCTATGACTGTTCCTGAGAGGGATTACCTCCCTCTGTATATGCTCATAGGGTATCAAGTCTCTTCTCAGTGACCTGCTGTCCTTCCTCTGAGTGCCACTAGGTCTCCCCCTCCAGGGGACATAGTCAGATGTGAGGCACCAGAGTACTTGAGAAAGTCAAATCCCTCTCTCCACTCAAGTGTGGAGACTGTTCTGACCATTGGCTAGATCAGGGTAGGGGTTTAAATTTTTCCGCCTGTGTTGTCCTTGGCTGGGGCCTTAGTTTGAGCGGGACCCCATGACCCAAATCTGCCTATCATAATGTTCTACTTGTAGGTTTCTAGAACCCACTGGATCCTTCTACATTGCTATTCACCCATTGTTCTCTCATCTAAAGTCCCAATAGGATGTCCTCCCCTCGGTCCCAGTTTCCTGGTAAGGGAAGGCTTTCATGAGATATGTCCATTGGGCTAGTATGCAGATATAAGTGAGTATATACCATTTGAGTCTTTCTGCTTCTGGGTTAACTCACTCATTATGATCATCTCTAGCTCAATCCATTTATCCACAAATTTCGGGAATTCCTTGTTTTTAATAGCTGAGTAGTATTCCATACTGTATATGTACCATAGTTTCTTTATCCATTCTTCTACTGAGGGACATTTAGGCTGTTTCCATGATCTGGCTATTATGAATAAGGCCGCTATGAACATGGTTGAGCAAATTTTCTTGCTGTGTGCTGGTGCATCTTCTGGGTATATTCCAAGGAGTGGAATAGCTGGGTCTTGAGGAAGCCCTATTCCCAGTTTTCTGAGATAGCACCAGATAGATTTCCAAAGTGGTTGTACTAGTTTGCATTCCCACCAGCAATGAAGGAGTGTTCCTCTCACTCCACATCCTCTCCAGCATGTGGTGTCGCTTGAGTTTAAGAAGCTTCTTTCAAATAATAAGAGCAACTGAAAACGCTAGTTATGCTATTTAAAAACTGGGAATTTTTTCTTCAATAAATGTGGTCAACAAGTACATATTAAAAGATATAATGCTAATGGTATATACTCAAGTATTGTCAACAATAATTGATATGTGGTTGATTCATAGTTACCAAGAATTATATAGGGCATATATCTACTAGAAAAGTAGGCATAGAATATGAGTATACTTCAGTTTTATAGGAGTTGTCTAACATGATTGAAGCTCTGAGTTCAATTATCAGCACTAAAATTAACAAATAATCAAATAAAGCAGGGAAATATTCTTTAACAGAATAGTGAAGTCACTTATACTTCTTGTGAAATTTATTTTAATTATTTTTAAGTAAAATAAAATAGTATTACTTATATAATTTAATTCAGTAACCTGTATTTATTTAAATTAGACTTGTTAAGGCACCATTTTGTGAATTTGTAAACTTGAATAATAACAAATATTCACTTTATTGCATAAAACAGTACAAGTTATCACTGATAATTCGACCCCCTTCAAAAATGAAATAAAAATATCAAACTGAATTATTGTAAAAGCAAAAAAGGCGTTTTTAACCACAATATTTCTAACATTCATCCTATATTATACACAGGGTAGATGACATAAATAAAAATTGAGCTCCTCTATTTCTCTCTCTCTCTCTCTCTCTCTCTCTCTCTCTCTCTCTCTCTCTACCTCCCTCCTTTCCTCCCTTCCTCCCTCCTTCTCTCTCCTTCTGTACCCCCATCATCCTCCATTTTCCATATTTTTCCCTAATATTCCCAGTCTTCTGAATTAATATTTAATTTCTCTACTCAGAAAAGTTTATCAGAATTTTGCTAGTGTTTGCTGATCATATTAGCAAGTCCTTAGTAAGTCATAAAATATTCCAAAGGTTTAGAATTTTTAAAAAAAGTAATTTGATCTAGAACTGTGAGGATTAGAAATGTTATATGGCCCCAAGATTTTTATAGTTATTAAAGAATATAAGATTGAATCATATAAAGCTCATGGCTATATGTGTGTAAATGTAAGTGCACTAAATATTTCTTTTCATATTTGGCTTATCATGTAATTACTTCTAAATTCAAACTGAAATATCTGCTTCATTTTAACATTTATGTGTATTTGTAAATAAATATTTATATCATTTGTAAATTAATTTTGTCTTATTTCCTTTAATATCTACTTTTTTTTACAAAACTAAGGAAAAAAACTATGAAAATCTCTTTGTTAGAAGCTATTGGATATTTTCCCATTTTGGTGTGTGAAGGTGCCAAGGTAATAATTCACCAGGTTTAATATCACCAATGAGGTGAAATCTGGAAAAATATTTATGAAGTTAATTGGGAAAATAGTTGTACTTTAGTCATAAATTCTGGCAATTTCATGTTGAAAGTGTCCAGTGTTTATGGGAACACAAGAATTTAGCAATGTTTAGAGCTAAGGATCAGATTAGTCATTGCATATGCCAATGGTTGTTATATAAATGGCCAAGAGAGCAGCTGAAATAATGATAAGAGAGAACTTAATAAATCAATAAGCCTAAAAACTGCTGAAAAGCCCATTTAATATCAAAATATGTGATCAATAAATGTACATTCAAGGTAAGTAATATAACAAAATAAAGAAGAACATATTTTAGGAGCGATAAACTGGCAAATAAAAAGAAAGAAAATTTAATATAAATTATATCTTATGTTGTTCCTTAGAAAAATTTGGAAAATAACTCATTTAGAAGTTAACTAAATGTATTGCTTAGATTACATAAATTTAATTAAATCAATTTAATGAAAGTGTTTTAATTTTAAGTTAAATCACAAATACACAAAAAGAGCTTTGATAGTCGTAATGTATCTCCCTTTCTGGTAACAGTTTTCTGCATCTGGAAACCAGAAAGGTGAACCATTTTTGTAAGACCCTGTGATCCATCTGTGTGTCCTTTATATACTGCCCCCCACAAAAAAAATACAAAAAATTGCAAAGCAATTTCAAGTCCCTTAGCCAGAAACGTTTGCTTGTTGAACTTGAAATGTCCTGATGATACCTATTAACTAGAGTGTGAAAGTGATGTTAAATGAGGGGTATAGAAGGATGCCACATGACTAATCTAAAAAGAAATAGGATGGGAAAAAAGAATCAGTGAGTGAACTGGACTGGGCAAGTGCATATGACCCAAGCAGCCACGAAACTGAGCTCTCAGAAATGAGGAAATAATAGGCTTCAGTTAACAGGCACTGTATTTGAAAAAGCACATTGGACCACACAAAGTGAAGCAGGACAAAATTTTGACAGTCTCTCAGAATAAATGCCCTTCTGGTTTGAAAGATGGGGATGTAACTGTTGTGCCATAAGTCATATCTTTTATTTTGATTTTTGCCCTAGTCTATTTGTCTGCTGTTGTCAGTGAGTCGATTTTCATACTGTTAATGTTAAGTACTTGTCTAACGAGAATAAAGAAAAATAAGTGTATGTCATGTGAGTGTATGTCAGAATGTAATATCATTTATAATGTTACTATCAGGCTCTTGTCACACCTGAGTGTTGTGTTTAAGCAATAAGGGATCACAGGGATTAGGAGAATGCCAAGACGACTGAAGAGCACAGATGAGATTGGTTATGGAAAGTCAGAAGATATTGTTACTGAAATTATAGGATGCCATGAACTAAAACAATACAGGGGTTCAAAGGCAAAGGAAAGGGGGCTAGACAACAAACCAAGCTCAAATCTAGGACCTCAGAGAGAGCTGTATTTTAACTGTACTATTTCTCCTCCTAAATGATAATGGAAAACTCACACGGATAATGAATTTGACATTGTTGCACATCACGCTAATGGTAGTGTCTTCTTTCTTTTCCTCTTTTTGCTCCATTCTTTACCTACATTACAACTTGATTGATTTAATATTAGAATATTATTTTTTTATTTCTCAAACAGTTCATTCTATTATGAACTCTAATGAACTAGTTACTGAGACACATCAACATATCTTAATAAGTTTTGTATATAATAATTAACTTTTTAAATCATAAAACACTCGAAGTACTACTTATCATGACTTTCAACCTTAAGGATAATTTGATTTGCATACATACATATTAAATTCAAACATATCTAGCTTATTAATTGTGAGTCATGACCACATTTGACTATAATTTCTTGGTCCCTCCCATTCCTTTTGTTTTATTTTTTTCATGTTTTTTTTTTTTTCAGACAAGGTCTAGCAAAGAAATCCAAGTTAGAGGGTCCCGCTCAAACTAAGGCACCAGCCAAGGACAATGCAGGCGGTAAAATATAAACCCCTACCCAGATCTAGCCAATGGTCAGAACATTCTCCACACTTGAATGGAGAGTGGGATATGACTTTCTCACGTACTCTGGTGCCTTACATTTGACCATGTCCCCTGGAGGGGGAGACCTGGTGGCACTCAGAGGAAGGACAGGAGGTCACCAAGAAGAGACTTGATACACTATGAGCCTATACAGGGGGAGGTAATCCCCCTCAGGAACAGTCATAGGGGAGGGGAAAAAGGGGGAAATGGGAGGGAGGAAGGAATGGGAGGATATAAGGGATTGAATAACCATTGAGATGTAACAAGAATAAATTAATAAAACAAAAACAAAACAAAACAAACAAACAAACAAAAAAGAAATCCAAGTTAACCTTCACTTTGTGATCCTTCTCCCTCAGCATCCCCAGTAGTAGGACAGGAAGTGTAAGCCAATCTACTTAACCATTCAATGTCTATAACAATTGCTTATATTAACTTTGTTAATGGTTTGTTTCACACGTCTCAGTGAAAGAACTCATATTAATACATTCCATTAATAAAAATATTTTAAGAAAATTACTAGTGATACAGAATTATTATAAGTGATTATGGGTAATACTGTCAGCTTCTGGATTTCCCAAATAAAAATTCTTACCTTTCCTACGTACTGAGTGTCTGTACCTGTGTACTCTTCTAACAGGAAGAACTGATTCCACATCCAACCACGCTTGGTGCGATGAAGCATTTTACCATCGTCTTTTGTCAGATTCACTATCCTTTTCAGTAAGTGACTGTTATCCTTTGCTTGTAATTGGCTGCTGCCAACCATATAGAACATGTAAGTCCAGGTGATCAGTGAAAGACAATGGTAAGTCCTCATTATCTTCGACTTCAGAAGAATGAAAATTTCAATATATGTTCTGTAGAAGGAAATAGTTTTATTAGGATGTGTCTCAATTTCATATATCCTTCATACTGGAACAAGTTTATATGTATAAAATGTAAATATACACGTATATATATATATATATATATTTGTTTTATAAAGTACACAAAAGAACTCTCTTTAAGCCATAAATATTAAAATATACACATAATATATAGATAAAGTTACATATATATGCACATTTGTATTTATATTTCAAGTATATATATTTAATAACTTAGTTTAAGATGACAATATAAAAATCATAAAAATAAGTGTACACATTTAAACCACTAAAATTCTGCAAATTAAACAGTTTTTACAACAGTTGTGATATTACTTCTTTTGAAGTTATAAGCCTTAATAGTGAGGAATATTTAACTATATGCATAAGTCAATGAACCGATACACTTCAAAGAACATTGTTTTCTTCCCCTTATCTAGCATTTTATGAGTGTGTTCACCATGTACCTTCTACTCTAGAAATATACTTTATTAAATAAGGAAGTGAGAAAACAACTAGGTCTTTACTAATAATGAAAACCAGATTTTATCAACTCAAAATATGTGAAGAGTCTTAGATTTATAACGAAAGCCCAGGAGAAAACAAGATGGGAACACCTTCAAGACATCCTACAGCACAGGGAATTGGCACATGTTTCTTGTGCAAACTCTGAAATCAGAAGAAACAAAAGAAAAAGAGATAAAAAGGGATTCCTTCAAATTAATGTTATTTTTAATAAATCAAAGGAAATAGTCATAAGAATTCAGCGGTAACTTGCAGGAAGGAATAGAATGTTGAGATAACATATGTGCAATACATTTTGATATACTGAAATATGAGTAATGTCAAAATAATTCATTGTCAAAATTAAGTTGATTAAATATGGATGTGAAACTTAAATCACTGTTTCTTCAGAAAAATAAATTATACGGATATTTGAAAAATTTAGTACATAAATTTACTTGTTTAAAAAAGCAAACAAATCAATGATAAGATATTAAATCATTCCAGTAAGAATGACTGTTATTAAAAACAGGAACTAAATACTGGAAAAATAATGTGGGGAAAAAGGACACATAGACATGACCCATAATGTTGAAATAATACATGGACATATGAGAAGCTACACCCCGTTCGTCTCATTACCATGAGTACTAAGACATGAGCCGAACAAGGGCACAAAGACAGACGCGACAAGTGGACAAGTAGATATGAGGAAAACATACAAGGACTCAACCATATACAAATTATTACAGCCAACTGAAGAATGCTGATAATAAGGGAAGTTGTCTTCCCTCAGAAGAAGCATATGGATTTGTTATGCAATACTAAATGACCAGCATGAATATAAACATAAAATTGACATTATGTGGGCCAAATAGAATATTTTGGAAATACATACATGTGAGTATGTTTCATACATGTACTTACATAGGTACATAGGTACATACATAGGTACATAGGTACATACATACATGCATACATACATACATACATACGTACATATGTTACACTGATTTCTTCCCACTGTGAGGATTTCACTTTGACATTAAGTTTGGTGATCAACCTTTGAGGAGAATTTTGAGACAAGCTTTAAAGTAAATGTTTGTCTTTTGTGGAATGTGGGCCTTGGAGTGGGAAAATCTAGTCATACTCAATGCACCAAAGTTTAGGCACAGAGGAATAATGTGCAACTTTGTAACTTAAAATAAATTAACATTTCCTTTCACTGAAGTTAAGGCTGCTGAAGTGGTCCAGCATAACTTTTAGAGATGAATCTAGCTGACTAGAGAAAATTTTAGAGGATAGGAAAGACATTTTGTGAGGGAAGACATCAGTAAATCCTAACATATCAGTTCAGTAAGGGACAATGAAAATTTCTAGAAAAAACCATTTGAAATGAGGAAGGACTACTAAAACTATATTGTAAGAATGTATATGATCATGCACATATGCACACCACACACACACACACACACACACACACACACACACACACACACTTGTTTCTCTTTCCCTTGTCTTTAATTTGGCTACTACAGTGACCTCCTATAATCCTAGAAGTTCCCAAATGTCCCTGATTCATTTCTGAGCAATACCTTAAGTGCTTCTTTCAGAGATATATAGAAGCTAATACTTGTATATGTCCGTGTATGTGTGTGTGTGTACCTGTGTGTGCATATTCGTATGTGTGTGGTGTGTCTATGTGTGCATGAAGGTCTATGTGTCCATGTGTGTATATGTACTGTGTGTGGGTGTGTTGCATATTTCTTTACCTATATATCTGAATCTGAGAAAGAGGCTTGGAGATTTGGATAATTTATATTATAGATAAAACATTTACTCAGGGATTAAAATGTGACAGTGCTAAAATGTGGCTTGAATGCTCTGCTCCCTATGTTGATAACCTATCCCAGCTAATGTTAACTGGGAGATGATTAAGACAGAGAACACAGTTACTCATGGAAAAATCAGTTCCTTATAAGAACATGGGAGGAATTGAGTTTATTTAAGCATTAGTGGCACAGGACTATGTGGAAGGCTAACAGTTCTCAACCTGCATCAGTAAGAGGGCAACTTGCTCTTGAACATGTCAGGACCCAGAGTGTTCAGAAAGAAATGTTTGCTGCTGATCTGCTCTATGAATACTATGTTCATGTAGTAGCCACAAGCTACTTGGTCAAAGTGAAACTATCCCATAAGTATGTATTTGAAGGCTTACTTATAATTTGCTCAATGTTACCTATATTCCGCTCTAATCAGGATGCATTTTTCTTGGATTATTTATTGATATTTTATTTGTAGTCCTCTGTCACATGCTTTTAACTATCCAAGTAACCACTTGAAAAGTATAACATCTCACCTCAGTTATCCCTTTTTTCCATTTTCTTTCTTAAACATAGCATTTATTATTTCATCCAGTATTCTGAAGGACAGCCTTCTTCAATTAGATAAAATGTAGTTTCTGTGCAGGATGTGAGACATTTATACACCATTATGTCTTACACACAACTTAGTAGGCACTTAATTATTTGCGTAAAACTATGTGGTTGATGGATTAATGGTTAATACTTTCACAATTTATTAAAACCTGGGACACCTATTGAATGCTTATCAGTCTGGTGTGTAAACAACCCAAGAACCAGATGTAAAAACTAACCACAAGTTTATTGCTTTTTAAAGGAGCCAGAGATTACTTTTGTTTTTGTACCATCAGTCATAAAATTTGTTGTGCTCTCACTGACATTAATAGAGGTTTGCATAAAGTGAGGTTAAATGTTAACAGCACAATAAGACTGCTATAAATTATACATTTTTATAAACCTTGCCACTCTCTGATTAATACCTTTAGCATAGTAAACTTTTTTGTGTGTATTTGTTTCTCATTTAGGAAACATTACTGTAAACCTCCTGTGGCCAATTTAACACCTGCGCACTCTTTGGTGCTGAGATAAAAGTGCACAGTTTAAAAGGTTTTTCTGCTATATTTATTTTAAAGATAGCAATCTACTTTCCCATGGGCTTTATTAAAAGTTCTTCACATCCTTTATTTATTCAATAGCAACAGGCTGATTACTAAATTTTCTATGCCTAATTATCTCTATCAGCCTTAACCGCTCTGCATTTTGATCACAATTTTGTCGATAAATAACTATCATCAAATGCCTGATAAAGAAGAGGATTTTAAATTTGTGTTAATTTTGATTTTGTAATCAGGAAATTCACCTAAATCTTATCAGTCTTAAAAGCTAAACATTGTTTTACTAATATTTTATTTGTTCAATTATATTTAAATTCCAGTTTATTTCAGAATCAAGAAAAGTTGTGCTTTACTGAAATTAAGCTGTTTAACAGTTAAATACCTACCTAAAACGAAATTTATTTCTGCTTTAATTATCTAATTTTAATCCAAAAAGTATTTAAAACTTTATTTTGTTGTAATCAGGTATAGAAGAGTGTGCCTGCATGTGAGTATATGTACATTGAGTGCAGCTGCTCCTGCCCAAGAAGAGAGTGCTGGAACCCCTGGTACCAGGGTTATAAAGCCACTGTGGTCCATCCAATACAGGTGCTGAGAAATGAACTCTGTTCATCTGGAAGAACAGTATTTGATTTTAATAACTTAAAAATCCATCTGTTCTCTTCAATAAGATAATTTAATGCTGTTGGGTGAGTATACTTCTTTAACTAAAGTGTTTTTTTTTAAATATCTCTAAAATGTTTGGTGACATTTTTTCACCACCAAACTAAGGTTAGTTTAGATGTTCCTAAAAACCTGAAGATTTAAACTAGCATGAGAAGACAAACACTGAGTCCACTTTTCCCATGTCCTAATAAAAATAACAATAATACTATTATATATTAAGGGTTATCAGAAAGTGTATTAAATATGGATGACAGATGATGAAGTCCTTTAGCAGTTAGAGTAAGAAAATGAAGAAAATCAGTAATATGAGGAACATGGATGTAGAATGAGAGAATAAATGATGATTAATGAATTCTTAAATGCAAAGAACACATTCCACTCTAATTAAAGAACATGCAAAACATCATCCTTATATTGATCCCTTAAATGACAACCAGAGTGTCAAAAAATATATTCCCTCTTTAGCTACAAATGTCTCCTGTGGTGGACATCAGGTACTATATTTTTAAATTTTCAAACTGCTATAATATAAGTGGACAATAGATATTTGATGGAATCCTTATATCACATATATTTCAATTTGAAGCTATCCATTATAAATATATTTGGGGAGCCATACCAAGTTCTGCCACGTCAGAAATCCTGTGCTTAGGCTGCACGCTGTGACCTTCGAGTTGCTGACCTTTGCCTCGCTAGGTCTTGTGTTCTAGGCTATCCTTGGACTATTTACCTTTGAAAGAAGTAGAGAAGTCTCAACTTGGAACCACCCAGAGGATCATGGAGGTTCTTACAGGGAACTACTCAGAGAACTAGGAAATTCTACAGGGAGTGATTCAGGCTATTGTAGTCTCACCTGGGGGCTAGGGTGAGTGAGTTTAGAATACATCCTATTCACCTTGCTCTATATATTCTTACTTAGTCGGACATTAAAGTGAATCTTGATCAGAAATATCCTGACTTGATTCGTTATTTCTCATGTCTCTGTATCCTACTTTCAATCCCCACTCCCTCTTTCAGGTGAACCCTGATTCGATTTTTCCCATGGGCTGGGACATGACAAATATACAATTTCAGTTAGTAACACCTGAAAACTGCTTAATGGGGGAACAAGTCTTTGTTCATTCTTTATGAATGAGCAGTACATTACTGGATTGAAGAAAAATATCAGTTTTGTCATTACAATACATGATGTTATATTTAGCAACTATGTTCTTGTTTAAAGGGGGGCAAAATTCCTGATATTCAACATGTTCATCCAAAATGTAAATGGATTTTCATGAAGCAAAACTGTAAGAAAATTAAAGGATAGCAATACAGAGGTATTTTAATCCAGCAATAAGACTGATATGGAATGGGATCACATTCAAAGACTGTATAGGTGTATTGATCCTGCTGGAATGCAGAAACACTCTGATTAGAGTGTGATCTGGCTAGAATACAGACATGCTCTTAGTGCATACCTTTAATCTCAAACAATGAAGGTAAAGTTAGTTTATAGAAAGAACAGCTATCTTTGAAAGAGACTACTAATAGAGGGAAAGATAAAATGTCTAATTACGGAAAACTATGACAGAATGACTCAAAGATAATAAATTTCCAATTTCCATAAGCCAGAAAAGGACAGAAAGGCTGCTTAAGAACAGCACTTAGAAAGAGAAAGGAGTTTTTTGTTTCTTTGTTTTCCTTGCTTTGTTTTGTTTTGTTTAATGAGATTTCTTACTATACAGTTTTACACAAATTGGCTGTAGAGAGAACAAGCTAGACACAGGTTAAGACAGAATGGGATAACCATAGAGATGTAACAAGAATAAATTAATTAAAAATAAATTAAAAAAAAAGAATTGAAAAGAGACAGAACATTCAAATATATTGCCAGAATTAGTTTGAAGCCAGGCAGAGCAATTCAGTCAGAAGCTAAGAATCGCTAGTTTGAATTAGTCAGCTTGAGGAGGAGATTACTCCAGAACAGCTGAACTGAACAAGCCAGTAAGAGATCAGAAAGAGCTAGACAGCCATGGGAATGGCTCTCATCTCCCACCACTATTTGAGAAAATAAAAACAGTGTTTTCAGCACCTAATTTGCTTGGAAGGAAACCACAGTGTGACTAGAGAAGGAGAAATCCCACCAACATTGCAGAAAGCTGAGGAAATTGAACACAAAATGTTTCAAATGAGAAATTTGGCTGGGATCATCTCCAGAAAAAGCATCAGATATTGATTTTGGATGGAAGCCTGATGAAATTCAAGATACTCTAGAGCCACAGCAAATCACAAAGAGATTTTTCTTGCATTTAAAATGGGAAACTCTTTCATGGGACATGTCCCTACGTTCAGATATAAGTGAATATATACCATTTGACTCTTTCTGCTTCTGGGCTAACTCACTCATTATGATCATTTCTAGTTTAATCAATTTGTCCACAATTTCTGGAATTCCTTGGTTTTAATAGCTGAGTAGTATTTCATAGTGTAAATGTGCCACAGTTTCTTTATCCATTCTTCTACTAAAGGTTGATGTCCCCTGGATGGGGAGGCCTGGTGGCACTCAGAGGAAGGACAGCAGGTTACCACGAAGAGACTTGATACCCTATGAGCATATACAGGGGGAGGAGGTCCCCCTCAGGAACAGTCATAGGGGAGGGGAGTAAGGGGAAATGAGAGGGAGGGAAGAATGGGAGGATACAAGGGATGGGATAACAATTGAGATATAATATGAATTAATTAATAAAATATATTAAAAATAAATAAAATGGGAAACTCCATTTCTGATTCCTTAAGAGCAAGCGTAGGACTTGACAGGATAGAAACATTACTTGAAAAAGCCATTGCATTACTTATTGCAAGTGTGACAATGATGGAAACTTCTAACTTTCAATTGCAGTCTTTATGTATTTCCTTTTTAAAAGATTGAAAAAATTATAGTACAATGAGAAAAATTAGTTATGATAGTACAAATGCTTGACAGACAAGAGGAAGAGGAAGTAAAAGAACATGAAGTGCTTAGTTGTGAACCTATGGTACATAATGAAATTAATGATCATGGTATACAACCAATTGAACCTATGGAACCAATTTCTTAGTGAAACTTAAGAAAGGAGACCCATCCCACTAGCTTTCCCAGTTACCAAAGAAGAAATGGCAAAAAGTAGTAAAAATTCACAAAATGAACATCCACCCTAGATTCTTGTTAAAATACAAAATTGAGTTTTAAGACTTCAAAACAATTGAGTAAATATAAATTCAAAATTCCAAGGAATTGACTCTGTTATTAGAACTCTCTGTGTGCCATTACTCAGATCCTATGGTATTTTTAATTAGGTAAATTTCTGAAGCTTAGAAATTTCAAAGAATTGCACTGTTTACTGAGACAGTAGGAAGATATAGGTAGGTGAATCACAGCAGAGGTTCTACTTACTGACACTGTTCTATATAATAATACAGAGGTAGAAAAAAAACTTTCACTTTTCAAAACCCATTACATTTTATGTAAGAAATTACAGTAGTAAACCTTATTACATTCAAAGTAAAAGAAAGAAAGGGTCATTCAGAGATGAGGTCTAACAGTCTGGCTCCTAAAGGACTTAGAGCGTAATGAAGGAATTGATCTCTGCCACAAATGATGAAACAATTTTAGTGATAAGGGTGGAAAGGAAAAAAGATACTCATGCATCTTTGAAAATGGGTGTTGCTTCTGACAGTAATTGGAAAACAATTGCACATATACCCTGTCTTGTAGTGAATAAAGACATTCCCATAGGGGTTGGGTTGACAAAATTCATCTAGACGTTTTTATATCTTGGAATTGAACAGTGAAGTAAATTGGTTAAAGATTATTGGGGTGGGAATTTTTAATCTTGATGAAACTCATAGACAAGAAAAATATATATCCAATGTTATCACATTCAAAACATAGTTATGTATCTATCTGAATATATCTATCCATAAATATGTACAATCTTTGATTTGTCAAAGAGATGTCTTAAAGACATATCAACATTCACTAATGATCTGACTTGTAATACAGAAGTTGCACGTAGATACATACCATAATTGAATAAAAATAAATTGGTATTATTGGAGAAAAACTATCAATTCTCTGACTAAAGAAAGAAAAATACATAAGATGAGTTTAAAACAGCTTGTATTGTGGTACAATAAAGCAGTGTTTCTTTTCTTTTTAAAAATAGTTTTAATATATAAATGCAGGCTTATTGGAAGCAGCATGGAAGGGGAATAGAAAGGGGGGTGGGGAGGGGGAAGGAAGGAGAGGTGGGAGGGATGAAGGGAAGGGGGAAGTCCTGGAACTAAAAATGTCTGTTTTACATAGTGAATCTCTGGGAGAGGGGAAGCCTGGGCAGGCTACACCTTGCAAAAGGACTTAACAATCGAGCCTTCTATTGACAATAAATTGATAAGGGACACATAAATCTGGCCTTTTGACTGCTCCAGGCTGACAGGGGGTCAAAAGTCTGAAATGTTGGCCAAGTACAGGAAGAACAGGCTACTGTAGTATTTGCTGTTCAGTATCTGTGAGACCATCTGTGGCTAAGAAACTGCATGTCTAGTTGATGCAGTCTGTGAGGTTTAAGCTGGAGCACCTGGGGTGTGGGTGCAGCACCTGGCAGTATGCTGGAACATATAATGTAACACCGAGATCTCCCTGTGTAATACAGAGATCACCCAGATCGCGACACCCCCAAAATGACCACCAGGACTCTAAACTAAAGCAATATACACAGGGTCCTATATTATAGGCTCGAGCTTCGGATCACCATCCTGCCTGATACAGCAGCATAGAGAGTGATGCCGGGCTTCAATGGCAATGGGTTTATAAGGTAGAAATCGTAATTGGGGGTTGGAATCACAGGGAATTAAGGAAAAAACCATAAGCAGCGGCTATGGGTCACAAAAATGTCAACCTTCAGGCAGGTTGGGTGGAGGATGGATCTCAAGTGAAAGTTGTGGGTCGCAGGAATGTCAACCTTCAGGCAGGTTGGGTCTAGGAGGCTGAATCTCCAGCGAAGCTGTTTTATCTCAGAGGATCATTGGGAGATAACTGTATCTAATTGCTCTGGTGGAGTTTCTGGAGACTGCTAGCAGGTCTGGTTATTGCAGTGCTTGGTCATTCTCAGAATGCAGGAAGTATAGGAACCAGGCCCGATTGGGCTGCCTGCCTGTCTTGCTGTTTCATGTCCTGTTTCTAGCAGCTTCTGTGTCTGTGTTTATGTTGGTTAGCTAGTCATGTTTACTGCTCCAAGAACACACCCCTCCCCTCCTAGGGACTTTTCCTCCTGTGTGAAATCACCTCTTGAGGGATTTCAACTGGGAGTGGCATTCCTGTTTTGCTGCCTATAAGAAGGCTCTTTGAACACTGCATAAAGGTTGTAGGATGCTGCTGCTGCCGCTACTGCTGCTCTCTTAGCATGAGAGACCTGCTTGTGTTATTGTGTGTGTATGTGTGTGTGAGTTAAATCCGCAGTCCCTCACCCTTGACTCGGTACCGCGGTGGCGCGGGCGCCACAGGAAGAAGTGACGCTACCTGGAGGACAAGTTCTCACAGAACATTCACAGACCACGGCATTAGTTGAAGATTATACATTACATATAGAATATGGCACTCATTTTGCCCTTACATCTAGTACTCCTGGGGACTGCCCCACCCTCTCTCACCTGAAGCTACCATTTGTTTAGATCAACTATACTTTATAGAAGAAAGTTCTCAAACCTGTCAGAGAATCTATAGAATAAGTACATTCAAATGTTTAATTAAAAAAAATTTAATGCGACAGAGACCCCAGGTCTAGTGGTAACCCCAAGGCCTCCAAGAGGACTTGGATGAACCCAGACATGACTCTGCCTGGTCTACGATACTGGGCATACTGTTATACTGGCTCACTGCGAAGACCCTGCCTGAACTTCGACCCCTGCAGAGTTTATTGTCCCATTTTGTCTAGACAACATAATGTAGATCATCCTCCCAAAGTCCTCTTCCACAGAAAACCTCTCAGATTTGTTGGGCCGGCACTGATGCTGTGTTGTCACTCTAAGATCTGTGCTCAGAATGAAGCCACCGAAACCACAGAAGTCTACTAGGAAGGCCTTCTGTAAGTGTCTGTCATATTAATCAATACTTAGGCCACTTGGACTATGCGCCCTGTGGTAGTTTATCTTTCTCCGGTCTCTGATGGGTTTGAAGATCAGTGTAACAACAAAAACCAAGGCTTCAGTTTCTTTCTCAGGAAAGTGTAAAGTTTATCTAAGGTCTAAGGATCTAAGAAATGTTTGAAGGTGAGAAGTTGTTTTAAGTGGAAGAGCAGGACTAACACCATTTCACCGTCCAGACTTCATTCTGTATATACTTGTCCTCCCGGAGACCCTCCACCCACCTGCACTCACTGGGAAAACCATAACCTGTCCCAACTGCTGGTTTCACAGAAAATTGCACCTAGGGCCAGATGATCAGGCTCTGTGTCATAAACTTTGCACCAGATGGTCCCCTTGGTCATAAGCTTTTATTTTTGCACCAGATGTACCAGGTAGATAAACTTCCCCCCTGCAGTTTGGGCCATGACCACCACCCAAATGACAAATGACAAAAACCCCTAGACCAATCACATAATGTTGGGGATGACAGACCACATGGCCAATGTTCAGCCATCATGTTAGAGCCTAGGTTCCTATTTCTCCAGCAGTCTATCATTTACCAGAAACCAGCTGACCATGTCGTGGTACAGCAGTTAGACTAAAGATAAGATTTATATAGAGCCACCCTTTGTAGTTTAACAGATTAGATAGAGATAGCAAAATATTTGGTGTGGCAGAACATTGTGACCTGTTTGGAATTCCTCGCATCTTGAGATAGCCTGCAGCTGGGTTGCCATAGCAATATGCCTCCCTGCCTCCTGCCTTATAAAACCTTCTACCTGAAAAATAAAATTTGAGAGCTTTGTCAAAGACTTGCTGTCCTTCTTCGTGTCTTGTGTTCTGTCACTATAAAGGAGAATTCTCCTACCCAGCGTTAGTCGAACCCCGGCAGGCCGGGTCAAAGTAACACCAAGACTTAGAAATACCTACTTGCATTTTATTTCCTTTATAAATCCCTTATCCTTGAGCTCTGTGCCACTCTCCTATCCTGTTGTGTCTGAGCGCAAAACATAATAAAGGACCCTGTCTGTATTGCACCAGTATCCAGTCCTGGTGGTTTTTTGGGGTCTTGCAATCGGAGTACAGCATAAGGTTGCTAAAGGTATTATTTGACCACGTCCCCTGAATGGGGAGACCTGGTGGTACTCAGAGGAAGGATAGCAGGCTATCAAGAAGAGACTTGATACCCTATGAGTATATACAGGGGGAAGTAATCCCCCTCAGACACAGTCATAGGGGAGGGGAGTAAGGGGAAAATGGGAGGGAGGGAAGAATGGGAGGATACAAGGGATGGGATAACAATTGAGATGTAACAAGAATAAATTAATAAAATTAAAAAAAACTCCCCCTAACATTATGCAACTGTTGTATTTAGATTACTCAGGGCTTGAACATTAATCAGATTTTAAACTGTCTAACTTTAAAAGATTCTTGTAAGCTTCAGGAAGCCCTCTCAAATCCATATGTCACACTCCAAATAAGTATTTCTTATTTCAGATGATGGGATTCTTCCTCCATTCCCCAGTTTTGGTACTGCTCTCCCTCAACACCATGATCATGGACCTAAAAGCAGTGTTTCAAACACACGCATGCACACACACACACACACACACACACACAAACACACACACACACACATACACACACCAAAACTACTGTGTCACTGTACGAAAGGCATATTAGATGAATAAATTCCTAATTGCAAAACTAAAACATCTTTTACAACATAATGGGTAATACTGTATCATCATCTAACAAGTAATATAATAGTTTACAGTTTGTAGTTATAAATTTTATATTTATAAACATGACTGATTGATTCCATTAATACATTTGTGAAGAATTCTCTGCAAAAGTGTATACTGAATAATTTATGCTTATGCTTTGCAATTGTGAGGAAGATACTGTATTCAAACATCTTAACAATGGGACTGAGTGATTTCCTTCCACTACAAGTAAAACGAAAATTAGGTGAGAGCCATAATACTATACTGGAGAAAAGTCACAAACACCTCAATGAGGCTCCTGAGATCAATATCAGTGACATTAAAGCCTGTACTATTCAAACAATGTGAAGAAAATGTATTATCCTTTTGTGGGGTTTCTCTACCAGCTCACAAAGCACAGTGCTGCTTGAAAATAACATCACATGAATTATGATGAAGAAGCATCCGCAACTACTGGACCAGACTTCCTCAAAACTACCAAGGTCTTTATTCATAAGTAATGTCCAGAAAACTTTCTTCACCAAGAAGAACTTTTTGAGACATGACTAAAATTTAGTATCCTGGATAAAAGCGTAGATGAGAAAAGTATACTAGATACAAGCCATAGAAACCAGGGACTGATGATAATTTTCAACATGATTTCATTAATGTATAGACTGTGTTGTCTCATTGCAACTAATAGTAATACCGAAAATGTTTTAGAGACCTAGGAATTAAATTTTCATTTTTTTTTGTAAAATTGAAACTATATTAAAAATTAGTCTAATCTGGGAAAATAGTTATATCTTACACTATTAAATTATATATAGACAAAAGGTATGTTATTTTCAGTATTGTTAGGAAAAAGAACTACTCAGTTTTGGTGACATATTTTATCAAAATGATGAAGGAAGGAAAAAGTCATCAAATCTCAAACAGTAACAGGATTTCCAAGAAAACAACTAAGCAAACAGAAATCTGTCCTAAGAGATCAGCGAGAAGTAGAGCTAATGGAAAAGGCCCCTTGAAGTTGACCAGTTGTAACTAAAATTAAATGAATAGGCATAATTCAGTGAATCCAAACTGGAAGAGATTGTTGAGATTTTGAACTCAGGATATTCCCACCTTCATGATTTTCTCGGTGTCTTTTCTGTTTCTTCTTTTTTTATTTTTTTCTGTTGGTATAATTAAATTTCCTGAAAAAAGCAACTTGTGAAAAAGGGACTTATTTTAGCTCATGGTTCATGTGTCATGTGTCAGTCCACAATGGTATGGAAATTAAAACATAATCAGGAGCTTGAAGCAGCTGACCACGTTATCTCCATATACAAAAAACAGAACAGTGAATGAATGTGCTAACTTCCTTTTTTTCCTTTTATATAACCCAGTATCTTAGTATAATAAATAGATTCACAACCTGTGTGAGGGTCTCCTTCCTCTATTAGCCAAATAAATACCAATAGATGTACCCAGAGGCCATTATAAACTATACAATAGCTCACAGCTGTATCCTACCCCTATCACACCTCATATATGTCCCCTGGGTGATTCCATAATTTGTCCTTGTGATTAATGAACACTAATCAGACCTCAATGATAAATCAGATAGAGGCTTTGGTCCATCAATATATTTAATAATTAGTTATTCAATGCATGGACATAACTGAAATCATACATTCAATAATAATACAATACCAGTTCAGTGAAGGTTAATGCAACACAGGAATCAAAATGGAATTTGAGTTTATAGAATTTGATTAGTTACAAATTATTTCAGATGCAGTCTTCACACAGTTTAGTTTTGTAAAAATTACTACCAAGGATAATCCTCAATGTTTAAAGGAAGTTGAAGAATGAGTATATTTCTTTACATAAAATCATAACCAAATAATTATTTGAATGATTTAGAAACAAGAATAGAATCTATGAGTTTTCGTCAATGTAATTTAATATTGTCCATGGAAGTTCCTATAAATTGATATTTTACTAAGTAACTCAAATTTTAGTAATTTTATGAAATTAAACACTCCAAAATAGGTTTAATTAAAGCATGATTATTAATACTATGGCATAATATATAGTTCTTTGAACTATAAACACCCCTTATTAAAAACTTTCTCACATTTTATTTACTTATTTCATCTACTTTCTCAAAGTATTCTAATAAGATCTTGAGTGAAAAACTGGAAATTTGTGACAGCAAAATTATGGGAAAGAAATTAGACAATGTAGGTGGAGTTTTTCCCAAGTTTTACCAGGTGTGGTTGCTGCAGGGCTGGGCTTTGAGAGGAGTCCTGAACGAAGCGCAGTACAATGGGCAGAGAAATCTGTTGGAGATGATAGCAGTGGGATAGGGGGCAGCACTGAAGAAGAAGGAGGATAAATCTCTAAGAGCAGAGAGGTGAGTAAACCATACTAGTCCTTTGAAAAACATTATTTTTAGAAAATCATGGAGGATGCATAGATAGTTATTCTTTTGCTAAATGACTGTGAAGTACCTGCTGTTAGTATATTTTCTACATGTCTAAGAGAATTTACATTTAACAAAATTATCTGTATCCATACAGAAACAAACTATGACTCATCTCAAGTAATATCGGCAATAGAAGTCATATACTAAGTGATATTTCATGTACTGAGCAAATGAAAGAGGAGCGTACATTTGTGTGTCAAAGTTTTAATCAGCAGAGAAAAGCTATAAATGTATTTTCAGTGCGCGGTTTCATGTCAGCTTTCAGTGTCAGAAATGAACATCAGAGCCTGTCAGCTGCAAGTTAATGAGTACACCACATGAGTCACTCTCCAGTAAGTACTTCTCACTGAGCACACACAAATCAGAAGATGGCGGGTGACACCCACATGCCAAGTGTTAGAATCTTCAGGGAATAAACCAGGAATAGTTGGAGAAGAGCTATCCTAGGAGGGGTGTGATAGTGGAAAAACACTAGTCTGAGTTGCTAAGAAAGAAAGAAAGACAATTTTTGAAAAGGAACCAGAAGGTTTTTAGTTTCATCCAGAGGAGCTGAGTCCCAATTAGGGAATGATTTTCTTTCACTGTGGGCTGAAAGCAATGGCAGAGGGTTAGAGCCATTGTTTAAGACATAGAAAAAGCCTCAGAAAAGTTGTTAAGAGATTGAGAAAAGGAGAGGTAATTGGTACAAATCCCAGCACAACCAAAAATGCCTTTGTAGGGAAAGATGAACAACAGAGAAAAATAAAGCACAGAAACAACAAAATCCAGAGATTCCAGGAGCAACCAATACTGAATGTGTCAGGAGGATTTCCAATAGATACTATACATGGGAGGAGAAGTCCTATCTTCTCTGATTTTTTTCAACTACAAAACCAAGAAGCCATGTTATTTTTATTTTGTTTGTTCATTTAGTCATTCAGTTATTAAAGCATGTATGCTTGTATCACTATGCAGCTCTGAATAGTCTGTCACTCACTAAAAATGTGCACCAAACTAACCTCAAACTTATAAACTTATAAAGAAGAATCTATTTTCAAGGTCTCTTGCTCACACTGTGGTATTTCTTGCCTGCACAGGTCCCTGAGAACAGAGGGAGAGCCCTAAGAATGTGTCTCTGAGTCTCAGTTTGCAGATGAACTTTTGCGAGAGGAGATAAAAATCTGACTCAGCAGCACTCTGTATTTTTTTATTTTTGACTTTCAGTATATATATATATATATATATATATATATATATATATTTAGTTGAAAATAAGTTTTCGTTTTTACAATATATGTTGATTATGGGTTGTCCTCCGCCTACTCCTCCTAGTTCCTTTCCACTTTCTCTCCTATCAGATCCACACACTTTTTGTCTCTTCTTAGAAAACAAGCAGGCATGCAATGACTATAAACAAAATAAGTAAATTACAAAAAGATAAACTGAAAAGAAGTAAATTGGTACAAGTCCTTTATGTAATGGAAATCTAGCCTGAGCCATAAAAAAGTGAGATTCATGCTAGCTTCAGAGTGGATGGAGACTATTGCAATTTTCTGGAAAGTGTCAGCATCTTACTCATTTTCTACAATTGTTGGTTTGTCCTTCAATTTGTTTAAAGGATTTATTAATTTCCTCATTCAGGGTTTCAATCATCTTCATAAAGTGGGTTTTATGGTTTTTTTCCTCTGTGTTTCAATTACAGTGACAGCTGAGTTGGAATATTCAGGACTTGGTAGCAGTAGGGTAGCTGGGCTCTAGTAGTGACAGATGGCCCTAGCTGTTGTTGATTGTGCTGGCCTGAGAGACCCCAGAGCCAAACATTAGGCAGAGAGGGGGAAAGAGCCCAAGAGGGAGCTCTCCATTGGTCCCTTCTCTTGGAGCTCTGTGAACCCAATAGAAGAGGGGATGGAATAATTGTAACATCAGAGAGGTTGAGCCCACCAGGGGAAAATGACACACCATCACAGCTAAGTAGGATTCACAAGAGCTCATAAAGACTGTAGAGCCAACCATGGGCCTTCATGTGTCTGACATAGGCCCAAGCATATGTGTCATGGTTATTAGCCTGGTCTTATGGGGGTACTTTTAGGAGTGGGAGTGGATATGTCTCTGACTCATTTGTCTGCTCTTGGGACCCTTTTCCTCTCCTGCTGGGTTACCTCTCCCAGCCTTGCTATGAGGGTTTGTGCCTGGTTTTGTTGCATCTTGTTATGCCATGTTCAGTTGATATCTCTGGGTGGTCTGTTCTTTTCTGAAGGGAAATGGAGGAATGTGTCATGGGGAGAGGGGGGATGGAAGGGACTGGGATGGGTGCAGAGGGATTGGGAGAGGTGGAGGGATGGAAAACTGCTATAAGGATGTATTGATAACAAAACAAACAAATAAATAAATAATAGATAAAATTCAGAGTCTAGGACCCAATCATGTAAAGATTACTGACATCTCTTTCTAGCATGTCTAGACTGAAAGCCACCTCGAGTTATATATCCTATGCATAAGCATGTACAATACCTTCCAGCTATATGACAAGCATCACAAACAGAGCAGAAAGCTAACTACCCATAACATTTTGTTCCTATTGGAGAGACCCAATGGAATGCCCAAAGAAAGAAAGGAAACATAGCATAAACAGAGTCTGCACTACCTTCTGGCGGATGGTGGAAAGTGGAGAATGTGAATCTGTGCTCAGGAGAGACACTGAAAAGAAAATCTACATGCAGGAGGAAGGTCATGGAAAGGTCAGCACTACCAGTGTGATTTTCAGTTTTTAGACTACGCTGTGCTGTTCTGCTCACAACCTGTTTCTTCTGTTGTTCCTTTTTAGAAAAGCTCCTACAGATGGTACAGAATGGGGATAGGATAGGGTTAAGTTGTCTAAAGTCATTTTTTCTTCATTTCTCTTTTTATTCTAACTCTATCTGAAAGTACTGTATCTGTTCTCATCTTATTGTTTCTCTCTTATACTCATTTCCATCTTCCATTTCTTCTCCATTGTTTTAATGTTAATTGGCTGTCTTATTAATCTAATTTTATCTTCATTCCTACATTTATCATCTGTAAGAAGAGCACCTTAGACTATTAAAAGTACTTTCATACATCAATTTTTCTTATTGTTCTTTTATTCCCACCAAATATTACAGTTGAAGAATTATGTTAATTGGCTATTTCTGTATTTTTGTACATATGACATATTGGGGACACCAGTAAATGGTCAAATGTATTAAATATATTTAGTAATGAAATCAAAGTATAAAATTTCCAAAATCTAGGGAAGCAAAATGATCATTTTAATTCAGAAAGCATGTAGAATTCCAAACAGCAGAGGAGAGCAAAGAATCTCTGCATATCAGACTATAGGTAAAATATTGAGTGCAAACACACTTACGTGAGCACATACACATGCAAGCTCACACATAAGGAAGAGTGGGAACTGAAAGAAAGAAGGGCTAAGTGAAATGCAGAGGGAAACCCATTTGAATAATAGTATATTTCTCAACATAAACTCTCAGATCCAGTAGATGTTTAAACTATGTAATTTAAGCTTTTAAAGAAAGAAAATGCTAACTCAAATTTACTATACCCAGCAAACTAGTCTTTCCATGAAAGTAGAAAATAAATTATACAAGATAAATACAAATTAAAGGAAAATAAGAACAACTAAGCCAGTAATAAAAGGATTGTTAAAGGAAACCCACATCCTATAGAAAAAGCACATAGCAAGCGTGATGTTACAGAAAAGGAAATGTACAAGAAAATATATTAAGTGCTATGAATGTATAAAACATCATAAATCCCACAAAATTCTGGAATCAACATGTACCATTCAATAATAACACTGAATGTTGTGGTATTTGTTGTCTAATGAAGATACAGAGTAGCAGATAGAATTACAAAGGAGAACCCATCTATTTTTTCCTCCAACAAATTCCTCCCACTTTCAAAGGCAATCACTTCCTTAATTTGCAAAGCTGGATAAAAAAGCTTGTCATACAAATACAACTAGAAGTTAAGCAGGCATATCTGTGGGTTTCTGATAAAGTAGACTGCACACCAAAATAGTTAATAGACACAAAAAAGCTCATTTCATATTAGTTAAGGAAACAAGCCAAAAGCACAGCAGCAAAATTGTAAACATATATAGTACATATTATAAAAAAAATTCCAAAAGCCAAAACTATTTGGCATAAAAATATAGAATGATTTCAAAACAATAACAGTGGATGGATGCAATATTGAACTTTCACCTCCGTATAGATGATATAAGATTAAATAAATGTCAACAAAGTTCTTCAGAGTTAATTGACACTGTGGACCTCATGGACTTAGCAACACTTACAGAATAGTATACTCAATCAATGGAGAGTGCTGCATGTCCTCGTTTCCTGAACATGATTCGCAGTGCCCACATTGGGGATGAGCCTAGACTACATCAACAGATGGACATATAAATAATATCTGGTATACATACTTTATAGTTTTATTTCTAAAGAAAATAATGAAGTTACATTGTTTTGTGAAAAAGAAAAAGAAAAAAAAAAAGAAAACAACTGAAGACTATACTACTAAGCAGACATAGAAAGAAATGTATGTTGTATTTATCTCAATGTTGACCCTAAATTGTGTGTGCACACACACTCACACACACCCACACACACCCACATTTTATACATGACATTTAAAAAAGGCTTGAGATTTTTGAGGAGAATTATTAAGTAGAAAAATAATTAAGTAGAGAAGACAGAAAAATAAGAAATACAGAATATATGTATATACGTCTTAAGTAAACCAATCCAGATATTCATAAAATACATCAATAAAACATAAATTTATTGTGTAAAAATTCTCCATAGTTGCTCTTGTTTGCTGATACCCATAGCAGAGGCTGTGGTGGATCACGTTAACTCTGTCTCTCAAGCCAGTCACAAATGTAGCACCCAGACAGTTCTACAAATCACTAGGTTAGCACAAACCCTAAAATCAACACAGACACTCAGAAATATTTGTTGAAACTTTGGTGAGGCAGAATACACTAAGAACTTTGCAGTCCTTGTCCAGCATACTAAAGCGTCAACTGAGAATTACCAGGTCAGTACTACTAACTGTTAATCGCACAAATCCATTTACCTGTTTTTCTTGTATGTTCCCTTTACACATACATTAAACAGCAGACACACAGGGACAATATAATCATGAAACATATTTTGTCCTCAAAAAACAAAAGGATGCATAGTCAAGAGAATTTCTTTGATAGAGGATTTTTTTCTATTTAACATCAATGAACTTGCCAAACTGAATGGGGAAAGGCCCATGAAAATTCAACACCACACAAAGAACTATAGGTAAGTGAATAAAGCTGAGAGGAAGTGCCAAATGTCCAGCCCTGAAAACACAAAAGCTAGTAATCTTATATGGACTCAACAGGAGATATTTGAGGATGTATATATATATATATATATATATATATATATATATATGTGTGTGTGTGTGTGTGTGTGTGTGTGTGTGTGTGTGTGTACTAATATATGTGTGTGTGTGTGCTTGTGTGTGTGTGTAATATTTACATACAATATTGAGTGAAAAAAATTTTAAGCAAAGTTGTAAATGTATGTGAGAGAGTGTAGAGGAATGAAGTGGAAGAAAGAAAAGTAATAACATTTCAGTATCAAAATAAACAAAAATATTTTCAAATTTTATGCCATGTATACTGACTACTTCTTCCAATTCTGTCTATCCTTTCACATATTTCTCAAAAATTAAGTGAATTTCCTACCTAATAAACTGGAAAACATTCTTACAAGTGATATTATATAGCTTGAGGAGCTTTTATTTATGTATTGATATTTACATTTAGTTATGCATATATATATATATGCTACAAAAATTAATTTAAATAGTCAGGGCTTGGAAGATTTTGAAGGGAGAACATAGGATAGGGAAATTGTGTATTTCACTATAATCTAAAAAAACAAAAGAAGTAATAAAATAGTAAGTTTATTTTAAAGTCCTGGGTAAAATATAAATTTTGTATTTATTTAAAGTACCATTACTTAATATTTCCAATATATTTTATATATTGCTGTTTTGCTTAAGTTAAACATTTCTGTATATACAAACTCATATTTAAGGGGAAAAGACCCTACATGTATTTTTATACTTTGCCAGAATTTCAGAGTGTGGTCACTGTCTAGTTACCTTCTGTGAAATAATACATGATGTCTTATTATTCCTGATAAGATAAAACATTTGTCTATGTGTGCATACATGTTTATTTGTTGTTGTACATATCTTGTATATATGGAGGCCAGATATTTGCCTCAGATATTTTTCTTGATTTCTATGAATCCCCTTTTTCTATGAGATATGGATTCTCATTAAACCTAGAGCTAGCCAATTATCTGGATATGCTGCCCAGCAAGTCCCAGGGACCTCCTGTCTTTATGTCCCTAATGCATGCCACCTTGCCTGGCTTTTACGTGGGTTCTAGGTGCTCAAACTCAAGTCCTTCTGCTTGTATGACAAGCACTATTTTGTGAGCCACTTCCAATATTTTTACCAGTGGCGAAACTCTGACTAATTTCCCCATGGCTACAATAATTTTTAAATTTTGTGTATGTTACAGATGTTTCTAACCCAGGAGTTAATAATTAACCAGTAAACTGATATTCCTGATGTGGATTTTGTAATTTGTTGTATGTGTCTCTTCAGCTCTTTGAAACAATGTCTATTTGTTGGCTTACCGGACACTGCTGAAGGCAGAGGAAGGGATGCTCACATGGTTTGAGACCTTAAATGTTTCCTTTGAGAGCTCATTAGCTGCAGAGCTTCTGGTTCCAGGATCTTTTTACCCTCAATAATATCCATACTTTCTGCTTTCCTTTGTAAGGCAGCTCTCTTACCTCCCTCTCCCCAAGAGATTCTCCATTTGACATCTGTCAGTTTAATGTATCAAGAGGCATGCCTCAGTCTTCTATAATCTTTCTTATAATGCCAATTTTCGGCCATTCTTTTCTTTACTTAATTATGTGTTTTCTAGGCTTACTCAACTTTATTGGGCTATTCACAATTTTAGAAAGATAAAAATTGCCCAGTTAAAGGAATTTAATGTTCTTTAATCTGCTTATATAATATGCATAGAATTATAACTAGCTGCTCTTCACTGTCGAACATTGAAGTATTTTGTACATATGCATTCCATGTATTTCTTTAGAATCACAACTTCACTTATTGTGTCATAACCATGATGTTTTGGTATGGCATGTCAGTGAACCATTTGTCCTTCTGCTGGGTGAAATGAGCCAGCTACACATCAAGGTATTTTCATTTCCATGCTTTAGCAAGAGTGTCGGAAAAAGGTACCTCAATCTCATACTCATTATGATATTCTTATTCATATTTCCTCTTCATTCTTTTACAAATTTAGGCAGCCAACCAATAAAATTTTTATTGAAATTAATGCAGTACATGCTTGAAAATATCTAAAAATTTTAAAAACTCAACCTGTTTTCTATATATTCTGATATTAGCTGAACTCAAATTTTGCCCTCTAAGTAAGAGTTTTATAAAATACTATACCTGCAAAACTTAAATCTTCATCTTTTGGGCTCTGACCAGGACATTTTCAAAGCTAGAAGACCATGACTTTTGCTGATGTTAAAATTTATATTTTCATTCATTTCTCCTTTCATTTTTAATATGTGTCCCTGTGATGTGTATATTCATGTTCATAATTTTGTGCTCACTTG
>OU015749.1:52500401-52539293 GCA_907169655.1 Acomys percivali
AGAGAGAAAGAGAGAGAGAGAGAGACTACATGTAGGGAGGTCAGAAAATAACCTTAGGCTTTGTTCACTAAATTTCAATTTGCTAAAGGCATGGTTTCCTGCTGTTTTCTGCTACATAGAACAAACTAGTAAACCTTGAGGTTCTGGCAATTCTGTCAATGCCTCCCATCTTGCTCTACTCACTTTGAGATGAGAGATTCAGGGTGCTGCATCTGACTCTTCTTGAGGAGTGGAGATGTGCAACTTTGGAACTAACACTTTGGGAGCAGGCACATTTGCTGAGCCCCCCACCCAGCCCTATTTTATTTTCATTGTTTCTGAATAGTGCCCTCCTTATGAGACATTCTCAGGAGAATCAACAGTTTGTGGTCATAGATAAACACCTACTGTTTTTAACAGAGGAATTTAATTATATTTTCAATCCATATGAGCACTAATTATGCAAGAATTCTTAGAATAAAATCCTTTTGGGTTCCTTAATAATATGTATGTATTGCATAGAAATGTTTAAATCAGGTACTCTTTATGATATGAATCTTTAGCATAAAGGCTGTAGAAGATCATATTATAATAAATCCTAGCTATGAAAAATGCTACATTTCCTAGATTTAATGATTTCCAAGATAAGTCTGGGGACAAGGAGTGTTCTTTGTTTATTCACATTCTCTCAGATGAGATATAGTCACTTGCACTCACATCAGAGGACAAATCATACCACAGGAGTGCACGTACCTCAGTACTTTCTTGTGATAGTTTCAGACAGCACTTAATGGTCTTTCTGAGGTTCAAAGTCAAGGCATTCTGTGTTAGGCATTACCACTGAGCTATGTGACTAGTGTCTTAAGTCAGAGAAAGACAGAAATATTTGCTCAACAGCTCTGAAAACTAATTCAAGAGCATGTGAGTTGGATTATATATTCCTAAGGGCCATAACTGGGTCCAAGTTTGATACACGAATACCTAAGTTACTTTAGCATAAAATGATTTAAAAACATCATCATATTGAAATGCAGTGACCTTCCGATGATGTGGGACCTGCTGCAATGTTACGGGTCCTTTGAAGTTGACACACAAAAAAAGGGAGAATTGGTTGTGTGAGAGTAACTCAGAGATTCTACTCTGAGGCAAATAACCATCAATTAGCTATAGTAAAGGTAAGGTCTAAAGCTTGTCAACTAGGACAGTATATTCTGGAAGCCCTGTAAGTTAGATTGTAGTCTTAAATTGTATGACTAAATAGCATGTTTATTGTTTAAAACCACAGTTCTTCAGCCTTAACTAAGGAAATACCATGAAGTTAATAGGCTGTTAATCAAGTACTCTTATTTATTAGCCTTTAAAATATTCCCTTAGCTTTATAAAAACAAGAGAAATGCCTCAGCTGGGCTGCAGAATCATAGTTTGTAATATGGTGACAGAGGAGATAGGTATCATTTCTATGTAAATTTGTGGTTCTAAATAGTTATGCTACTTGCTAATAGATATAGTTTGTCTAGGCTTAATTTCTCAGTATGCCTCAGTTTCTCATTTTATCTAATGGGTAAAATAGCATGTTTTAATATTAAAATGAATGAGTTAATAGCTAATTCTAAGCTAAGAAAACTGTCAGTTAAAGAATGATGTTTTGAAATCCCATGTGACAATATAATACAAACAGTACAGAAAAATTTCAGATCTATGCATGGCATCTTGAGAAGCACAGAACATGCTCTTTAAAAATATATTCTAAGACACAAGTGACTTACATAATCAAATATGGATTCAGTATATTGATTTACATATTAGAGGATTAATAATTATTTTATAATTAAAAAGAAAATACATGGCAGATAAAAGGATTTTATGAGGAAATTAATATTCACAAAATTGTCAGGATTAAATTTTAACAATTTTTTAAAACTTTGTAATCTGGTATTAAGTTATAAACACATATGTATTATGTGGATATTAAAATATAAAATTTACCTTTTCTTCAGCCTACACATATAAAAACACCAACAAAACCCCATTTGCATCCCATAGCAGTATTTGGAATAATCCTTAGCAGATGAATTAAACAGATTTGGCATCAATGCCGATCTTAATGTTACTATAGCAATCACCATGGAAAAAGTTTCAATTAGCTCTGCACAGTCTCCAGCATAATATTTATCTCTTATGCCATTTGGCAACTTCATAATGATCTATAAATTATTTAATTTTATGAGAAATTACACCCATAATAGGCCAACAATTAAAGTAATAAAAAGCAAGAAGCTACCAATAGACTTAAGAATATTAAAAGTAGTCTTATTAAACTTTGAAAGTGATGAAAAGTAAAAACAAAGCAACTACAACAAATTGAAAGAAAATTAACATGTTTTTCTTTGCAAATCCTTTATTAGAACAGAATTTAGCAAAAAGATTAGCTCTTTAATGTTTCAGTAGCAAACACAAAAATAAATAACACAATGTTTATTTTATTAGGAAAGCTTTTTCTGAAAATGAACCAAAACACATGTGATATATGGATATTCCTAGTTAAACACAGAGATCAATAGCAAAGTGATGAAATAATAATAATATATTATTATTATTATAATAAACATTTATTAACCATAGGCGAGACTTTAATGTACTAAGCAAGTACTAGTTTCGGTTTGTCCTTTCTTTGTAAAAATAATTGTGCCTATTCTGTGAAAGGGAGCCCAGCTCTGACACTGCTAAATATATTTTGTTATACTTTCAGTTAGGTGCCTAGCACAAGCATCATTACAAGGGATGGGATAACAACTGAGATATAATATGAATAAAGTAATAAAATATATTTTTAAAAAGGTAAAAAAGTTATATCTGTAATCTTCTATGACAGTGAACTTTCTTCTCAGCAAGTATTATATATAAGTCATATAAATGAGCTAAATTATGGTAATGAGTAAAAGAAATAGAAAATAAAAAAAAAAGGAAGGCTTCACCATCAATTGATAGAAACAGATGCAGAGATCCACAGCCAAAGATTAGGCAGAACTTGGGTGATGCTGTAGAATGGGTCAGAGGATTGAAGGAGCCAGAGGAGTCAAGAACATCCCAAGAAGATGTACAGAATCAATTCACCTGAGCCCATGGGCTCACAGAGATTGAACCCCTAGCCAAGGAGTATGCATGGGACAGACCTAAGACCTCTGCACTTATGTAGCAGCTGTGATACAGCTTGGTCTTTACATGAGACACATAACAGTGGAGATAGGGGGCTGTCTGTGTGGGAAAGATTAAGCTTTGTCATGGGTGGAAGCAGTCTTGGTGAGCTTTACCTTTGGGGCACCCCATGAATACCTTATGACAGACTGAGTGGAGCCCTCTGGGCCTGGAATTCAGGAAACAGACCTGGGAACCCCAACTGGGCTATTGTTTGACTCTTTGAGACCCTTCTCCTCCTCTAGGCTGCCTAAGATGCTCATAGTCTCACTGCAACTTGATGTGACAAGGCTGGCTGACATCCATGGGAGGGTTCCCCTTTTCTGAATAGAATGGACGGTGTGAGGAGGATCTAGGGAGGAAAGACTGGGAGAAGAGAAGGGAGGAGAAAGTGAAGTCCGGATGCAAAGTAAATTAATTAATTAAAAGTGATAATTAATTGTGAAATCAAGAGTTTCAAACTGGTGTAGCCACCTAGACCTCTATTCTAGAAAATTGAAACTGAAGTAACAAGCCTGAAACTATCAAGTCATCTGTACATCCTATCTCAAGTATTCAATACTTTCTTCCACTTTCCTTTATACATTTAAAATGCATCCTGTATTGTTTCTTTACTGGAAACCAAATACTTGTAATCTGATGTTGCCTAGTCTTCAAATCACTGTCTGATTAAATAAACATTTTTAGAATTTTAATATATCTAAGTATGTTTTGTACCACTTTCTTTCATGAACTCATTTTAACTGAATTTTAGAAACAAAACATTGTACATACTAATGAGAATCAAAATGTATTGGTTGATGTGTCTTGATTGTGTAATGTTCAAATCCATTTAAATACAGCTAGCTTCTCTAATGTTTATCATTTCTTTTTTCTTCAGCCCTATGAAAATCTCTTCCTATCTCAGAGGATGGTTCTCCATTATAATCTTGATTCAATATGTGGCTTTCAGTCATAACAAAATACATAATGTTGGGAAATTACAAGGGAAAATGGATGATGCAGCCACAAGTTTGGAAGATCAAAGTGCAACATTGCATGGCTTCCTATGTTTAGTCTTTATGAAGGTTTTCATAATGGTCCCTAGCAATGATTTAAGAACAATAGTAGAAAGTAGGAGAAAATTATACGACACTAACATAACAAGAAGTCACAAGAAAACACACACACACACACACACACACACACACACACACACACACACACACGACCATTGGACAATACTAAAGGGATCCATAAAACAGAAACAGGCTCGCTTTTATTAATTTTTTAATGTGAGCCTTCCTCCTCCAACAATGACCTAATTGTTTTCTCACTAGTCCTACATGAAAAAATTTGACATATAAATGATAAAAGGCCTTACTCAAATCGAGGCAATGACTCTTGACCAGTGAAATTTGCATGGATGTCATACTATTTCTAGAAAGTTGCCCTCTGAAAAGACCTATAATGTTTTTGATGTGCTTTTTCCAGAAAACGCATCCCAATGTAACTCCTCATACAAAAAGAGACTGAGATATTTCCATACCCCAGTAGCATACCTGTGAGGAACAGGAATTTTGATACAAAGACAAAATTTTGTTTAGTATTTTCTTAAGGTTGAGAATCAATGTTCTGTATTAGCACTATAATTTCCACTAACAATTGACATTTGGCTTAAACCATAGGTTACTCTGCATATCTATGTGAATGCACATATATATCCACAAGTTCAGAGCAGTTAAAAACACTATGGTAATACATCATGAAGGAAGATGAAAAATAATCTGATAAATTATATATGTTAGTTGACATGACAAAAGAAAGTAAGAAAGACCCCCCAAGAGGGGGTTTTTAATAAATAAGAACTTGCTAATCTAAGGTTTGGGACAAAAATAGCTAGTGATTTTGCCATTCAAATTGAATAATTTTTCATCCTCATCCTAAGCACAGGTATACCCAAAGAACTGAGTAGACCTAACAAAGAAAGCCCTGACACTGATGTTCCCTAAGTATAAAGAAAGCAAGGCAATGCCATCATCACATGACCTTATTTAGCAGGTGTGACTGAACAAAGCAAAATAAAGGCCACTTGGCACCTCAAGAAAACAAAATATTTTCTTTTTCTGGCTATTCTTTGCAGTGACAATTTCACACTCTTTTCCTCCAGACTCATAAATAAAAATAAGGTTTTAAAGAATTATTTTTAACCATTTGTGTTACTTCTCAAACTAGTGATAAGCCGTAAGTTTTAAAGAACTTTTCAATGAGTCTTGAGGTCTATAATAAAGTCACTATGACATCACAGAATAAGTACTTCTGTCTTCCCAGAGTGGGAAGTATGCATTGCTGCAGACAGAATCTTTCACCCAGTTTGATGATCCTGGTGATCTTTTAAAAAGTGAACTTTTTTCCATTTAATTAATAATTATACCTGGGCACCTATCTATAACACTCCCAAGATAGTTACTATGTCATAATCAAATAAAGTATTGTTAGTTTAGAGAGCTGATAAGATTATTTTAGTAGATTATTCCTTTCATGTATATTTGTGTAAGAGTATGTGTGTCTCCTTACAATAGACTTACTGAATACGGCATACAATGAAAAAAATCACTTTCAACACAGAGTAGTAACAATGGTATTAAGACTTATTACAATAATATATAATATACAATTACAAATGTATATATAATCTCCAATGTATAAGCAGTATATCAGAAGCGTAGGTATAGATTGATAAAATATATGTCAACTGAAGATAATGAAACCAGCAGGGTCCGTTTCATCAGAAACACAGCAGCACATTTTGCACAGAGCTGAATCCTTCCACTCATTTGCGGTTATACTTAGTGTTATTGTCTCATACAAAAAACTTTTCTAACTGTTTTATTTTTATTACTTTCTGGGACTCCAACCAGTCTCAAGTTTTTTAAGCAAATAAACATGTTATTTTCTATGTCATTACAGATATAATAAAGTCATTGATTTTATTTATTTACTCACTTTACATTCTGCTCTTAGCTTCCTCTCTCCTCTCCTTCCATTCACATCTCACCTCTCTCTTCCCTCTTTTCCTGCTCTCCTCCTCAGATAAGAGAATTCCCACCACCACCACCACCACCAACTCGCAGTTGCACATTAAGTCACATCAAGACTTAGAGCATCTTATCTTGTGGCCTCCAGGGGGAAATGATGGTGATCTAAAGGCAGGTAATAGAGTCCATGTCAGAGGCAGCCTCCTCTCCCCTGTCTAGGGGACCCACCTGATGCCCAAGCTACCCATCACCTATGCATGTGTAAGGGGCCTGGATAGGGGCCATGCATGGTCCATGGTTGTATTTTAAAATAAATACTTTGCTAAAGAATAACACTGACAATGTTAATACATATCTTTCTTCAATACTGATGGATTAGGGATCAGATACTTAAGTTGAAGAAACAGTATTCTAAAAATCCTGGACACTTATAAATTCATTCCAAAGAGTAAATATTAAAACATGTAAATCATACATAGACATCTGTAAAGCAAACAATATATGCATGAACAATCAGAGAGTAAAACTTAGGCCCAGTGTTGTTTGGGTTTATGCTAGCTTCTCTGATATGATATTATTTATTGATTGTGATAATGGAAAATTTCTCATACTCTGTGTATGTAATATGTGTAGAAATGAAGGCATAAGACAGCATCTTCTATTTTCATAATGTAATCTGAGCCTTCGCAGAGAGGAAGCTAAAGCTTTATCCCCACTAGCCTAGCTAAACGAATTCTGCTGCTCAAATGAATGACCATTGTGTTTGCCTGTACATTTACAAGGTCAAATAGTCAGTTATCCACTTATTACTCCTGAAATATTAAAAGCACTTGAATTAAGGTTCTAAAATGTATTTTATAGCAACAAGAAATATAGAATCTCATGAAATAAAAACAAACACAGTCTCATGAAATGCAAAATAATTATAGGAGTTGGATAGAAAATCAAATAAAATCCCTTTCAAAAATAAAGTCTCATTGGTGAGGAGGAAGAGCATTATCCTACAGTTAAACAAATTGCAGTCTTTCTCTGTGTTTACAAGAGTCGGAGAAAGTAATAACAGTGAACTTGTTTTTGTGCCCTGTATCTTTAATAGTGAAAATGTTACAAATGTACAAATCATTTGTTAGAAATAAATAATATTTTATATAAGTTCAGCAAAATCATTTAAAAAGATATTGTGTGAACCAACTATGTGTGTAAGCTTTCCAACACAGGTGCTAAGTTGTTCCCTGTAGACTCAGTTAACATAAATTTATAAATGAGTCTCATTTCAAAAAGAACTGATTTGTACTGCTTTACTGAAATGTGGCATCATACAATTGAATTAATTTAATTAGTGAATAAATTAATTTCCTTCTTTAGATTATCACAAAGAAATCTTCAATTCCAGGTGGAAATGTCAAGGACAGTAGATAATTTGCGTGTAAATAATTAATTTTCATGTAAATAGCTTGTGAAGGCAAAATGTTTTATTGACTATCAGACACTCCAGTTGTTTTATTTTCTCAAGATAGTACACTGACACAAAGGGCATGGTATTGCTGTGTTTTAGGTCAGCTTATCTTCTGCATTCATGTTTTTTATTATCCCCAAAACACACCAGATAAGACAGGGTCAAGAACACCAACCTCTTCCCATTTTACCAGATGAGTCTGTTTTGAGAAATGCCTGGCAGTGGTTTTCTTTACCACTACCAGTGGTAGTGTATATAGTGTAATAAAACCAGAGAAATTAAAATAAGCCAATAGATAGAGCCATGAATAGGAGAGAAGACAACATTTTATCTGTTATAAATTGTGGAATCATTGATTAATCACTTCCCATTAAAATTTTTGTAGTTTAATGAATCTAATATTAACATTTATTATCAAAATGAATTTTGAGTTTTTAGGAAAAATTGAACACTTCATCCAATAAATTTCACTGTATTATTCAATAACTTGATATTGTTAAAGATAAAGTTGATATTGCAACAATTTTATAGCTCTAGAAGTATAATAAGCTCAATCAAATAAGGTTTATTATACAACGAAGTAGCTATTATCAAAATGATTTAAAGTAAATGCTGAAAATTACACTTTTAGGTGAAGGACATGAAATTTTTATCTGATTAGGGTAGCTATAAACTTGCTGATGTTGTACTCAAAACAGGATGGCATTGCTGACAGAATAATTTAAAATTTTGATTATGTGTTACCATCAGAGAAACCCAAGTCATATTGGTTTCATAGAAACAATAATGGGAAATTTCTGCTGTGTAGAAGTCAGAAAATAGGAAAAAAATGAATCTGGACTTCAGTGAATGCCAGAGTGGGCACTTTCATCTCATTAAGTTCTTCGCGGGGTTAGGATTGCGTGTAAGTCTACGACAGTGTATCAGGGGCTTGCTGGCATTTTTGGAATTTCTATTTTTCTTGTACAGCTTTCCTTGTCCTAGTAGGTAGATGTTAGGTAAAATAAGTGCTTTAAAGTTTAGGATATACTTTCCAAATATTGAAATGAGTTTGAAGGTAAACAGTTTTCTAGAAATATTGATCCTTTCTGTCATTCTACAATACAGAAATTCAACAGCAGAATGGGATGCAGAAGCTGCTTCTGTGGGGAGTTTACACCTTCATCCTTGGCTCTCTTTAATGAACTTTAGTGGACAATTCAGAAACCTATTAGTTAAACTTACACTCATTCTCAAAAACAACAGGAAAGCTTTGTGTTAATCAAGTCTTCCTATTGTAAATGGAAGGGTGTTATCCGTCCTGTTCTCTCAGTAATGGTTTTAAAGACAGCCATTCCAATAGCAGTGGTAAAGTAAATGCAGGTCTTTTGTTCATTTGAATGATAATTATTTTCCTGTATTTCATGTGACTCTAGTTATGAATTAAAATAATTCTATATGAATATATAGATCCACATTGATAAGATATCATTAACCACATGATCTATTCTAAAGAGACCTTTATTCACTCTTGGAGGTTTGAATCAGGATTATTTTGAGCTATTTGTCATGGTTTTAAAATGAGGCAATTAAATCAGATACCAGGTTTCTTCTTCCTCCAATAATCCCTGACTTACTGAATCATTCTTTATGCTTGAAATTGCTCTTCTAGTGCAGAATTGAGATTTTATAGTACTGAATTCTTTTTTTTAATTGCATGTATCATTACATGCAATTCTATTGAATCCAGGAAGAAAAGTATTTTATTTTTCAGTTATGTTTTAAATTGTAATCTGGGAAGATGTTTTGTGTTCTGAGTCTTTGATAACCATTATAAACAAAGTTTTGTCAAATTTTCTTTTTTTATTTTAATTTTTTAAATTTATTCAGATTACAACTCAATTGCCATCCCATCACTTGTATCCCCGATTCCTCCCTCCCTCCTGCTTTCACCCTATTCCCCTCCCCTAGGTCTAAGACCGAGGGAGACCTCCTCCCCCACTTTATGGTCACAGGCTATCAAGTCTCATCTTGGTAGCCTGCTTATTCTTTCTTTGAGTGTCATCAGGCCTCCCCACCCAGGGGAGGTGGTCAAATATGGAGCACCAGAGTTCATGTCAAAGTCAGTCTCTGCTCTGCACATAACTAATTTGCGAATGTGTTCTCATGATTTCCCAATCCACACATCCATAGTAATGCAGTGTACTTCAGTCACCTGCAGCCTTTGTGAGCACATACTCCCCTACCAAAAATACCTTTGCATGAAATATCAGTTACTTGAAGACAGTATTAATTTTAATGTTCTTACTAAATTTCACAGTCTAGACAAGTTGCTGTCACCCATCCTAATGCTGTTATTATTTAATGCAGTTCCTCATTTTTGTTGATTCTCAATTATAAAAATATTTTATTGCTACTTCATAACTGCAGCTTTGCTACTAGTATGAATTGTAATGTAAATATCTGTGGTTTTCAATGGTCTTGGGCAACCATTGTGAAAGGGTCATTTGGCTTCCCAAGGGGCTCACAAGCCACAGGTTGAGAGCCACTGCTTAGACAATGGTAACTTCTAATACACTTATAGAATATTTCTTATTACTTTTTTTCAAAAGATTGATAGAATTTATCAAAGATAGTATTAGAAACTTTAGAGTATTTTAATAAATAATTAATAACTAATATTAGTATTTGATACCTATTATAAACAGCTGTTCAATGTGTTTTCATGATCATTAACATGCTATAGGATCATAGCTGTATGCTTATTTTATCATCAGAAAATGAGAATTAGAAATACCAAATAAGCTGAAGCCACAATCAAAGCAAAAGATGGGGTTAAAGGTTGACTTAGAAGCTCAGCTCTTTACCCCTGGAGTAAATATCTAAGCACATGAATTGTTCCCTCCCTGGTCCTAATAGCAAATTAATTTGGCTTGAGACATGGAAAATTTAAATTAAGGGGCTATAAATTTTTCTTCTCACCCAATTCAGAATTACTCTTTCAAGTCCAATGTCATATTTGAAACTATTGACAATTAAGAAATGCATTAATAAGCCGGGCGTGGTGGTGCACACCTTTAATCCCAGCACTCAGGAGGCAGAGGCAGGCGGATCGCTGTGAGTTCGAGGCCAGCGTGGTCTACAAAGTGAGTCCAGGACAGTCAAGGCTACACAGAGAAACCCTGTCTCGAAAAAACCAAAAAAAAAAAAAAAAGAAAGAAAAAAAGCATTACTTTATAAAAATCATTTAGCAGCACACATTTTACACTAAAAAATGATAACCATGTTAATTTTCTCTTGGAAAATGTATCACATGATTTGATGATATAATGTTAATTAAGAAAATTAGGAACCATTTTACTTATTTCTTACATTATATTTTCTAACAGTTTAAAAAAGGACTCTTAGGCTCGTATTAGAATGATATTACTAACCACTATAAATGTTTTTCCCCCTCTGGGAAAAAAACAGTGCCACTATACCTGTGCACTTCACCCAGTCACCTGGGACCTTTGTTTTCTTTTGTTTTTGTTTTGTTTTTGTTTTGTTTGTTTCTTTCCAAACAGGGCTTCTCTGTGTAGCCTTGACTGTCCTGGAATCACTTCTTAGATCAAGCTGGCCTGGACCTCAGAGAAATGTCTGTTTCTCCCTCCCCAAGTTCTGGGATTACAGGGATGTGCCACGGAGCTTGGCTTGAGATTTTCTGTATGTTTGCATTATGCTTAAGGACATAAAGATGAACACAGATTTCTGAAGACACTTTACTCCTCACTTTGTTGTGTTATCTTCCCTTAGCTGAACTGTGTCTTTTGCAAAAAGCCAGGAAAGAATGGTAAAATAACATTTAATATTTTCACATATTTTTAATATCTGTGGAAATGTCTATTTCTGAATGCATAATAATTGAGTAAAACTCTCACACTGCATTTAGAAAAGATGAACATTTCAGTTGATCTACTTATTTGAAGAAAGGATATTAAAAGTATTAACAAATCATTTCTATAAAGTACATGACCATGCATTCAGACTAAATAATATCTGGCATTAATACTTCTTTATAAATTTACTTTGTCCATTAGCTAGATCTGGGTAGAGGTTTGAAGTTTACGGCCTGTATTCCATAGTTGAGTGGAGAGTGGGGACTGACTTTCACAAACTCTGGTGCCTCATATTTGACCACGTCCCCTGAATGGGGAGACCTGGTGGAACTCAGAGGAAGGACAGCAGGCTACCAAGAAGAGACTTGATACCCTATGAGCATGTACAGGGGGAGGAAATCCCCCTCAGTCACAGTCATAGGGGAGGGGAGTAAGAGGAAAATGGGAGGGAGGGAGGAATGGGAGATACAAGGGAGGGGATAAACATTGAGATGTAATATGAATAAATTAATAAAATAAATGTAAAAAAATTTACTTTGTAAATAATTTGAATATTTCATTTTCAAAAGGATTTTAATGTACAAGATTTTATAATATTTAGAGATAATCATCCTAATAATATTAAACAAATTTTACATTTAAGGTAATTTATTAAAGTTATATTTGTATAACAATAACTTAGTCTTTTTTTTTAATTAATTTATTCTTGTTACATCTCTATGGTTATCCCATCCCTTGTATCCTCCCATTCTCCCCTCCCTCCCATTTTCCCCTTATTCCCCTCCCCTATGACTGTTCCTCAGAGGGATTACCTCCCTCTGTATATGCTCATAGGGTATCAAGTCTCTTCTCAGTGACCTGCTGTCCTTCCTCTGAGTGCTACACTATGGAATACTACTCAGCTATTAAAAACAAGGAATTCCCGAAATTTGTGGACAAATGGATTGAGCTAGAGATGATCATAATGAGTGAGTTAACCCAGAAGCAGAAAGACTCAAATGGTATATACTCACTTATATCTGCATACTAGCCCAATGGGCATGTCTCATGAAAGCCTTCCCTTACCAGGAAACTGGGACCGAGGGGAGGACATCCTATTGGGACTCTAGATGAGAGAACAATGGGTGAATAGCAATGTAGAAGGATCCAGTGGGTTCTAGAAACCTACAAGTAGAACATTATGATAGGCAGATTTGGGTCATGGGGTCCCGCTCAAACTAAGGCCCTAGCCAAGGACAATACAGGCGGAAAAATAACTTAGTCTTTTGTCTAAAGCCACCATTATATAAGCCCTTTTCACTTTTAGATTAACACAGTCATTTGTTTTTCATCATTAAAAAACTCAAAAAATGCAAAGATAAAATTATGAAATTATGAAAAAGTTAAATATCAGACATTAAAGTTTATGAAATGAGAGACTGATATTTTCCACCTCTGATTTAAAAAGATTTTCTAGCTCACCTGCCTCTCTAAGACCCAAGACTAATGAATTTGTTTAAACTTTAAGCAATTAACTTAATATACTATAGTCTAAAATATATCAAATTAGTTTTCAGGTAGCTAGACTTTAAAAAACAAACACTGCTCAAAAAGAAAGCAAATATTTTCATCATATGAAATATCAAACTAGGACATAATAAAATGTGTAAATGTTGAGATTCATAATATCAAAATTATTTTCCACAAAATTTTAGGAAGTGCAAGTTTGTACCTAGAATTAAGGTAAGTCTGTTCATTTTATTTATAGAAGATTCCAAGACACCTTACCTAGTTTTATATAACTTTAGCAAAACATTTCTTATCATAATACTGTATTAGTCATTTTGTTCCTCAAGATATCCTAAAATATCCTCAATTGTAGTGTTTGAAATTTCACAGAACATCATGATATTGAAAAACTGTCTGAAATTCACTCTTGACATACACAGAAAGTTCCTTTCTTATAAATATGTTGTCTGACTCTGATATTTTTCATGTCCTTAATACCATAAAATAATCCCTACCAATATAAATACTTGCTATTGTGTTTTCAAATGGAAAGTTATATAACCAGAAGGGAAAATTACCTCCCAGTTAAATAAATAGGAGTTACAAAGGGGCTGTCAGTGAGCTAACACTTTCTCCTATACTTTAATTGCTATTTGCAGCCAAACGTATTAGAGAGCTGGAAATTAAAAGCATTATAAAATGTTTAACAATTTGTTTATGTTTCTGGGTTTATAATATTATTCTATGTCATTCTCCCCCTCTGTCCTTTTACTTGCTCCACTTCCTCCAATGTAACTGTCTTGCTCAAATACATGGCCTTTTTGTTCATTATTGCTACATATGCATGCATAAGTATATGTGTAAAAAATCATAAAAAACCATATTATTAACTATCTACCTAAAATTGCCTATGATGCATGTATATTGGTACAGAAATACACATAATTTAAAGAGAAATTTCCCATCTGAGCTGGCAATGTTCCCTCTAAGGGCCAAAATCTGTTAAAGCCCCCAAGAGAAGTTAGGAGAAATTTTCTTTTGATTTCTTAGGCTGTTATTATTACCGTTTGTTGTCCCTTGGAGGTGGAAAGTAAGTCCCTTTTGATGAACATACCACATACTTATTACAATGCCCAGAGACCAGTGAGCTTAAAAATGATCTAAGGACAATTATGAACTGCAAAATAAGACCAACATAGCAAATAAACTGAAGGCAGTACTACTGGCATACATGTCTTTGCTGTTACCAACAGATCTCTGGCCTAACACCTGCTAACAAGAGAGAAATCAAGTGAATTACACAGGATTAGTGAAGTCATGGATCTGGGAGGTGAATTTACAACAACCACTACTTTATTATATAAAAAATAATCCTTAACTACATTCTAAATATTTGTCCTTATACCAGCAGATAAGTGTAGCTGTAAAGCTTCATCAAGGAAACTTTTATTTGCAACAGAGACTTTTGCACAAAACTACCACCAATTGAAACGTAGAGTTGTGAAGCCCAGTCTCAGTTGTTGAATCTACAGTAAAACTATCTCACTCATAGGCTGGGGATCACTCATTGCAGAAGAGGAGGAAAAGTCGAAGAGCCAGAGGATCAGAGTTTGTTATGAGATTGTGTCTCCTATCAATTCCAGAAGGTACAGTACACTCATTAAGAAGACTATATAAATGCCAGCTAGTAAGGATGGCAACAATAGAAATGTTAGTTTGGATGGGGAAAAGCTCCAGAGACCTCCACTGCACAGGAGGACCTACAGGCCAATAAGGAGTGCTGAGGATGGGAGAAAGATCCCTCCTAAAAGAAAACACACCAATTAGTTATCCAACAATAAACGGTCATCCTAGAAACACAAATTGGAATAACATTGTACAAACATAGCAGGTTGTATTTATGCATAAATGTACATGTATGTATTGTATATATAAAATACAAAATGAGAAAAGATGCCATAGATTTGAAAAAAAAAAAAACTAAAAATAACGGGAAACTTCTGGAGGAAGGAAAGAAAAGGAGAATAGATGTTATTACATTATAATCTCAAAAAAAATTTTAAAGTTATAAATAAGAATCACTATAAAAAAATATAATATGAGTGAGTATATTTTGAGAAGAAGAAAATGGGTCAAGAAATAATAAGTATCGGCAAAATACCTTTTGACTGGGTTATTTCTCTCAGAACTTGTAACATCTGGTCTATAAATGTCTACCAATCATTATAACTTGTCTATGTACCTCTTTTTGGAATGAGTGAGTTATAGTACAATAGAGTATTCACAAAATTTGAAATGTAGCTTTTAACAGGGACTTAAATATTTTGTAGTTTTTAATACGAAATAAAATTACTTAATTATAAGGACAATACAGAATGAGAAAACAGTTTGAAGAGAGCTGAGCAACCTAAGAGAACACTTTATGTGAAATATGAACACACCAGTACTATAGGATGCTCTTGTTTACCTGAGCCTGTGTGTGTCCTGCACACAGCCCTGTTCTTGCAATGTACCTAGAAACGTGTTAGAACCTAGTGCTCCACCTGCACTGAGTTTCTTCCATAACCTTCTCGGAACAGTGTAGTAAGGCTTTCTTTCCTGTAAGGACCATCACTTTGGAAAGTGTATTCTCAAATCAATGACAAATATGTAAGAGCTTGAGGGTTGACCTGTAGAGCCTACATACAAAGGTTTAGTACAGATGCAAAATAAAGAAGCATGGTATAACCAATCTTATGAGCACACATATGAATGAAATAAAGCATTGTAAGAAGGGATGTGCTCAGTAAGGAAATGTTTCTAACCTGTCCATCAATATAGAAACTCTCTCAGGTAAAACCGCCAGTAAATCAGCACACTTCAACATCATGTAAGGAAAGTACCTAACCCTGTTCATGGTTTGAATAACCTCACTCCTATGGCCACTGTCAATCTTGTCATATATTTTTCTGAACTATACTACCACCTTACTGAATAAAGTTTTCTCTCTCCCATTGCAGTCTTTTTTTTTTTTTTTTTTTGCTTTTATTTCATTCTGAAATAAGAATCAAGATGTTGGAAATGCCAGGATGAGACCCTTACCACCAGTATAATTTTACAGAATAACCTTAATGGTGCAATGAGCTGACTAACTGCATAACAGAATATTTATAATACAGAGGAAATGCAAACTGGACAAAATATTTTAATAAAGTTAAGGTTATTGGGTGGGTGCATTGTGCTTTTATATTTGGTCCAAACTATAGAGTTAAAAAGTAACATGTTTCTTTATGTTTGTTTGTTTTTGTTGTGAGTGCGCACACACACACACACACACACACACACACACACACACACATACACACACACACAAATGGGTATGGGGCGAGAGAGTTTTTCACGATCAGTGGCTTAAAGGAATGCCTGACAAATGACAGTGTTTGGAACAGTGGCATCTACCATCATGATCACAACAGGAAAACAGATGTTACTACTTCCCTGCTATTAATTCAGCAGGAGTAATTCCAAATATGAGAATGTAAATTAACTAGCCAATGTATAGACAAGGAAATACAAATAATGTAATATTTGTTTTAACAATCACTCAATTTAAAAGAAAGAAAAATGAACTGATAATGCAGGATCCTGGGAAGCTAACACATGATATCATAGGTGTATCATAAGCATCACTGCAACCACACATGCAAGGCCTATTATTAACCTGAAGAATAGAATAAAGGAAGTGTATTTCTCTTCAGGCCAAAGCCAATATAAGAACATGTTGAGTAATTTCCCCCAACCACCTCACTTCAGAGCATTAAGTTTATAAGGGACACTTTAAATGTTTTGATTTCCTCTTTCTCCTTGTTTTGATTTACAACTTTCAGTCCAGAGGTTGCTGCTTTATGTTTGCAACTTTTCTCCTGCACTTTTTCATAGTAGCAGATATGCCACCTTGTTCTGCAATCTCTTCTCAAATCCTGCAGCTATGGAACCTCTCACCTCCCTCCCTAGCCGTTTTCCAGTCAGAGAGTGCAAGCAGGGGAGATAGAGATAGCAAAGGAGTTTCTAAAATTGTGGTGGACCATATTGACAAAATTACAGTAGTTCCCGGCATGTAATGAATTCTCGTGTTGGAAATGGCACTTCCTGTTACTCATTGAATCATCTCCCAGAATGAAAGCCAAGTTAAAGCATAAGTGCTTACCCTTAAATGTGCAGCATCTTTGAAGTGGAGTATAGAGGGATGGGAAGAATGGTAATGGGAAAGTTGCAGCACAGTAGGTAATGACAGAAAACAGCAGAACTGTTAGTCTTGGTAGAGGAAGGAAAGCCCAAGGAGACAAAACAGAGGAAGAAGAAGGCATAGTGCATTGCACAGTACACTAACTATGAACTTCTAATGTGTTGTTTGAGGTATTTTAGGAGCGTGTATGTTCTGACACAAATATTAACACATACTTACTAAATGGAACTGTGGTTATAGATGCTTTCCATACTATTTGATAAGTTGCTTAAAATTATATTCTGGTAAATTAAATTTTCCTTATAAAATAAGTGAGCATCCTCTTACTTTGGAGAAAAGGGTATTATCATAAATAATAAAAATAAATATAAATGACTTTACAAATATTCCAAGTTTGTTGAATGCCAATCTATTCTATGGATGTAGGTAGACAGATAGTGTGTGTGTATGTGTGTGTATATATAGGGCTTCCTCAAGACCCAGCTATTCCACTCCTTGGAATATACCCAGAAGATGCACCAGCACACAGCAAGAAAATTTGCTCAGCCATGTTCATAGCAGCCTTATTCATAATAGCCAGATCATGGAAACAGCCTAAATGTCCCTCAGTAGAAGAAAGGATAAAGAAACTGTGGTATATATACACTATGGAATACTACTCAGCTATTAAAAACAAGGAATTCCCGAAATTTGTGGACAAATGGATTGAGCTAGAGATGATCATAATGAGTGAGTTAACCCAGAAACAGAAAGACTCAAATGGTATATACTCACTTATATCTGCATACTAGCCCAATGGGCATATCCCATGAAAGCCTTCACTTACCAGGAAACTGGGACAGAGGGGAGGACATCCTATTGGGACTCTAGATGAGAGAACAATGGGAGAATAGCAATGTAGAAGGATCCAGTGGGTCCTAGAAACCTACAAGTAGAACATTATGATAGGCAGATTTGGGTCATGGGGTCCCGCTCAAACTAAGGCCCTAGCCAAGGACAATACAGGCAGTAAAATTTAAACTCCTACCCTGATCTAGCCCATGGACAGGACAGTCTCCACACTTGAGTGGAGAGAGGGATTTGACTTTCTCAAGTACTCTGGTGCCTCACATTTGACTATGTCCCCTGGTGGGGGAGACCTAGTGGCACTCAGAGGAAGGACAGCAGGTCACTGAGAAGAGACTTGATACCCTATAAGCATATACAGAGGGAGGTAATCCCTCTGTGGAACAGTCATAGGGGAGGGGAATAAGGGGAAAATGGGAGGGAGGGGAGAATGGGAGGATACAAGGGATGGGATAACCATAGAGATATAACAAGAATAAATTAGTTAAAAAAATAAAAAATAAAAAATAAACTGTTACTCACAAAAAAAAAAAGACTTTTGAAAAAAATAATAACATTCTAATGTTAGTTTTCTCAGTCTATATGATAGGTCACCTATAACCTCCTGAAACAAAAGGTTAATTTGCCTTATATTTCATCTTATACTAATTAAAGGATATAAATTAACTTAATGACCACACAGAAATAATTTAGTTATTTTCTTCAATATTTTGTAAACACTTTGGACACATACAAACATACTTACATAATCAAGTAGTAATATGTGCAAATATGTGTTTAATTGAAAACACAGCTGTAAGTGCAGATAAGCAATTGAAGACACAAATATTTTGCTGTTTAATTTGAATTAGACGCTTTATCATCTTCTAAAATAAAAACGTGATGTATTTGAAGTCTTACGGATTGCTACTAATAAGGTACAAGATGTGACTATGTGGGAAAATTCTTCTGGCAAATGCATGAAACTCTACCTTATCAAGTTGTGTAGGACAGATACACTTCTGATAAATGGTTCTAGAAGAACGATTCCCTTAAAGAATGATCATGACTAATGAAGCAGGGAATGCTTTTACATTACTATGTAAATTGGGTGTTTACTTATTTATTTGAGGGAAGTAAAGGTTAAGCACATTCTGACATAGGGTATGTGTGTGTGTGTGTGTGTGTGTGTGTGTGTGTGTGTGTGTGTGTGTGTATGTGTGTAGACATAAGAGCATGAAGCAGGAAAACCTCGTCAAACTGCAGGCACAAGTGCACATTGGTGCAAAAAGAACTGGTCACAGGAAGAAGGTGGTTCACAGAAAAGCCACAGCAGATGATAAAAACCTGCAGTTCTCCTTAAAAACGTTAGGGATAAACTATATGTCTCGTACTGAAGAGGTGAACATGTTTACAAACCAAGGAATGGTTAACATACCTAAAGTTCATGCATCCCTGGCAGCAAATACCTTCACTATTACGGGCCCCGCTAAGACAAAGCAGCTGACGGAAATGTTTCCCAAGATCCTAAACCAGGTTGGTGGAGACAGCATGACTAGTGTGAGGAAACTGGCTGACGCTCTGCCCAATCTGTGGACGGAAAAGCACCACTTGCTACTGGAGAGGATGCGATGCTGAAGTTCCAGATTTGGTGGAGAACTTTAATGATGCTTTTAAGAACAAGGCAAGCTGAATTGAGGCAACTTCTGAAGAAGGTGACACTTGCAAATGTCACAAGAGCTGCTTTTTTTCATCATGACTGCTTTTTAAAATTCTTTCGTTTATGTGTATGACAAAATCTAGGTCTCTAATATTCTTAAGTCCATGGCCCCCTGGATTGCAGCTCTTTTCAGTTTTTGCTTGTACACAAATTCATTATTAGCAGCAAACTGAACTGGAGATTCTTTGGAGTAAAATTTAGAAAAGGTTAATAAAATTCTTTGCCTAGTTAGAAGAAAAGAAAGGAATTATCCATGTTCATTTGCCTGGACAACATGTAAAATCATGTTACGTATATTAGCTTTCTTCTTGTTAGAATGCCTTCTTGAGAACATTGTTTCATTAGTAGTATGACTTTCCTGAGATACTATCAAACATATGAAGAAAGTTTCTGTATTGGAAGGTTTGGTGATAATACAGAGAATGCTGTAGGTGCTTCCTATTTGACTTTCAATACTACCAGACACTGTTCCTTCTTCAAGTGTAGCTAAGAACATAACATTTTAAACTTTCAAACTGAAACTTCACATAACAATTTTTGGTTCCTAGTATTAATATTAAAATTTATAAAATGTATTTGAATTGAAAACATAATATTAAGTTACCTATGATTTTTATAATTATAGAACCAATACCCAAACAATATATGAAGACTTTCAAACCCACACTTGCAAAACAATTTGAAGTTCTGTAAACAAAAGTATCAATAACTTCTTTCCCATTGAGCCAAGTGACTGACTGGCAATTTGCAAATTAATAAAAAAGAAATGATAACTTTGAATATTATGCAAATATTTGACTCTTATATTCCATACCTTCTGTCCTGAGTGTGAAATAAAATAAAATAAAACACACACACATACACATACACACATACACAAACACACACACACCACTAAAAAGAAGAACAACAATAAGGAAAACGTTTCCATTCTTCGTTCTGACCCAATAGCATCAATTCTCACAAAACAAGCACTTTAGCCAGCGATGTCACATACATACATGCAGCAATAATTGGCTTTAATGGGCTATAAAAAAAAAAAAGGAAAAGAAAAAAGACATGAAGTTGGAAAAAGAACAACTTAGGAAGATATGGTTGATTAGAATATGGAAATTGGACACAATGATCATATTTCATTACATAATTGAAATTCAGGAGAATAAATGTGAAATTATAATAAAAGTCCATATTGTAACTTTTACATGGGAGGAGGTATTTTGTGATAGTGCTCCTATGTAATGTCTTAGTCCAACTCCAGAAATTGCATGCATTCTAGCACTTTACATTTGTTAAATGGCTATAAGACCATCTCTAAGAGTGCTAGATTTAGGAATAAGAACATTAGTGTGTTAGAACTGCAGTGTGAAAGTTTAAAAGTGAAAGGAGGCTTCTCTCTCTGTGAAATCCTTGGCATACTTTAGTTATAAGCATAATGGTGGTTCCAGGAAGAGAACTGAAGTACTCTTAAAGACAAATATCTGTCAAGAGGGTTCAAACCACAAAAGAGTTAGTGCATTCCATTTGTTATCTCTCCTTCAGATCTATAACTGTATATCTGTTACACATCTGTTTATTATATTTCTGATCTTTCCCATCCACATAGCATCTACCTTATATAATAAACAATATCCATTGTCAATCTTCGGTCTTTATTACATCCTCCATCTATCAACTCTCACTTGTCATGACTTTATCTGCTTACCTATCTACACATCTGTATCTATCCAACTTTCTAATCAAATTTTCATCATTAATAGAATTTTGCAGATAGCATTGTCAGGTTATCATAAGTAATCAAACCCTTTTTATATGCCATGATGATTTTAAATCTCGTTTTTCTTCTGGATACAATTAAAAATACCAATTTAAGATCTAAAACTACAAATTAAGACAGCATTACTTTTCTCCAAATCTTGACATGTATTAAAGAGACAAACCACTTTTTCAAGAAACATGAAACACACAGAAAAGGGGGACATGCTTTAATCTTTGATAATATTTCATGATCCACATTGAAATTGGTCCTATTTATAAACAAATTTAAAGGAAAGCAAATTTCAACCTTTATTCCTTTGGTCCATTTAGTCTTATTTCAAATACTTTCCTCTGAGAGACTGAAGTTTAAGTATCTTTTTTTCAGTAGCAAAATGCACTGAAGTCACATATGGAGTTACTCATACAGATTTCCCTACCTTTAACTTACTGTAAGTTAATATTCTAATGACATTATGACAAAAGTTATATAAAAACTAAACTTGTAAGTATAAATATTCAAATTGTTCTACATTTAAAAAGAATCATATTTTTTCAAATATGCATTCAATTCTATAATATAATGAAATGTGCATTTGAGTAAACAGAAAAATTCATGAAAAAGGATCAAACTATCAAACAATTACAATGAAGCATTTGTTTAAAAGACAGATAATGACCAAGCAAAGCTGCTCACTGCCACAGAGGACAAGTCACAGCCAACATTTGCTGATAACACACTTGCATGTATTCTTAGAATTAACTTTGATTTCCATTTATTCTCTTGCAAGAATTAAAATTGGCGTGTTACTCAGATAATTTTTATATAATATTAGGCATTTACCAGAACATTGTGATTGACTCCTCTCATATATCCAGAGCCATTGTAGAAATAATGTCCGCCTCACAGGCTACCAAAGGAAAGGGTAACACACAGGTAAAAACATTCCCTCTCACCTGGTGAATATATAATGGAAAGGATATTGTATTGAATACGATGTGTGTGTAAAGGAACAGAAGAAAATGCAAAAGTGACTCCATGCAAGGTGACATTAGGAAAAGGTTCTGATCTATTTACAGTTTATCAAGTCAAGCAAAGCAACACATCATTCAAAAACATAATTTTATATCAACTTGAATTATGATCTGAATATTCACATATATTATAATAAATTATTTCAATTTTGCATATAAACATTAATAATGGTGGCCCAATTATACAAAAAACTTCAAATACTGTGTTAGGGAGCTAAATAGTCTGATGCTAGACAACAATATTTTTTATCTTAGAAAATTATATTATATTATGTAACTATTGCCTTATTAAAACTATTGGATTTGTTTACCTTGAAGTCAGGTTCCTCACTTTTAAACTGATTCTACCATCTGCTTTGTCTAAAATATTACTTCATTCATTATTGTTAGATTAGTTTTCTAAAACTTATACCTCAATTCCCCCACATTTTAAAGTGTATAAATATGAGATATTGTTTAACATTAATTTTTCTATTAAATGAATATAATACAGTTTGTAATTTCTATTGCAGAAAACTTCAGTCAACCTGATGATAAATTTGGTAACAGAATGCAAACACATGCTCCTCATTTCTATCCCAGTCCTTTCATGATATGTGATGAGGCAGCATGCTATTTGATTTTCCTTATCTTTCATAATATCTGTTGAAGCTGTCATTTGCTATTTTTGTAGTCACGTAGATGCATATCTCACTTGACACAGCATTGCCTAGGCAATAGACCACTTTGAGAATCAGAAAATGTGATTCACCTTTTCCAAATTAAGAAAATGGGAGATACATAATTCTACTGATTTTGTCGAAATCACAAAAGAAAGCCAAATGAATGTTCTTTCCTACACTCCAAAAGTTATCACTTTTCTTTGATAATATAAAAATCACATATTATCAGACTATAACATTCGAGTATATTATGAAAAAGATGCTTAGAAATCTCTTGTGTTTATAACATAACATAAGAAATGACAACAAATCTCCAGAAAATATCATGTTTTCATAAATCTATAATTCTATAATTTTCACCAAAACATTGATCAGATGAATTATTACAAAGTTATTGTCACAATTGGTAACTTTCCCTATACCATTTTAGTATTTAATGGTCTCTGAGAACTTTATACATTTAAATTATTAAACATAGCTAAAGTCTACATCATTTTGGAGACACTATAAACAACATTGTAAAAAAACATAAGAAAGAAAAAGAAAAGAGAACCAAGCCTTTTTGTAAGATCATGGTACTTATAACAAATTACTTAATGTGAATACTGATATTGATTCTGCAATGGAAAAGCAGAACAAAAATGCTAAAGTAAATCAATACATTTTTCTTATAATTTCAAACTTACACTTGCCAAATTTTGCCTTTGGCCAACTTTCTCAATTTCAATAAGTTTTGCCGTTATTTTATGTTCAATAACAACCAACAGGTATATACATTTAGAATGCTTCAATGAAAGAACCACATACATTTCCTGGAATGGATTAATGTAAAATTATTGCATTAATTCTGACACATGAAAGGCATTGGTATGAGACACAATTCAAATCTATTATCTCATTTCTTATATCTACAAAAAAATCACATTAAATTAAGAACATTTTTACCATTCTGACACAAAGAAGCTAACAAAAGTTATGAGAAAACTAGAAGACTATTTCTAATTCATATAAATAGGAGTATAAATGATCTCCCTTTTAATTCAAAGCTACTACTGTGAACAAATATAGTTTGAACTTCGGTTTTATTTTTACAATAGTAATCCAAAAGGCAAATTTAAGGACTATAAAAATAGCTTGATAGGTATCAGGAATTTCAAAAAGTCGAAATAGAATAAAGCTTTCCATATTTTTCACCCTGAGCATTTAATTTATTTTCAAATTTTATAAAATAAAACAGTACATGCTACCAAATATTGGAAGAGAGCAGAGGAGCCCCCAAAAATACTAGAGCGGAGAAAAGCAATATCTATACTATATTAGAAGAAAGCAAAAACTGCGACGCTTCTTTTTTCCAGCAAATAAATACCTTGTTTAGCAGTGGAACTGAGTTAGCCTCACTCAGCAGGGTCGACTGGATTCTGTGCTTGCTTCCGACTCATTTCTTCCCTTCCCTTTTCATAGTGTCTTCCCAGACGAATCTTGATGCATCTCACTGTGCTTTTCTTTCAGCACCACTTTTAACTCAGACAGGCAGGAATCTGAAACCAAAGGAACTGTCTGATTGGCTTCCATTCCGCGGCTCTGATTAATAAGAAACGTCCCTCATTTAAGAAGATATTGCAGCTGATGGCGCTGCAGGGCTCCAGGTTTGAGGATGGGCTGGGCTGTGCGGACCCCTTTGGCCCGAGCGATTTGCAAGTGAATAAATTGTGAGGGCTGAGGGAGGATTTGCCAAAGACTGTCATAACAGAAAATAACCCAGTGTTTTTAGGCTCCGTTAATCAGCTCTGCTTAATCTGTTTGCAGTTGGGAAAGAAAAGGTCACAGCACGCCTGTAACCCATAAATCATCTTCGGGATATGTATATCACGTGGAGCTTGCTGCTGTTCAAGAAGGATTCTCCGAGTACTCCTTGCACAATGCCCTAGTGCCTACCTCAAGGCAAAGCCAAAATTCCAAGTCTAAGAAGCGAAAAGGAAAGAAAGAATCCTGAGTGCATTCATCATCAATAATCACGAAATGAGCTATCTTTAGTGTATTACATAGATCAGCTTTCAAGAAAAAGGTATTAATATTAGACATTTTAAAATGTCTTGGCAAGTTCTTTTTCTGTAAAAGGAATATCATTTGAAAATTTTAAAACACTCCTTGTCTGCTTAAATACACAACTGAGTGTGCGAGTGAGTTTTTATTCCCTGGGTAATGTTCAAAAACAATAGTGATCCTAGCCTCCTCACAAAACCACAAGAACCGTTTGTGGGACTCCCCGAGGTATATGTTTCAGGACTCTGGAAGAAGATAAACCATCAGAGTAGAGTGGGTTCAGGATGGCGGTCTCTTTAGTACTGCTGGAAATGGCACAATAAGAACAATATTGATGAGTAGATAAATCCTTCTAAAGAGAACTTTAGTAATAGTTGGGTGAAATGCACAGTGAGAGTATGGCTCACTTTACCATGGCTCATTAAATCACAGTAAATAAATAGTTTAAGTGCCAAAAATATCAATAGCCTTCAAAGAAAAACAGATAATAGGGAAAAAGACATTCTACACTTGATTACAATAGTGAAACTCAACTTATCAACGAATTCGCCTATCTGTCCCTTGTACCTTATGAAAATGCACGTCTGAAAAACCATCACAAAGTATTGGGGAAGTGTAGCTCTACATGTTCCCAGTAAACTGTCCCACTACAGATGTGTAGTGGACAAATGACAGCAACCGTATGTAACTCAGACAATGAAATAAGTTTTAGGACCCTTTTATCTGAAAGCAAAAGTATGTAAAAACAAAAAATAAAAATAAAAAAAAAAAAAGAAGAAGACAAACAGATTTCCAGAGTTCTATATATCTAGGTGTTTAGTACAGCTTAATGAATTCTTCATTGACATTGCCTATTTTCTGGAGGAAAAAAATGTAAAATTCACAAGTTTCTTCCCAATAACCTCAGTCAGTGTACATGTTAATGTAAATAAAGTCACATCTTAAAGAGAATACTTTGCTAATACAAAGATAAACTATTGCACCTACGTCAAGGAAAATGAGCTAAGCAGAATATTTTATCGTAGTTTAAAGTAAATATTCACAGGTAAAAGTCTAAAATCCTGTATGTTATGCACATTTAACTCCCCACTGAAACATTGCTGTAAGGAAAAAACTGTTTTGTGAGAAATCTACAATCCAACAGAGTATTCTATAACCTAATTTCAAGCTATTTTTACTAATCCTCGAAAATATAGGAAGAAAGTATTACCAGGTTTTAAAAAATGGTAACCGCCCCAGGAGTCTTCTGGTTTTTACTCCTTAGTGTAATTGCTCTGAAAAGAGAATATAACTTGAAATTATACAAACACACACAAAATATGTATCAAATTTACAACAACTTTTGCATGTTCAAATAAAATTAGCAGTCTATATCATTCTAAAGAGATGTGAGCAAACATCGGTTTTTCTCAGGCAGGGCAAAACCAAAGCAATGGTTCTATTTAAGTCTTAGCTCCAAAAACTAATATGTTTTAATTGGGTTGCTTATATAAGCATGGAAAAGCTATGTACAGCTTATGCCACTGAAGAAGAAAAACACTCTTAGAAATGGATAAATGTCTATTTGTGTTTAATGAGTGGTTTGAACTCTTAAGGCATTCCCCTAAGAACTCTAAATTTGATATAAAACTCGGAGTGAAGCGAGGTCCCATCATTATCTTCTTCCATTAACTTTCAACTAATCCTTAAAGAGGAGTGGTGGTCAGTAAGCCTTTTCCCAGCTCCTAAATTGTTAATTTAGTGGGTCCCGTCTTGTGAAATTCTTCTTTAGGAAATTATGGATGTAAGAGCTCAAGAGAGCAATGGCCATACTGTGTCCAAAGAATAACTCTACAGTGTCGTGTATATCATGTATGAAACTTTTTTATTTTATCTTTTCTTTGTCAATTAAGTTACTGATGATTAAATAAACATCAGACTTCATAAGTGCTAAACAAGAATACTGCATCTAACCTAAGCCATTTCTCCAGTCTAGCTTTTAATGCTTGAAGAAATGAATACAAACAGAAAATATGTTTGCACAGAAGTGTCATTTGCAATATTTGTTTCTTTTATTTATATGTTTTCTTTTTAGTCTTCAAGAACAGACAATAATTACTTATTTATTGGACAGTCATTACATAAAATTATTATGAAGTTGCCTGCCCCCCCACCTCTCTCCCTCCCTCCCTTCCTCCCTCTCAGTCTCTCTCTTGTCCCAAATGTCATACCAAACCCTTTGCATTTTGTCCCTCGTACCCTCACTCAGTTTCCTTTTCCTTCACTTTTGCATTCTTTAAACTATAACCTCATGTGAAATACTCACAAACAAACTTTGGTTATGGTCAAGTTTGCCAGAAGCCAACAATAAGCAGAACCCAACAAGAAGTCCACATATAACAGAATTAGGGTAATAATTTTACATGTTAGTACTTAGTTAGCTAAATAAATAGTTTCTTATTGTCAATTTCATAAATAAATGCTTATAGATTTTGTTCTTATTTTTTATTCTTTTCATTTATAACAAATAGAGTCTTTTTAATATATAAATCATTTGAAAAGATTTATTTATTTATTATTCATATAGTTTTCTACCCACATTTAAGCTTGCACATGAGAAGAGGCTTCAGATCTCATTAAAGTTGGTTGTGAGCAAACATGAAGTTGCTGAGAACTGAACTGAAGACCCCTGGAAGAACAAACAGTACACTTAACTTCTGGGCCATTTCTCCAGCCCTGAAAATAGATATGTTTTGCGAACAGTATGTCCTCATTATAGTGTCCCCTCCCTCTCTTCCTCCCAGTTCCTTACCCATTTTCCCTCCCATCTGGATCAGCTTTTTTTTCTCTCTCTCATTAGAGAACAGGATTCTCAGGAATAACAGGCAAGTGTGGCATAGTATGTATCAGTACCTTGTCCAATTGTCATCAGAGATCCTTCCTCCAGCAGCAGATGGGAGCAGATGCAGAGCCCACAGTCAGATATTATGCAGCGAGAGAGGGTCTAAATTGAAGGTCTTCACCAAATCCCTCCCCTCAGTCTCAGGCAATTCCAGGGCAGAGGAGGCAGAAAGATTGTGAGAGTCAGAGGGAATGGAGGGTACTAGGAGAACACGGCCCTCTGCATCAACTAGCAAGGCACATATGCAACCAAAGCATTAAGCATAGGGCCTACATAGGCCTATACCAGGTCCACTGTCCAAACTCGATACGATTGCTTCATCTTATGATAAATTAGCCTTTTAAAATATTTGATATTTGAGAAGTACTATTAATTGCAGAAATATATATTCTATGGTTTTTCTTTTGCTTAGCTTTTCTCGTGGAATCAAAGGTTTAAAAATCCCCAATCTCTGAAGAGATGGCTCAGCTGTTAAGAGCACCGCATCCTCTTCCAGAGGTCCTGAGTCAATTCCCAGCAACCACATGGTGGCTCACAACCATCTATAATGAGATCTGGTGACCTCTTCTGGACTGTAGGTGTATATGCAGGCAGAGCACTGTATACATAATAATAAATAAATAAATACATATTTAAAAAATCTCCAATCTTCCATCCAAGTACTAACCAGGCCCTACCCTGCTTAGTTTCTGAGATAGACAAGATTGGGCGTGTTCAGAGTGAATGATAGCAAGCTACCAAGAAGAGACTTGACACTCTATGATCATATGAAGGGAGAGGAGGTCCCCTTCAGTCACAGACAAAGAGGAGGGGAATAAGGTGAAAGCGGGAGGGAGGGAAGGAGGGAGGGAGGAACGGGTGGATACAAGGGGTGGAATAACAATTGAGATGTAATATGAATAAATTAATTTTTTAAAAATCTTCAATCTCCTACTGTGGCTACAAGATGTAAAGCTATGAGTGTTTGAATAGTCTCAGCACTTGTTTTGTTGGACTCCCACCAGAATGCCTCTTCTCACTGATGGCTTTAAATGGGATGTCACAAATTGTTTTGTGTCCTTAGGCTTGTCTGTTAATATTATCTTAAGCTCTGTTCTAATTGGGAGTTTTTACTTGTTGGAGTCATATTCTCCTTTTTCTGTGTCAGGCCCATCATGATAGGACATGTTATTACACCAATAAAAATACTTGCTGTGCAATAAAAATGGTTTGTAGCATGCTTATCTAAGGTCTATGTTAAATATACAGTCTGACATTTTTATGTATTTATTTCATTGACCATGAAACACTCTAATCAGGAATTTTATAAACAATTATAAAAATGGGATAGTCATTTCTCTCTCCACGCTAGGACAAACTGATATTTAAGGTCCCAGCAGTTACCATAGGATTATATCAAGCCTAAAGTGTTCTTCCCTCTTAGAACAGCTGTCTGTGCTGTTATCACAGCTTAACATTCGGTATGCCTGATAGATAAAAAGAAAGAATTCTCTGCTATTGTCCTGTATTTCCTCCATTGCAATCAAGTTCAGAAGTCTTACTTCTAAGTGCATATTCAAAATTAGTATCTGGTTTGAGCTGATGTGATAAAACATGATCATGACTGACATTCATTTTTATTACTTTTATGTTGCTTCATGCATTAAGAAGTGTATACAAAAACAGTTGAAGTCTTAAAAAAATAGTTCAGGTAAGCAAGAGTCGCGTGTTTCAATCCTCAGTATTTAACAAATAAAAACAACACAGCAACCAATAATAGTTACGAACATTGTAATATAATGAGCATCTATGTTCAAACTAAATTGGAGCATTGCCATTACTTGTTATGCTTCACTCATAATACCTCCCTTCCTTGATTACATAGAAGTCATTTGATAAGGAACTGGCAGTTCATTACTATTGCCTCCAACTGAAAATGTAGTATCTATTATCCTTAGTAGAGCACTTTCTCATTTGTTTTTTACATTTTTTCTGTAGAAATTCTTAATTATAAAGAATGAGTTAAAGTAAATGTTTTTATTCAGTGTTCAGATTGATACATGATCTATTTATTGGTTGTATTTCATCAGTAAATTAGAAAAAATAAAGATTTTTATCTTACAGCCTCAAAAGGAGATTCCCAAGCCCACTTGCAAAAACTGTAGAAAGCTCAGAAATAATACCCATCAAAATAAGTTAGTGTTTACCTCTGTGAGCATGGTGATTTGACTTATCCAATGATATTTGCTAGTGTAGCATTCTGGGGTACTATAGTACATATTTGTGGTAATCACATTGCAAATATCTCAGCCAAAGATCCTGTTAGTTTTTATCTTTCCCATTTTTAGAAGACGGCATATGCCTTATCTGTCCATTACTTTTACTAATAATGTTGCTGTGAGTTTGAAGCCACCCTGGTCCACAAAGCTAGTCCAGGACAGCCAGCACTACCACAGAGAAACCCTATCTTTAAAAAACCGAAACCCGAAAAGATGGGATTTAAATAAATATTTTTTGTTTTGTTTTGTTTTCAGGTAGTCTCATTACATAGTCCAAGATCATACAAACTCTTCTGCTCAATCTCTCAGTTGCTCAGATTAGAGGCATGAGGTACTCTGCTAATATATATTAAAAACAATCTGAACGAAAGTCATACCACACTGTCCACTCAACTGTGGAGAATGTTCTGTCCATTGGCTAGATCTGGGTAGGGGTTTAAAGTTTACCGCCTGCACACGAACTCTGGTGCCTCATATTTGACCATGTCCCATGGAGGGGGAGACCTGGTGGCACTCAGAGGAAGGATAGCAGGTTACCGAGAAGAGACTTGATACCCTATGAGCATATACAGGGGGTGGAAATCGCCCCCTGGCACAGTCATAGGGGAGGGGAGTAAAGGGAAAATGGGAGGGAGGGAAGAATGGGAGGATACAAGGGATGGGATAACCATTGAGATGTAACAATAATAAATTAATAAAAAAATTTAAAAAACATTTTGTACAATTTAATTTGTATCTTAATTGCATTGAATATATGTAATATATCAAGACATTGAATTAAACTATAACAAGTATATTTTAATAGACACATAAACACATAGCTAGAGATTTGTCTGAGGTGAACAGACGTGAGCTCTGACCTAAATACTGGCTAATATAATAGGACACCCAAGCAATAACTTCATGCATACAGCATACTGTGAAAAACACTGACAAGAAAGACTAGCTAGTGTGAGTATCTTCCTTTAAGACACTAAAGGTATAATTTCCAGCCTGTAGAGTGAAAGTGAAAGTGTCCCTGAGGATTTCAGTTCAAACAAACTAACAGAAAAAAACTAATGCTCTTTGTGTTGCCGGTCTAGTTCAGGTGTGAGCATAACCCAGGCTGCAGTGACAAGGTCAGTAGTGCTGGGCTTCTTTGTCCTGATGACACATCACAATGTGGCACAAGTCTAGCTGTTCAGAAATTCTAAATGTGATTTTATGGTAAGTTACAGATCGTGGAAAACAATGTCTGTCAGAGTGCTTCTAACATGACTGTAACCAGGAAAAAACAAAGTGAGAATATAGGGTTAATCTAACTAGATAACGACATGTATGCAATAGATTTAATCTAAGGAATCACAGTTTCAGCTCCCCTGTTCCCAGGAGAGAGGGATCATGTGACCTAGAAGTTCCATAATTCCACTCTCCTCATGCAATGTTCACCATTCTCAGTATTTTTGTGATTATTTCCTTTTACAATACCATACATTTACACAAACTTTTCTTTGGTCAAAAAATTACAATTTTCTGTATTTTTCATCATTCTGGACAATTTAATAGCCTCTGTTGTCTTTATCTCCCAGATGCCAATTATCCACCTCTTTTCGGGCTACTTTAGTGAACATGCTTTTTATTCTACCTCTTGTGTTTTTGTTGTTGAATGGTTTCTGACACTCATTGTAACATTATCAGTGTGCAAATTATGTACATGATATATACCAGGGCTCAGGCTGCAGAGGTTTCTTATTTTCAATAAGCCATTTGGCTTATAAATATGGTTGCAAGCCTTTTCATCCTAGAAGACAGGCTATGTATAATCAGCTAATTATCTGTAAATTAAAAGCTAAACATCTCTGTACAAGCTCAAAGATTAACAGGAAAAGCTAATGTTAACAAATATCACCCACACATATTACAAGGAAATATATTATTGGTCAGAACTTTATTTTATAAATTCAGCTATTTGTATATCATGTCAATATGATAATAAATATGTGCATATTAGCTTCTGATCCTAAAAATGAAATGGAAAATTAAAACACATTTATGCTACAATTTATCAAGCATAATGTTTGTGTTATTTTTAAATAATATAACTATTAACAGAGAATAGGAGAATAGAGAAATTAACCTAGAAGATGAGAATTGAAATTTGGATCCCCTCTGCTTCTGGGTTAACTCACTCATTATGATCATCTCTAGCTCAATACATTTGTCCACAAATTTCAGGAATTCCTTGTTTTTAATAGCTGAATAGTATTCCATAGTGTATATATACCACAGTTTCTTTATCCATTCTTCTACTGAGGGACATTTAGGCTGTTTCCATGATCTGGCTGTTATGAATAAGGCTGCTATGAACATGGTTGAGCAAATTTTCTTGCTGTGTGCTGGTGCATCTTCTGGGTATATTCCAAGGAGTGGAATAGCTGGGTCTTGAGGAAGCCCTATTCCCACTTTTCTGAGATAGCACCAGATAGATTTCCAAAGTGGTTGTACTAGTTTGCATTCCCACCAGCAATGAAGGAGTGTTCCTCTCTCCCCACATCCTCTCCAGCATGTGATGTCGCTTGAGTTTTTGATCTTAGCCATTCTGATGGGTGTAAGATGGAATCTCAGAGTTGTTTTGATTTGCATTTCCCTGATGACTCAAATGGTATATACTCACTTATATCTGCATACTAGCCCAATGGACTTGTCCCATGAAAGCCTTCCCTTACCAGGAAACTGGGACCGAGGGGAGGACATCCTATTGGGACTCTAGATGAGAGAACAATGGGTGAATAGCAATGTAGAAGGATCCAGTGGGTTCTAGAAACCTACAAGTAGAACATTATGATAGGCAGATTTCGGTCATGGGGTCCCGCTCAAACTAAGGCCCTAGCCAAGGACAATACAGGCGGAAAAATTTAAACCCCTACCATGATCTAGCCCATGGACAAGACAGTCTCCACACTTGAGTGGAGAGAGGGATTTGACTTTCTCAAGTACTCTGGTGCCTCACATCTGACTATGTCCCCTGGCGGGGGAGACCTAGTGGCACTCATAGGAAGGACAGCAGGTCACTGAGAAGAGACTTGATACCCTATGAGCATATACAGAGGGAGGTAATCCCTCTGAGGAACAGTCATAGGGGAGGGGAAAAAGGGGAAAATGGGAGGGAGGGGAGAATGGGAGGATACAAGGGATGGGATAACCATAGAGATGTAACAAGAATAAATTAATTAAAAATAATTAAAAAAATTAAATTAAATTAAATTAAATTAAATTAAACAAAAAAAAAAAAAAAAGAAATTTGGATCCCCTAACCCATGAAAAAACTAGGCACATGTGTTGGCCCACCTATAGTGCCAGTGTATCAAGTACTCACAAAAACACATGTATACACACAGAGAAACACATTCATATATATATATATATATATATGCATATATATATATATATGCACCACACACATAAACTCATACACACACAAATGCATACACAAACAAAACCCTACCAACTTTTAATTCCCAAATATATTAGCTACATTACATATAATTTTAACTAATTTGAGCCCCATTGTAAACATAACATTATAGATTATATATAGATATCATAAGTTACATATACTATACTATATAGCTAATATATTATCCAACAGATGGAAGTATTAGATTTAGAATGGTAACATGTCATGCCTAAATTACCATTACTACAGAAGAGAAGTTTTTGAAACTAGTGAAGTGTTATTTCTAGCACATTATATAAAGAATATTATTTTTATTTTTTAGGAACAAATATCAGATTTTTCTTTAGAAGTTGCTCTTAAGAAAAATTTCTTCTTATAAGTTGAAATAATTTCAGATTCTGTAACTTGTAAGCTGTTTGTTCTCGGTTAGTTTGTTGGTGTTTCACAAACTGTGGTTTCACACCACAAAAAGAAATAATGTAAGAAACATCAATTATCAGTCTATTCTGTGAAACACTGCAAAACTTTTGTTTAGAACAATGAATTCAAATGTTTTTATCTCCTCCATCTTTTAGTCATTTAAGACTTCTCTGAAAAACTTTTTAGATCTCTCATTAAGTAAAAAATTAAATCAATGGTTTAAATTTTCCCACACACCTGGTAATCATTTGTTTAAACAATGGCCCTTTTGCATTCTGGGAACTTGAGTGATTAAAGTAGCCAACAGTGGTATTTTGTGTTCTCTGTTAATTTATTTGTATTAATAATATAATTTTATTGGTTCACTGAAAGTGTCATATATTTTTCTTGTATTCACTCATGATTCATTTTCCAAGCTCTTCTCTGACTCATCCTTGAATCCCAACCCCACTATATCGACTCACTATATAGAACATGCTGGCCTCTAACTAAGAGAGATTCCACTTTCTCTGTTGCCAGATTTTGGGAATTTAAGTTTTGGGCTATGAAGACAAATTGCACATCTGGATATAAGTAACCAGAAACAAAATTAAAGTGTTTACATTTTATTATTTTAAGTATTTTATTTTGATTGGCATACATATTTTCATATAATTTATATACTGTGCTGTTTTTTATTCATGTATGCATTAAATAGTGATCAACTCAGGACAAAACTTTTAAAACTGATAGATGTGCATCTTTAATGGACCAAGTCAAAGACTATTTCAAATTTTCTTTTAGTTCCATTAACCTGCTTATATTACTTTATATTTTACAATGTACATTTATTGTTTGTCCAGTGGCCAGGGCTAGTGTCTGCTCACATCAGGTTAAAATACCATGCTATAGATCATTTTCCAATTTGAGATGGCATCAAATGGTGTTCTAGGTTGCTTTTTATTTTCTTATGATAAGCACTATCACTAAAAGCAAGATAGTGAAGGACAGTGTTTGCTTCAGATTACACATGTGCAGGTACAGTTCATCTTTGGGGGCAGTCAAAATGGGAACTGAAGCAGAAACCATAGAGGAATGCTACTTACTCTATTGCTCTTTACAGCTCATGTTCAGCTAACTTTCTTCCCTAGAACAGATCTACTCAGCTAATCCCTCTTAAGTTGATTAACAAACAAGAAAATGTCCCATGAATATGACCACAGGCAATTCTGAGCTAGACAACAGTGACCCTTGATTGTGTTAAGTTGCAAATAAAATTAGTCAGCACAAATTGCAAGGTTGGTGAAGACTATGCCTGTAATAGGAATTCAATAACACAATATAAAGGAAAGTATGCATAATTGAGATTATCATTATTCTGCATGAAGAGAATAGAATCTCAGAAAATTGTTATCCTTGAAACCAAAAGAAGAAATTCAGATTTTATTTTCAGAGGCTCTGAAAATAACAACATGAAAGCATCTTGTCGAATTAAGATTCAGAAAGAAAAACTCTAGCAATGCCATCTATCAGCATTAGTTTTGTATTTTATTTTACTCATATGCTTTTACTTTAAACTATTTTAAACATCCAAGTCCTGTATATGTGACATCATTTTTCAGTAGGGCATAATTCCTGATGTTATTGACTTTAAATACGGTTGTGTTCACATTGCCTATTTTGACTATATTTAGAATAACCAAGACATCAATTTTATCCTAAAACTCATTCTGGAAATTCTTTTTAAAAATTAAATAATATGCTTTAGTCTGTAAATATTTGATGTATTTATTTAATGTATATTATGTATTAATCATCTCCATCCACCTTCTTCCTCCAACTTTACTTAGGACCCTAAACACCATCACTCTCTCAACTTCATACCCTGTTTATTTGTTTGTTGGTTGTTTGGCTGGCTGGTTGGTTGTTCTTCTCATTAATAACCATCTGAGTCCAATTAGTAACCACTTGCACACTGGTGTGTAGTCATTCACTTGAACATGATCAAACTATCAGCTGCTGCAACCTCCCTGAAAAGCCAGTGACTGCAACAGCTTTCTCTAGAGGGCTGCAGCCTCTGTACCTCCTTTGTGCTGGAATTTTTTTTAACTAGCTTGATTTGTTCACGATTTACTCAGATTAACTACAGATGTTGTGAGTTGATATGTGTAACAACCATGCCAGGTCCAGAGGCCAACATTTCATGGCTGCCCTTTCCACATTTTACTCCTTAACTCTTTCTGTTCCTAAAGTACAAAGTTCCCTGAGCATTGGATTGTGCAGGTATGCTGTCCAGGTGTGTGCCCTAGTGAAATAGTGGCACAAATCTTATGGGGGTTTTGGTTGGATTTGGTGCTGTTCATGTTTAGGTAAGCCTGGGCAAGATTCCATTCCTGAAGAGTCTAAGGGAATTAGAGGAGAAGCTACTGTTGTTTTGTTAAATAATCATGGTCTTAGGCTACATTCTAAATATTTACATTTAAACCTGTAGATGTGGGATGTTCTCGACTTTGGTCAGAGAAAATTCTCTTGGTGTTGAGTGTTGAGTGGTTCATACAAAGACTCATGAATGGTCAAAGTGGAAAGTATAAATAACCATGATATATCAGCCATGGTTACTAATAGCTCACCATCAAAGAATAACTGCATTGAATTGTAATAATCAGAGCATTACTTTTAATAAAATTGCTGCTATAGCTAATTTTCAAACTTCTTCATTGTTTCAGTTTCCTGTGCAATTTGTTCCTTCATTTCTCCTTTCCTGACCTCCATTGTATATTCTATTTTTATAATTTCCTGTTCTAATTTTTATTAGATTTTTTTGTTATAGTTCTAATTAAAAATTTTGTGATGGTTGTATTTGAGAATGAACATGTATTTATTATGAGAAAGATACATTTACATTATTATAGATTATGAAATAAATTGTATAATATGTAAAACAAAGCCTAAATAGTTATAATAGATGTACAATTTTATACTATATATTTGTTTATATTTTTACTTTATATACATTGTTACTATACATTATGTGTGTGTAGAATATGCATACACTTTAGTTTTAATCTTAAATTTTTTAGTTATTAAATGTACATTATATATTAATCATGTCATCTACATTCTCCCTTGAACTCCTAATATATTTACTATATATAATAAATGCATATACCATATAATATAGTAAATGATACATTTTATGTATATAAACATATATTAATATATAAAATATATATACAAAATATATTTATATGGTAACAAAATGTATGTACTATTTTTTTATTGACAGAATACTTCCAGTTTGCCATCTTAGAGTGTTATTTTTCAATATGTCCAAATAGTCTTATTGTATACTAGACACTGTGAAGAGTGTGTTTTTAAGATTTTAGGCTATTTATAAGAATGCTGATAAGTATCTTGTTAATTTTTACTGATCTCTTGACCATGTGGAGACTTGATTTTTAAGGTCTTTAGAGCAAAACGCTTTGTTTGTTCTCTTTCTTAATGAATTTTAATAACTCAATTGAATAATTAAAATATTTGCTATTTTCCAGTAAAATATGTATCCACACAACCAAATATGTTTGTGCCATGAAACCTAAAAAATGTGACTGTCACTTTATGCCTGAATCCATGCATTTAGTCACCCCCAAATTTTGCCTTTGAAAGTACACATTCTATTTAGTGTGAATATTAAATATCCCTTGTGCAAAGAGATAATTTCCTTGTTTTCTGTGTCTTCAACCTGCCTACACTGTTTCTTTAGTTTTGTGTATCATCTGTGTCACACAGTTTTTCTGTGCATCTTTAGAGGACCATACATAGGCAAACAATAGGACTACCTGTGCAGCTTAGTTTTAGTACTTACCTAAAGTTTAAAGTAAATGGTAAAGCACCATCTACATTGTGACTATCCAGAACATAACAATCTCATGAAGTCACACACTTACATATTATACACTGAATCCACAAGATGGAGGATGAGAGACTAGGCCTGGCAAGGTCTTTGGAAACTGCAAAGCTCATCCCTACTCTTTACTTAAAAAGCTGTAGTTCCTAATCTTTCCCCCAATAGTTCCACCAATAGGAATTAAACAGTCAAATATGTGATCCTATACAGCAATTCTCATTCAAATATCCACAACTTTAGTGTCCTATTAGTTCTATTCTTTATGGCTAGCTTACGTGATTTCTTATGCTAGGAACTTTCCTTTGCTCTGCATAAGGTTGAGTTAGTGTCATTTGCTCCAACTTTAATGTACTTAAGTACATCACTTTATGTTTTACTTCACATTTTTTTTACTTTCCTATTCATTTAAATCTCTCCCTGTGTAACATTTAACCTCCAAATTCATCTCATGAAAAAATGCATATTCAATCCCTAATATTTAGCACAAATGCCAAATTCTCTCAACCTATTCTCCTTAATCAAGAAAAATAGAATTGTCTACTTGTCCCAATAAAGCTTTCAACATAAAGTAAGGTATAGAAATATTTAGGAGGATACCTGATATTTACCTATGCCTTTCACATGTATTCACACACACACACACACACACACACACACACACACACATACACACACCTAGAGGAGAGGTAGAGAGAGAGGAGAGAGAGAGAGAGAGAGAGAGAGAGAGAGAGAGAGAGAGAGAGAGAGAGAGAGAGAG
>OU015749.1:52539303-52556608 GCA_907169655.1 Acomys percivali
GAGAGAGAGAGAGAGAGAGAGAGAGAGAGAGAGAGAGAGAGAGAGAGGTGCAAACACATATAAACTATGTATATCAACCTCACACATACCATCACCACCACAAACTTACAAATTAAATGTAGCAAGTGACTAAGTTAAATGATATATTTTATGAAGTTTTACAGCTGTAAACTTCTTATTGAAAAAATCCATACCCCTTATAAACACACAAATGATTTTAATCTAAATTTTCATTAAAATCAAGTATCAATGAGTTATACATAGAGATATAAACAAATTACTTGGCTTGAATGTCAATTCATTCATGTTATCCAGAAATAGCATTTTTTCATTATTTTTTAATCTAAAAACATCGAGGGCACCTGTGGCAAATACTTAATTATGAAGTGTACAGTGAGAACAATGGCCTAATAGCATATCTTCTATCTACCATGGAAGCAGGCTCGACTTATCAGTGATACTGCATTTGACAAAAGAATTCAACTTCAATCTCAAGCAGTTTTATCAATCACATAGTCATTAAGTCTAAATGTTTTCTGATTTTCAGTACCCTGAGACTTCTCTGCAGCTGAATTATACTTCCACTGCCTAAACTGGAGGAGAAGCTAGGTAGTCTGGCAATGCTTATCTTTACTTCACTCGCCAAACGCACAGAAACTGGGCTTCTGTTAAATTGGCTTTTTAAAGTAATTGACACCGCATTATCTTTCTTTGAGCAAATGTGTTGTTTACTTTTTCTTTCCCCTTTCTCTCACTTTCTCATCTTATTCTATTGCATAGCTCCACTTTCACTCTTGGTGCTCCTGTGCCTTTTCATTTGGACTGATTCCTAGTCTGAAAAACATTACTTTTAACTAAGACACAACCATGAAATCATTGCATCTATTTTGGTGACTTAATTTTGTATAAAACATTTAAAAGAATATTTTTAATTATTTACATATGTCATTAATTTTATACTGAGGTAAAATATAAGCAAATCGTATTACTCAGAAATCAACAATTTAAATGCCTAGAAAATAAAATTGTTCTTATGTTACCAAAAAGCTTGATCTATATAAAATTGAACTTTAGGGAAACAGAAAGAAAGAGAATGCAAAAGTTGTTACACATTAATTAACATGTTACAGTCATCTACTTATTCCCCAGTAGCTTCCCTAGGGTACAAACTTTTGCCCCTGCTCATCTGCATATCTGCCTGTTCCCTGCCTCCCAAGACAAAACACAGTATTAAACTATTCCTATCTAAAAATAATTCAGAACATGAGGTCAAATTCATTTGTGCATGAGGGTATTTGAAAAACAATAACATACTTTAAGTTAGTGCTACATCATTATAAACTATACTTTCTTGCTTTTATTTTTCCAATGGCGATACAAGGGCTGAAGGCAAAGAAGTCATATTTGCTTGTCAAAAACTGTACCACTGAGCTACACTTACCCACCTCCTCTTTTTACTTTTGAAACAGAACCTTTCGATGCATATTTTCTTGTCTTTGTATCTCAAATGCTAGTATTACATGTCTGCACCACTAAACTTGTCTCTTTGCAACAAGAGAGCAATTTGATTGCAGGTAGCTTATTTTATTATGGGTGTCAAAATATAGGCCAAGATAGAAAAATGTTCTGGACAAGGTTGCTATGGTTCATGTTATGCCTGAAAGTACTTCGAAAATATTCACATCAGAAAATTTCATAATCTAGGAAAATATGCATTTCTAAATATGTTGCTCAAAAAATGCTAGTAGAAGACAATTTCAATCATCTACAACAGGTCTTTTTTCAGTTGCTGATAAAAGTTTCTGTTTGATATTAATTTCCAGTTAATTCTACAACATTTATGTTCACGAGAACACTCAGAATAGTAATAGAAAGATTGAGCATTACCATGGCAATACTCTATATGAATTTACTTGAAGTATGAAAGTCTAAGCATTTCTTGGCATCCCAGTCTCTGAAGTATTTGTTGAGGTGTGTGTTAACACTAATATCACACTACAACTGGAATTCCAACACCACAAATGATTGTTACTGTGGGTCTTCTTAGTAGTTTAGGGAAAGCCTAGACATTATTTAGACAATTATTAGCATCAAATACAATCAAATCTATAAGAGTATCCTTTTTTCATTATTTATTTCTTAAACATATTTTTAATTAATTTATTCATATTACATCTCAATTGTTAGCCCATCCCTTGTATCCTCCTATTCCTCCCTCCCTCCCACTTCCCCCCTCCTCCCTTCCCTTATGTCTGTGACTGAGGGGGACCTCTTCCCCCTGTATATGCTCTTAGGGTATCGAGTCTCTTCTTGGTAACTTGCTATCCTTCCTCTGAGTGCCCCCAGGCCTCCCCATCCAGGGGACGTGGTCAGAAATGGGAAATGGGGCTCAGAACGAAACAGAATTCTCAACAGAGAAATATCAAATGGCTGAGAAACACTTAAAGAAATGCTCAACCTCCTTAGTCATCAGGGAAATGCAAATCAAAACAACTCTGAGATTCCATCTTACACCCATCAGAATGGCTAAGATCAAAACTTCAAGTGACACCACATGCTGGCAAGGATGTGGAAAGAGAGGAACACTCCTTCATTGCTGGTGGGAACGCAAACTAGTACAACCACTTTGGAAATCTATCTGGTGCTATCTCAGAAAAGTGGGAATAGGGCTTCCTCAAGACCCAGCTATTCCACTCCTTGGAATATACCCAGAAGATGCACCAGCACACAACAAGAAAATTTGCTCAACCATGTTCATAGCAGCCTTATTCATAATAGCCAGATCATGGAAACAGCCTAAGTGTCCCTCAGTAGAAGAATGGATAAAGAAACTGTGGTACATTTACACTATGGAATACTACTCAGCTATTAAAAACAAGGAATTCCTGAAATTTGTGGACAAAGAGTATCTTATAAAAGTAAATAAGTATCTTATTGTATTCTGTAAAATTTCAAGCTATACTTAATTTTTTTTTTTGCCCAAAACAATGATTAGTTCTATTGGTTTGTTTAGCAGAAAAGAGAGACTATGAACCCCAATATTCACTGGGGTTCATCCTGTTATGAGGAGAGATGTTTATTACATGTGAATCCTTCCTTGTAGACATAAAGTTACTTCTAATTAAGAAGAGCAGTTTTATTATTTGGCTAACAATGTTTATTTCATTATTCCCACAAAAGTTTTGGTAACATCTGGATAATATTTCTGTCCAAAGCATTCATTACATACACAGTGAGAAAATATGCTTAGGCTTAGAGAATTTTGAAAAATACTTACATATGCTTTAGCCCAAAGCATTTCTCTTGAAGGGATAATTTGCTGTTGACTCTTGAATGACACAGAAGTTAATGACAGTTCATACAATTGAGGTGCTTTTCTGCAAAGCAGTATGTGCTTTTTACCAGAAACAAATAAAATGTTCTGTTTATCCAATACCATAGCCAGAAAATCAAAAGATATGGTAAAATTGATGTGGAAATTGCAATGAAGACTGATAAAAAATAAGTAAAAATATTCCTGTGGACAGAAGCATAGCTAATAATACTAAAGCCGTATCAGGAAAAAATATTCTTAACCTCTTCACTTGAGAAGCACTATCCAAAAGATAACAAATTAGGGAAAGGAAACATCAATCAACGCTAATAAAATATTACAAATAAAATTAGAGCCACCAATCTATTGATAATATTAAGAAACATGTGAATATTCTTTATGCTTATGTGAATTATAGATCTTACATAACATAACCAGTGCTTTGTACTCATTTTCCTCAAGTTAGTAAGATGACTAATTAATAACCATGTAAACCAGTGTTAGAATCACAAGACATTTAAGAATGATTGATTGATAGGCTAAGCACACACTTACCACTCATACTGATATTACTAAATATGGAACCTAGTGTTTTCATTTGGTGAAATAAATCTTTGGTCAGTAGTGAATAATTATATCAAATTAAGTAAAATAATATTTTATAATATATTTTAAATTAAGTATAATGAAAATAATAGTATATGGATGAAGGAATGACAGGAACTTGATACATGCAATATTTTTCCTGTAGCACCACTAGAATATTCTACAGCCTAATGCCTCTCCTCATTAGACACACACAAAGTAGATGTCTCTGCATCTCTATCCTTATGATTCCAGGTCACTAGTTGAGGATGAGTTACTGTAATGAGATGTGGGATGGAAAAGGGGAAAAAGAGCCATAGTCTGAAGAAATCTGAGGCAGATACAACTGTAGAGCTCTTTTCATTATCCTCTTGGCAATGTCCTTTCACTATAGCAAATTATGCTTTTGTGACAGTTTCATCGCTCTACAAATAGCAACTCTTTTGAACTTCATGTGCCTGACCTCAGTATTGCATATATTCCCACTGTAACAATAAATTCTAGATATTATATTATCTCCTAAAACCAGAGAAGACACTAGTAATTTCTATATCGTTGGCTAAATTTTGACCCTATACCTAAAATTTAAAAATACATGCTATTATTCGGCTCATTTCCTGAGAAAAAATTAAAAAATAATGTTGCAGTTCTACTCATCTTCTCGACGTTTGTGTAGATGTGTCCCATAATATTTCCTTGGCCTTCACAATCTGGTGACACCTGATACATATTTATTTTAATTCTATCAGGAAGAATTTGACAAATGAGTTATTAGAGTTGTACATAACAGTTTTGGACACTGTGATTCTAATTTCAAATACTAACTGAAAATATATTACTCTAATAGTGTGTTAATATAATAGCAAATATTACCATTTCTTTTTATTCTTTTATATTTGATGAACATATATATTATGCTATAAAATTATTAGAAATCTGAAGTCATAAAAATTAATCAAAATGTCCTTCTTCTTGAGAGGTTAAAGTCTATTATGATTAAATATTAAACATATGGGTTCTGGGGAGGCAGTTTGTGCTTTGGAAGACAATGATAGTAAACACTTAGATAAATATGTGTAGAAGAAGGAACCATTGTATCAGTTTGGCATTTATACCATCATAGGCCAGTAGATCTAAGCTATTTTAATAGACTGATCTGGATATTCACTGAACCATCATTTTCTTAATAGCACTATTAATTAGCATGGACACTGAAAAGCTGTCTGTGATCTGTTCTTCTGGATAATTTTGATGTGCTTATAATTCTTTGTATATAAATAACTGGAGGTTATAAACAGAGGTTCAGTGCATATTCACTTTAGACACTCAAATACATTTGCATATATTTGAGTGAGTCCTTAAAATAATTCTTTTCAAGGACTACATTATCTTTGAGATTCCAAATGCCTTTTAGTTTTCACTGCCACCTCTGTTTTCATCAATTAAACAGCAAATTAATCACTTAATAAGAAAGGTTGAGTTAGATAATGGCCCTGAGTGAAATCATATCTGTTGTCTGTAATGCAGTAAAACTGACTCTTCTCATGCCTGTGGCATTGCGCGTCAACTGTTTCTCCCTGTGTATGTAATTGTAAGTACCGCATTTTCTAGCATATAAGATGACTTTTTATCCCCCAAAATCCATGCTAAAGTCAGGGGTCACCTTACACTCTGGGTACTTACGTGAAGTTTGCTTTCCCTTGCTTCATATGTCCAGTGCATATAGTGGAGGATGCTTCAGCCGATTTAACTCTCTGTGTGAGGACTATGAAGCGGGGAAGAGCAAGCTGCTTATGTCTTCCTCTACCTCAAGGACAACTGAGCATGGATTGGCTCTCCACCAGAACCTGCCCATTGGACTCAAAGGACTGTGGGTCTTCTGATTGAGTGTAGAGTGCTTGTGCCTTAAAGAGGCAGTGTAGGCTGGCACTGGCTATCGGCTAGCATTTAGTAAAGCGCCTGGCTGTCTATGCTCAGCCTGCAAATAGACTCATGCTGGAGTCTGCTGCACAGGGTGTGCAGTGGAAAAGGGGTAGTCTTATATGGTGAGTATATTTCAATCCATATTTTAACTGGAAATGTTGGGATCATCTTATATGCACAGTCATCGTATACACAAGAAAATACTGTAGTCTTTTCCATCCATTCATACTTATTCCATCTCTGTCATTAAATCATCTCAAATTCTGTTATTCCGTGGCTTTTTATTTCTGTTGCATTAAAAAATATTTTGATCTACCTATGTCCTTTTAGTAAGAGACTTTAGTATTTAAATTTAGTATTTAAATACCACAAAGATACAATGTTGATACTTTTTAATTAATATTTTATACATATATACTAATCATTCTGATTATAATAAGCACCTCTATAATCTCCATTAATCCTGTATTATTCACACTTCCTTCCATACTAGTTACTTTCCCATATTTATGGGGATTATTGTTGCTTTTATTATTTTTTTAATGAAAGCCACTGGGGTTTAACAGGGTCATATGGGTGACTGTAGCTATAAAATGACATACTGTAGCCAGAGATGTCCAAAACTACATCCATAGATTATATCAGGGACCAGGCAGACCCCTCAGATCCATGGTTGACAGTAAGTAGACCCAAACTCTGTAGTCCCACTTTGGCTGCCAGTACTAACTGGTGGTCATGGTAGCATTCTCTGTATTCAGAAAACAGCATTTCCCAGTCCTCCTACCTATTTTCTGGCTCTTTTCTTCTTTCTTCCCCATCTCTCATGATGTTTCCTGAGTCTTAACAGTAATACTGTAAAAGTCCAATTTAAGACAGAGTAGTAAGTTGTCTCAGCAACTTGTGCAGCCAAGTGCCTCTACATTCATTGAGTCTTATTATAAAGATGAACCTCTATGATTGGGATTGTAGTGGCATCTATATAATATTTATTAGATATTTCCATACAAATTTAGCTAAACAACAATATAAGTTCATTTCTATGGCATTAGACTTCCTCGCCCATGGGTTATTTACAGAGCTTATAGTAATCATGTATGAATTACTGTTCAGAGAGGTCTTCAGGTCAAAGCAGATTGTCATTGATTACTCATAAAGCAGTAGAGCCACTATTCCATCAGTGGCTGTTTATTGCCTGGTAGTTTAGTATTGTATACCATAGTTTTCACAGATGGTATGACTATTGGTGGCATTTATTCCCCCAGAAGCCTATGTAGCACCTTTCGGGAAAATGAAAGCTAGCTGAGTTCTAATCTGATTTTTTCCTGAAACCAAGATAAATGGTGTCACAAGAAATGGGTTTTATCAACTAGTAATGCTAAAGAAGTAAGAATAATATCAAGGCTTATACTGTCTGTGGAGGGTCCATTATTAGTAACTCATATGAAATATAAAGAGAGCCCAAAAGCATAATATAGCTGCACTAGAGATATTTTTGACATACTCTTAGAAAAGAATTGATTGGAGAAACATCTAAAATCAAATATATTAGAAGAGACACATGAATAATTAAATGCATGACTTCCTAATCATATTCCTTGCATGGAATAAGAGTGATCAATTATGGGCACAAGAGGTTGATAAATCTAACTGGTATATTTCAAGTTTGCAAGGCAAAAGTCTTAAATTTTCAAGACACAAATGTTAGAATATATACATATATATATAACTGAGCACAGTATATGATCACTATAAAGCAGTTAGTGAGGAGGACTTCATAGCTAAGAAGACAGCATGTTATGTGGAAGTGAGTACTGAGAAAAGAGGGAAATAACCTGTGGGAGATTCTGCTAAGCATCAGCCTGGTGTAATTCTATTGTGTTAGTGCCATTTTCTAAGATGTAGACACTCACAAAATCTGGAACACTATTCAGGGAGACCACTTGAATACATATATACCAGAAAGTAAATGGAACATTGATAAAATGCCATAGACTAAATAATAGCCTATTGGTGTATTTTTGTTAAAATACAATCTAGCAATTTTAATATTGTTAGTTAAAATAAAATAAAATATAATTAATGCATTAGTCTATTTATCTAGACTTGTGAGTACATACTGTAATCACATTTGACTGCTGGTTAGATAGAACAAGAGAATTTCCTCGATGATGGTTATATAAAGAGATAGAAATCACCACTAATGGTGAGTCAATATAAAAATGTTTTGTTAAGTAAGGATTCAAAATAATTGGAACATCAAATTTGTTGCTTAACAGACAGTTTAGTGATAAAACTAAATAATTACAGTCAGTTCCAAATGACAATTTAAACAAAAAAGTGTTAAACAGTATTTAATAACATCAATATTTTATATTATTACCATTTTCATACACAGTGCCTATTTTCCATTTCCTCTATTACAGGGTTTTTCAACCTTCCTAATGCTGGAAACTTTTAATACAGTTCCTCACATTACAGTAACCTAAAAACATAAAATTAATTCATTGTTATTTCATAACTAATTTTGGAACTGTTAGGAATTTTTAAACTTTTGATTGATTCTTTGTTAATTTCACAGTATGTAATCCAATACCATACTTATCTGCACTTCACCCTTGTAACCTCTGCTCCAAAATAAAAATAAAAGTAAAAATAAAAATGATCAAAAAAACAAAATCTTGTATTGGAAGCTGCATCATGTCAAGGTGGTATGTTACATAGTATACTCATTTGTATAAAATTTTTAGTTGCAAATGTTCATTACACTCAGCCATTGGCCTTGTTTAAGGCCTCTGGCTTCTGCTACACTATCAATACTGGATCCTCGTGAGGACTCTTCTCAGATATCCTGTCTATGCCCTCTGTCACTGAGATCCTGTATCTTTGGATGTCCAAGAGTGGCCCATTTATGTACTTCTGAAGTTCATAGATAGGGTGTAAGCCAACTCAAAGCTCGGGATCTGTGCCTAGGTGGTAGCTGAGTAGGTGAGTCTGCCATCACTCTCACATCCACACTATTAGGGCCATGACTCCAAAACTGCCCAGGCTAGCTTCGCATGTACCACAGCCATATGTACAGGGCCAGCTATCCACAACTCTCATACCCTCAGGACTGACTCCCCGTGTCCATGCCATTACGGCCAGCTCTTCTGTGCCACCCAGGCGAGGTGCACCAAACCCTCTGCTGAGTGTTGCAGCGGGTGAGGGGCAGGGCCAGCTTGACCACTCTCATGGCTTAGATCTCCTCCTCACCAGATGTAAAGGGACCCATGGCAGATGAGTGGCTGAGCCAGCTCTCCTGATCTCACTTACTGGGGGCCAGATTTACTGTGCTGCTCAGATGATGCTCAGTGTCTTCTCTCCTGAGTGCTGAAGCCAGTGATGGGTGATCCAGCTCTATGTAGCCCTTGGCTATTAAAATGATGCCAGGTGGCAGCCTGACCAGGAATATCCACATGGCCTTTGGTGGTAACATGAGCCACAAACATTTACATACGTACCTGCTACAGCATGGCCATGAACCTAGACCTGGCCCTCAAGAGCAGCATAGCTTCTAGTGGCAACATAGGTTAATCACATCAGGCTGCTTCTCACCACCTTTCTGTCTCTAGTTCTGCCGCTCTTTATAGTGTTCAAACTCTTCTGCTTCTCCATCTCACTCATTTTTTCCACCACACACTTTCATATCGTAGTGGCACCTGCAGCCCTCAGCAGCCTGTCTTTTCTGTTACCAGGCCTCTCGGTGTCTTCTGTGCCTGCCTCATGGCAGTAAGTAGACCTTTCACTGTTAAGAATCTTAATGTAAATAATCGATATGCAGGATATCTGATATGCAACATCCATAGAGGCCACAAGTCCAGGTGAGAACCTCTGTTCTGTTCTCACTTGTTTAAATCTCACAGGTGTTTCTACAATGTTCTATGTCCCAATATCATCACCTTTTGTGGTTAATTATACTTGGTTTTAATACACACAAACATGCACACAGGCAAATATATGTGCATGTAATTATCAGAATTCATTTGTTGTTTCTTCTGTGTGCATGTGATTGGGACTTCCCTTTGAAGTTGACTAACTTGCCAGGAAGCTCATCCCTCAAAATAGGTTGATTTTTCTCTCATGCAACAGATATTATTTACCTAGAGATTTCCATGTGGGTGTAGAGCCTTATGAAACTTATCCCATTAATATTGGCTGTTCAATTGGTATCATGTAGGTCTTGCTGAGGTAAGGAAAATGTTTTATCATGTATACAAGACATTATCTCACAGCAAATATTATTGTCCTTTTGCTCTTACCCACACACAGTTTTGAACAAAGTCCACTGAGCCTTACACATAGGAGATGTATGATATACCAATTGGAGTCCAGTGTCACTTATTCTCTGTGGATTTGTGTAATCATATTCACCTGCTACAAAAATATTTGGTAAGGGATGACAGCCTCACTTACCTAAAGATATAATGAAAAATATTTAGAGTTGTATAAGAGGTGGTAGGAAGGATAAATAGCATTAAGGATGTATGAAAAGGTAATAAAGGAATATAGTATTTTATATTCACAAAAAACATATAAATCATACAGTTATATGTACATGCATATACTGTCCTAGTTAGTTTTATATTTCTGTGATAATACACAGACTAGGAGTTACTTAGGGAAGAAACAATTTATTTGTCTTACTATTTACAGCCCATGATTAGAGAACACATAGGCATGAACTCGAAGTATGTGTCACCTCTTCTCTCAGGGACTCTGGCCACCCACTCACAAGAGCAGGAGGAGCAGAGGCGGGATATGGAGCATGGGAGGCCATGAGCATGATGATAGAATAGCTTCACAGACCAGCTGTAGGAAGGCAGATCAACTTTATTCCAGGGGTGAGTGGACTATATAGGATAAGGGAATCGGACAGAAGGTGCTCTGATAGGTGTTTACAGTGTACTTCATTTGCATTAAACAACAACATCCTAACACCTGTGCAGGGGCATAGTACCTAATTATCCCATGGGTGCAAGGATAGGAGAGCTAGCAGGGAACTGTGCCAAAGACCATATATCAATGGGTAGAGCCATTTATGCCTAAAAACATTCCTCGGGGTGAGGTCAGGCAGAGAGTAGGAGGCCCTGATAGGAAGAAAGGGTGCTCCTTCCAGCACCTGGCTCTGAAAGGCTGTCTGGATGGGAGGATTGCAACCTCAAAGAGTAAAATCCTCCAACATCAAAGCAGGACTCTGCAAGCAAGAACTGAAACAGAGACCACAGAGGAATTCTGCTTGCCTTACTTTCTATAGCTTGTTCAGCCTGCTTTATCATAGGTGACACTGCTCCCAATAAAATGGGCCATCCCTTCATGAATCATTAGCCAAGAAAATGTGTCCACTGCTTGTCTATGGGAGATCAGATGGAGGCATCTTTCTCAGTGGAGGCTTCTTTTCTTATATTATTCTAGAATGTGTCAAGCTGAAAAAACAAAACACTAATGAAGACAATAGGCACCTTGACTGCTTTACATTCCAATATGTTCCTATTCAATGATAACTTCTCTTTCTAGTTCATCACTAATATCTCATAAATATCAATATCATAATAAAAAACATAATATAACTATTTTGGTTGCAGTTACCATTGCTATAATGAAACAACATGACCAAGTGTATCTTTGTCAGGGAAGGCTTTATTTAGTTTATATGCCCTGACTTGCAGTCCACTGAGGGAAGCCAAGACAGGAACTCCATTTGGCCCAAAACATGGCGGTGGAAGCTAATGCTCACACCATTGGAAAAAACTGTCTCTTGCCTTGTTCCTTGTGGCTTGCACAGCCTGCTTTCTTATAAAATGCAAGACCATTATCTCAGAGGTGGCACCACCATCAATGGGCTGGTTCCTCACTCATCAATACCTTCGAGGCCTGCCTACATCCTGATATTATAGAGGCACTTCTCAGAGTAGGTCCTCTCCTCTCACGTGAATCTGGCTTGTGTCAGTGTGATATAAGACCAACCAACACAGTAAGTAAAAGCTGACAATTTTCAATTTTTTTAATTTTCTTTAAAATATCCAAATATCCCTCTAAAAATTGGAAGTCCTTTTGCTATGGGCTTTTGTAAAACCAGAAATAAGTTACATATATTCTTATTACAAAGGAGATCATCAAGTTACAGAAACAATGAAATAAATGTAAAGCCAACATCCAGCAATGTTAATCAAGCATATAGCTCAATTATAGCTCAAAGTCTTGCAGTAAAATTCATTCATGATACTCTGGGTCCCAGAGGATTTGGCTTCCATTCACAGAAAACACAGCTCATTTTGTAGTCTCAGTCTAGATCCACTCCACAGCTGTTACTGTCTTTGTTAGTTGCCCAATAGTCCTGGCATGTGCACTGTCTTGGAGTATTCACTGCAACTAATATACCTCTTCACAAATGGAATTCTGGTGTCTCTTTAGCATCTCTGATCCTGCCACACAGTGCCAGTCTTCTAATTTTTTCCATGCCTTTCTCAATTCTGTGGTTTCTACTGAAACCAGGACTACATATTCACCAGGGGTCTCTCCAGGAAGATTTGCCACTTAGAATGATAATGTTCTACCCAAGAGCCATAGATGTTCTAACAAAATTCTCTGTGCCAGATACAGGAAACTTCCTTTAATTGTAGGTTAAGCGAGTCCAAAGGCCTCAAGACAAAAGAAGCTATTTCCATTAACCTTGGTTGCATTCCAGAATTTATGATTCTGCTCCTGAATAGAATGCATACTTCAGCGATAATATTTGGAGAAGTCATGCTGAAACTGACTAGTGATATCTTTTTGAGCAGGTAGAAAACATTGCTAATGCTAGGTTGTTTATTATTATTATTATTATTATTATTATTATTATTATTAATTATTTATGTTTACAATTCTGTGTACTCTGCCTCCATGAATGTTCATGTACCAAGTGTATACCTGGTTATGAGTTACCATATGGTTGCTGGGAATTGAAGCTGCAGTCCCTTTAAGAGCAGCCAGTAATTTTAACTGCTGGATATCTAATCTGTAAGCCTAGGTTTTTAAACGAACATAAGGTAGTGTCACAATAGCTAATAATATCATTGTGGTATATTGAGATTCAAAATTTTAAACTATGTTTTATTGGGTATAACAATTATATCAAGTTCTTGAACTATGAAAAGTCTTCAAAGCAGATTATATGAAAGGCTATGTTAATCACTTTTTTCCTCAGTTATATTCAGAAAAAGGAATAAGAAAGAAAGTGTATTGGTTTCTTTTCTGTTGCATAATATAACACAACAAAAAACAACTTAAGAAAGGGAAAGGTTACCTTGGCTTATAGTTCCATGGGGATAAGACCCCATCATGCTGTGCCAGAGAAATGACAGCAAGCAGCAAGCATAATTGCAGGAAGAGGCTGAGAGAGTATGTATTTAACATCAAGCATGAGACTGAAGGCAAACTGCAAGTGTATTAAAGCTTAATCTCTCAAAATACTCTCATTTTCATACTTACTCCAGCAAGTTGGTACTTCCCCCATAGCCTTTCCAAATATCAACACCAACTGAGAACCAAGTGGTCAAATGCTGGGCTCCATGGGGGACATTTCTAACCCAAACCATCACAGAAGAAAAACTTTAAACTATACACTCTGAGGCAAGAATAATACATGAAAGTAGAAAGGTACACCAGTTTGGTCAAGGTGTATAAAAGTTCACACAGGAAGATTGTGATGAGAACACCATGTTTGTGCAAAGAGTAACAGTAATATATTGTGCTGTTAAGAAACTTATAATTAAGAAGACTATATTATATATTTTCTTTATAAAATCCACATTTTATGTTCACTGGGAACATAAACTCTAAGTGCACTATTTAATATTCCATTGGTCTAAATTTTTTACTATGGAAAGTAATTGGGAATATATAACATATTACTAAGTAAGACCTATTGGGTCATAATACTTAAAGAATTTGTTTTAAATGTTTTATCCCACTTGACATTAATGACACCCACTAAATTATTGGCTTGGACATTAATAGCTAATGTCAAAAAATTGATCATCTATAATTTATATTGCTTTCTTATGTTTTAAAATTACAATATCATAAGGTTTACAATATATAAGAAAATTAATGTACTAATTTTTGACAACTCCTAAGGTCCATTCAAGCATCGTGATAATGCAGTAATATTAGTATTCATAGTACTTTTGAAAGAAATTTTTATCTGAGAGTGAAACTGAAAGATTTTCCCAGGTTCTAATGAAGGAATAAATTATTGATAACAATTTTATAAATAATAGATTTTTTTATTCATACATCGGTATTTTGCTTGAGTATGCATTCAACAAAGCAATAATAGTCTATACATATAGCTGTTCAGGAGAAGAAAAAAATATTTCTCTTGATAATTTGCCACTTTTGATTACCTAGATCAGCACTTCTACTGGATCTCAAGAGCATAAACCCCAGTTTCAGAATGCATTCTCAATGCACTAAGGAACTGTGCTTCCCAAGTGACTTGTTAAAAAGATGTTAACACTGAGTATTACCAAAGATTTGAATATTCTGATTAGAATGAGGAATATTATAATAATAGACTGTAGTATGAATATTAATAATTCAATTGACTATTTAAATAGTTTGTAATTAATGGAAATAGATGTACCTCTAAACCTGATGCAAAAATTTGAAATGCTAAATAAAATATGAAATAGCCTGAGTTTTTTTTTAAGGAAATTTTTGGGTCTAAAGTATTGCACTTTATGTGAGTGAGAAATAATAAATTTTCACTTACTATATGCATATCAGAAAGTTATTTTATAATGCCAATACTTATTTATTTATTTATTTATTTTCATTAATTTATTCTTGTTACATCTCAATGGTTATCCCATCCCTTGTATCCTCCCATTCTTCTTTCCCTCCCATTTTCCCCTTACTCCCCTCCCCTATGATTTTGCCTGAGGGGACTTTCTAGGGTCCCACTCAAACTATGGCACCAGCCAAGGACAATACAGGCGGTAAACTTCAAACCCCTACCCAGATCTAGCCAATGGACAGGACATTCTCCACAGCTGAGTGGAGAGTGAGGTATGACTTTCACACAAACTCTGGTGCCCCATATTTGACCACGTCCCCTGGAGGGGGAGACCTGGTGGCACTCAGAGGAAGGACAGCAGGCTACCAAGAAGAGACTTGATACCCTAATGCCAATACTTATAAAAGGTTAGTAATATTACACAAATAAACTGAAGCTACTCTCTGGGGATAATACCTATTTTGAGATTTTTAAAATTTATTTATTTATTTACTTGACATCTCAATCATAGACGCCGTCCATCACCTCCTCCCTGTCCCATCCTCTCTCCTTCTTCCTCCACACTCCTTCCCCATTCCTCAAAAAAGGTGAGTCCCTTTTCCATCCACCCCAGATCCTTAAGTGGCATCAGGACTGAGCATGTCCTCTTCCCCTCTACCTTGGTGAGGCAACCCTGCCAGCGGGAAGTGATAAAAAAGCAGGCAACAGAGTCCATGTCAGAGACAGCCCCTGCTCCCTTTATTAGAGGACCCACGTGAGACCTGAGCTGCCCATCTGCTGTATCTATATAGGTTGTATAAGTACAGTCTATGCATGGGTCCTAGTTGGTACTGTAGTCTCAGCAAGTCCCACCTGACCAAGGTTAATTGTCTCTTTTGGTCTTCTTGTGGAGTTCCTGTCACTTTTGATTCCACCATATTTCTTTTGGCTTCTTATAACATATAATATATAGATTATTGAGTATATTATTCTGCTGGTTTGTTTTATGTCAACTTTACATAAACTGGTGTCACTGTGGGACAAGAACCTCAATAGAGAAAATAATTACTAGCACCAGTTTGACCTATGGGAAAGCCTGGGGGACTTTTTTTTTAATAGGGCCAGTCACAGTGCAGGTCGTGCAAATGCTGGCTTGATGGTTCTGGGTGGTAAAACAAGCACACTGAGAAAACTATAATGAGCAAGCCAGTCAGCAAGATTTTACCGTCCTCTGCTCACGTTCTTGTCTCTAGGTCCCTGACTTGAGCTCCTGTTCTCACTTTCTGCAGTAATGCACTGCTAATTGTACATGTAAGATGAGCATTAATCTTTTCTCCAAATTGCTTTTTGGTCATGCTGTTTTATTATAACAACTTAAACCTTAACTTAGATATTTATCATATAGGAATATATAGGCATGCATACACTGCTTGTTAAGGAGCATATTACGAATTATTATCTTTTGTAGCCTGAATTCTTTTTAATAGAATATGAATTTAACTGCAAATAGAATAGACAAAATAAGTGCCTTCCAAATCTTTATAGGGTAGAGATATTATAATCTTTGACAGGGATTCAGCAACAGGAGCCTATGGTCCATGGATGGTTCAATAAGTTGTTTTAATAAATCAGGTTAACTAGCATAGACACTTTTATACATTCATGTTTCAATTTTAATTTTATTATCAGAAACCTATAACAACTCAAATTTTAGTATTTGAGGAAAACACATGGTCTACAGAATTGTCTGGGCCTTAAATAAAGAGGTCACTTACTTTTGTTCTAGAATTGAACACATTTTAAGACATTCTCAAGTGTTAATTTAATAATTAACTAACATCTTAAAATAAAAATAAAAATGGAAAGAATTCAAGTAATAATAACTCCCATAGAGAAAGCAAATATCTTTAATTTTCCCAATGATTATCAGTATATGTATATCTATATACCAATTAAATTGAACTTTAAGCATCACACCTATCATAACATGATTAGGAGAGAAACCCAAGTATTTTCACAAATTAAAAAGAAACATATAAACAAAACTACAGTATAAAATGATATCTTTGAAAAGAAGCCATTTGTTCACTTATTCTCTTTGCCTTAGGTTATAATGAATTGTTGCGACATATTTTGCTAGTGAGTTTCATTTGTATAGAAACTTGGTCTCTCATGTTTTATAGGACTTAAATGCTAGAAATCTATAGTTGGCATAAAATTTGATTTGGCCATAAATGCACTTTAACAGCCATGGAAATTCTTAACAACTTCTTTTTATGGAAATATTCAACTATTGTTTATTTTTTAAAAAATCTGAGTAAATAGTGGACTTAAGAATATCTTTTTGACATGATTATTAGTGAGTAAAGAACAAATATTTTTTTAAAGAAATTTTTTTATGATCTATGATACTCCTATGCTGTCCACATTCCTATTTTAACTATCATGAAACAAATAAATACCAAGAAGAGACTTGATACCCTATGAGCATATACAAGGGGAGGAAATCCCCCTCAGTCACAGTCATAGGGGAGGGGAGTAAGGGGAAAATGGGAGGGAGGGAGGGAGGAATGGGAGGATACAAGGGAGGGGATAACCATTGAGACGTAATATGAATAAATTAATAAAATAAAATAAAAAAGAATATCTTTGTGACATGATTATTAGTGAGTAAAGAACAAATATTT
>OU015749.1:52556618-52574903 GCA_907169655.1 Acomys percivali
AGAATATCTTTGTGACATGATTATTAGTGAGTAAAGAACAAATATTTTTATAAGAAATTTTTTATGATCTATGATACTCTTATGCTGTCAACATTCCTATTTTAACTATCATGAAACAAATAAAATAGCTCAATTAATTAAAAATTATGTATAATAATGTATGAAGAAGTTTAAGAACACACAAAACATTATGCATACTTCAGCAATCTGTACTCATAAACAAAGAATTAGTACTTTCTACATAATTTGGAATATTGCCAATTCTTCAATAATTGAATTTTTGGTTTTGTTCTTGAAAATTTTATTATTCAAAATTTCCAAAATCTATACCACAATCATGCTTTTTCTTTCCTACTATCTGAATAATATATTATCCAATAAAGATCTCATATAATTACACAGCTATGTAATGGATACATTAATATAATGAAATATGACAATTTAAAAAAAATAGAATAAAGCCCATTGTGCTTTTCTCTAAATTAGTTTTACATTGTATTATCTTGAAATAAAAGAATAAACAGGTACATTTATAAAACTGTGTCAAAAACATGATACCATAAACTATACTAATATAAAATATAATAAAATAATGGTTTACATGTGACATCTCTCTTTACCTGAAATCTGTTTAAGAATAATAAAATACAACAGACGATGCCTTCCAGAAGACTAGGTAATAGGTTTCTCTCTCAGACCTAATCCCTCAGTTTCCTCCCTAGTATTGCAGCAGAACAGCAGGTACAGCCTCCTTTCCACCTGCTCGTGACTTCTGTGGCTCCCACAAGCCATCCACTTCTAGTCTTCTTCCCCCCACTCATTGCTGTGCACCAGCATCCAATTCAGGCAGATACCAGAGGACCAGGTAGCCTGCCTGTTTACATTCTCCACTCTGTTTCCCCAGAACCAACCCCTGAGGCAAATCTCTAGCACTGCAACAGAACATGAAGTGCAGCCTCAGTCCACAAACACCCCCATCCAGACCTCCTGTGGCTCCCACAGACCATCCTCTCCTGACCTTACTTCCCTCTCTCATCCTTATATCCCAGGCCCCGACTCAAGCATATGGCCCCTCCTCAATCACAAGCCACACCTGCCAGAAACCAAGTCAGCTGTCTTATAATCATCTCAAACCCAGAAGCCAAGATGCCAGGCTAAGAAAACAACAAATGGAACAATTGTCCCCCAAGCTTTGCCATTCTGGGGTTCCATCTACCGTGGTTAAAGGCCTTCCCGAGATCTTTCTCATATGTGACTTCTCTTGTCCAGGTCGCTGTGACCAGTGAGAACTGATCCCATCAGCACCATCTCCTTGTGTTTGTGCCTGGCAGGCTGCTGCACCATTATTTTGTCTATACACCACATGGATGAAGCAGACATCCTGAAGGACAGAATTCTCATCATTTCTCATGGGAAGTTGTGGTGTGTGGGCTCCTGCCTGTTTCTGAAAAAAATAAACAAACAAACAAAAAAGAAAAGAAAACAAACAAACCAAAACAGTTGGGAATTGGTTTGTGCCTTACTATGCTCAAGAAAGATGTGAAATTGTCCCTCAGTTCTTGCAGAAACAGAAGCAACACTGTGTTGTAATTGAAAAAGGTTGGAGCTGAACTGGTGTGGGGACTAGGCAGGCAGGAATTTTTGGCTTAGATGGCTTATAACCCCTTACCCCATGCTGCTAAGTTGTGGCTAAGATGTTGTTTTGTGGACCTTTTGCAGTAAATCAAAGCTCCTGCGCAGAATGCCCAGGTTATCGGGCCAGCATGCTAGTTCTGCTGTACCCGTTATCTTCCCTCTAGAACTACCATGAAGGATGGAGAAAAATCTTTTGAGGGCTTTGTTCTATCAAAGAAAAGAGACTTGCCAAGAGGAAAAATATAGCCTGCAATTCCTACTTACTGCCTTAAATCCCATTGACCTTCACCTTGAAACTATGAAACATTAAATATTTATTAGACACTGATTTTACCCTCATGTATAATCTGTGGGTATAATAGAAAATAATCGTGATAGCTGCTGCATTGTCACAAAACGGAGGGAGTATTTATTTGGGATCCTGCTCCATGGACTGTGCGAAGAGGTTTACAGGCCTTTCCATTAATTGGTGCCAAAATGAACAAGGGCACAGCCTCTGGGATCCAGAGCCTAGTCCCAAGCACAGCATAGCTACAACACCATGTGTATGTGTGTGTCCTTACTACTCTTCCAGTAGGCCCTTAAATAGTGAAGCATGCAGTTTAAGAATTTTTGCAAAGCAGGTCTTCCTCCTTCTTTCTTACCCAGATCTAGCCAATGGACAGGACATTCTCCACAATTGAGTGGAGAGTGGTGACTGACTTTCACATGAACTCTGGTGCCCCATATTTGACCACGTCCCCTGCATGGGGGAGGCCTGGTGGCACTCAGAGGAAGGACAGCAGGCTACCAAGAAAAGACTTGATACCCTATGAGCATATACAGGGGGAAGAGTTCCCCCTCAGTCACAGTCACAGGGGAGAGGAGTAAGGGGAAAATGGGAGGGAGGGAGGGAGGGAGGATAGAAGGGATGGGATAACAATTGAGATATAATATGAATAAATTAATAAGATATATTTTTTTAAAAAAGAAAGGAGGATCCACACTTTTCCTGAGAGACAACACTGTTACCAGAACAAAAACAGCCACAATTCTCAGGAGCCTTTCTCTACCCCAGTTATGGACTAGAAATGAGTAATAGCATGTACCTTGTAGGTGTTTCAGAAGGAGCTCCTGTCATCCCCTTCGAGAGTAAGGATCCACATCTACTGTGGGATCATCTAGAATGATAACCTTAGATCTACCCACAAAGGCCAAGCTCACAGACAGCTTTCTCTGCATCCAACCAACAAGACAGAGCAAGACACAATAGTGAATGGAGGTAAAGACGGTGAGAGCTGAATGGAGGTATCTACCTGGAGAAATAAAGAAGGATAGGCTGCAGTATTGAACTATGTGGTCTGTGTCTGGAGGAAAAAGGAAAGGAAGAAGGGCAAGGAAGGGACTGGTCATTGAGTAGAAAAATTACTTTCTATGAAATTGCAGGCTTTCTGCTATTTCTGATATTGTTAAAATACTCTTTTAATCCATGGAGGTCTGGTAAGATACAAGGTGTTATTTCAATTTTCTTGCATCTCCTGAAGTTTGCTTTGTTGTGAAATATATGGTCAATATTATATTGACCTCAGATTATTACACAAAGTAAAAATTCTGATCAGCATAGATGGACAAATAAATTCCATGATAAAGTAAAATTTAAATGATTTGCAATCCTACAAAAAGTATTAGAAGAAAAATTACAATCTAAGGAGGTTAACTACTACCATAAAAACACAGCAAATACATAATATCATTTAAGCAAAACCAAATGAATAGAAACACACACACACACACACACACACACACACACACACACACACTCCATAATACCATCACCACCACCAACAACAAAAACAACAAAATAATGAGAATCAACAATCTGTGGTCATTGATATTTCTGACTATCGAAAGTGTCAATTCCTCAATAAAAAGGCACAGAGTAACAGAATGGATGCAAAAATAGGTCCATTCTCTTGTGCATCCAAGAAATACACCTCAACTTCAAGAATAGACAATACCTCAGGGTAAAAATTGGAGAAAATATTCCAAGCAATGGACATAGGAAACAAGATGATGTAGTCATTTTAATATCTATGAAAGTATACTTGAAACCAAGACTAATAAAAGATATGGGGAAAGATACTGCATACCCATAAAAGGAAAAACCCACCAATACGACATTTCAATTCTTATCATCTATGACTTTATAATAGGCATCCACTTTTGTAAAAGAAACACTGCTGCAGCTTAAACTACATGATCCTTAAATACCCAGAGTAACAGACTTTTAATACTCCACTCTCAAAAATGAATAGGTTTATTGAACAAAAATTAAACAGAGAAATACTGGAGACAACATATGCTAGAAACCAAATAGGCTTAACATATTTACAGAAATTTCACCCAAACATATTGCACCTTCTGGAACTTTTTCCAAAATTGACCACATACTCAGATACAAAACAAAGCCTACAGATACAAGACAATTGGAATAAATCCCTACATCCTATCAGACCACCATGGAATAAGGCAAGATAGCAGCAAAAATAAGGAATAACAAAAGGCTTATAAATTCATGGAAACTGAACAACTCTCTAATGAATGAAAAATGAGTCAATAAATTAAATATTTCTAGAATTCAATAAAAACAATACAAAACATACTCAAACTTATAAGTTACAATGAAAGTGGTCCAAGAAAGAAAGTTCATATCACTAAGTCTCTACATTAAAAAAAAAAAAAGAAGAATGGAGAGAAATCATACTACCAAAGGAGTAGCATGCCTGAAAGCTCTCCAACAACAACAGAAAAGTAAACAAACCCAAGAAATACTTAAACTGATTACAGAAATCAGTAAAATAGAAAAAAAAAAAAAGAGAGAGAAATCGACACACAGAATCAATAGAACAAAGAGTTGTTTCTTTGAAGAAATCAAGAAGAAAGGCCACCTCTTATCCAAACTAAATAAAAGTTGGGAAGAATATTCAAACGAACAAAATCAAGAACAAAAAATTGGGACATAACAACATGAAATGATGAATTATAAGGACATACATTAAAAACCACTAAATTGAAAAATCTAAAAGCAACAAATAATTTTCTCAATAGATAACACTTATCAAAATGAAGTCAAGATCAGATAAATAATTTAAATAGACCTATAACTTCTACAGAAATAGAAGCAGTAATTAAAAATCTCACAACCAAAAAGAAGGCCATGCCCACACAGCTTTAGCTCAGAATTAAACTAAACATTGAAAAAAAGAGCTAACACCAATACTCATCAAGTTATTTTACAAGCTAGAAATAGGAGAAACATTACTCAATTCATTTTATGTGTCTTCAGTTATCTTGATATCCATAAGAGATAAAAAGATTCAATGAAGAGGAAGAATTACAGACATATTTTCCTAATGAAAATTGACACAAAAAAACACTCAATAAAATACTTGCAAACTGAATCCAAGAAGGCATTATGAAGCTCTTTCAAAGAAAGTAAGTAGGCTTCATCCTAGAGATACAAGAGAGTTTCAAGATATGAGAATTAGTAAATGTATTTACCATATCATCAATATGAAAGAAAAAAACCTACATGATCATCCAATTAGATGCAGAAAAGGTCTTTGACACAGTCCAACACTCGATGATGAAAGTCATAGAGATACTAGGGATACAGTGGACATCCCTTAAACATGATGAAGGCAATTTGTAGCAAGCTTATTGGAAGAATGCTCCTGTTAAAAGTTGCAGTCCTCCAGGTCCGGATAGGCACTCTGAGCTCAGTGTTAGGTGCAGGACTCCCTCTTCCCAGCAGGGTCTCCTGCTATCTGCCTGACTCCATCTGGAGAGAGTCTTTAGACATAGATGACCATAAACACATTTGATATATGGCTCTTGACACAGCTCCCGGCTAGGTCTCCTTTCCCTGTGCCTATAGAATAATTAGGCACTGTGTTCCTGCTCATAAGATAGGAATGTGCTGTCAATTGCAAAACAAGGATCCTTGAAGTCCCTGTTCCTGACCAATTACGAATGGCTATCCTGGAACTCCCCCACCCACTCCCTAAGGGGTATATAGCCTTTGTTCTCCTTGATTAAAGTTGAACTATCTCCTGAAGGGGTTCACGGAGTGCTTGATCTCCATCATGCTTATGGCATTCCAGGCCCTGTGTCTCTTCCTCTGTTCCTCTTATCTCAGTGGGCTGTTGGCCAACAGCTCCCCCAGGGAAGAGGAGATCAACACAACCCTATAGCCAACATCAAATTAAGTGAAGAGAAAACCAATCAATCCAAGCACTTCCACTAAGATCAGGAACAAGGCACCATTGTCCACTCTCTCCATGCCTATTCAATTCAGCACTTGAAAGTTTAGCTAAAACAATAAGACGACTGAGAGAGATCATGGAATAAAAATTAGAAAGGAAGCACTTAACGTATCCACATTCTTAGTTAATATAATTTTATAAATAAGTGATTCTAAACATTCCACTGTGGAACTCCTATTGTTGATAAACACTTTCAATGAAGTAGCTGAATACAAGATTAACTGAAACAATCAACAGCCCTTCTATATACAAATGACAAACCACTTGAGAAAAATTCAAGGAAGCAACACCTTTCACAATAGCCTCATATAATATGAAATTTTGGGGGTAACTCTAAGAAAACAAAAATAATATTCTATGGCAGAAACTTCAAGTGTTTGAAAAACGAAATTGAATAAGATTTCAGAAGATAGAAATATGTCTCATGCTTATGGGTCAACATAATAAAAATGGCCATCCTACCAAAAACAATCTACAGAGTCAATGCAATCCTCATCAAAATTCCAGCACAATTCTTTACAGACCTTAAAAATACAATTCTTGATAGCTAAAACTATCCTGCACAATAAAAGAACTGCTGGAGTTAACATTATTCCTGGTTTCAAATTGTAGTACAGAGCTATACTACCAAAAAACATGTGGTATTCGTATGAATACAGATAAGCTGATCTATGTAATAAAATTGAATAAATACACACACATATGAACATCTAATTTTTGACATAGAAATACACACTGGAATAAAGGCAGAATCTTCACCAAAAGGTGTCGGTCAAACTAGAGATATTCATTTAAATAATGAAAATAGATCCATATTTATCACTCTACACAAAATTCAAGTCCATATGGATCAAAGACCTCAACAGAAAACCAGATACAGTGACGCAGATGGAAAAGAAACTGGAATTTAGCTGTAAATGTATTATTGCAAGAGATAGCTTCCTAAATGGAACACCTATAGCTCATATGTCAATATCCAAAATTAGTAAATGGGACCTCATAAAACTGAAAAGCTTCTGTAAGGCAAAGGACACTATCAACCAGACAAAATGGCAGCCTACAGAATAGGAAAATATTTTAACTAACTCCACATTTGATAGAAGACTAGTAGCCAGAATATATACCAAAAAGTTGTTTTGGTTTTCCTTTCCCAGATGGATAAGGATGTTGAATGTTGCTGTGTTTCACAACCAGTTGAGATTCCTTTATTGAGAATTCTTTGTTTAGATATGTAACTTCTTTTAATTGAATTATTTGTATTTTTTAAGATTTAGTTTAAAAACTATTGCATATATTCTGGATACTTAGGCTAAATAAAAGAAGAATGAAACTTTCTAAAACATTTTTCAAATTTGGTAAAAACTGACAGATTTTGTGTATTGTTAATACAAATTCAAGATTGTATATAGTACCAACGTGATGCTCTCCTGTTTGTTCTTCGTACTGAACTATAGAGTAAGTGCAATTTTTCAAACTTTCAGAATGACACTTTATATTTTTCCTTAAAAGATGGTGGTTTATTCACCAGAAATGCATTATACTCTTTCTCCACAGGAAACCCTTAGAGACTCTTGGATAATATTTCTATATGGTAAGTGATTACAAGCTTTGTTTATATGTCAGCACTTCAGCTTTGCACTCTCAGGCTGCTGACATTAAGAGCTGCTTTCCACTTGAGCAATTTGGAGGCTGGATTGCTCTGCTCATTCCATGGAGAAGATCTTGAATGCAGAATATAGGTTTCACTGAGAAACTAAATCCAGACAAACAAATGAATGCTGATCACCAACAAGAGTCCTACCAGAAAAAACTACATCAACACATGTAGCAGAAATAAAGTCTGTATGTAAAATTTCTAAAGTGGAATTTAAAAATATACTACTTATTGAAAGTCATTTTTAATATCCTTCATACTCTTGGCATATAAGTGAAATCTCTATCTTTGCTCTACTTTTTTTTTGAGCATAAAAGTCTAATATATGATGCTCCTAATGTCTATCAGATTGAAATCTTTTATATCTGTCAATCTTTCTCCCCACTTGTATTATTATTGCTATTACTTCTATTCTATTAGAATATGAAAGAAAATAATATCATATGACTGACACGGGAGAACTATGTAAAAGCCTGTTAGTATAAAGGGAAAATATAACAAAGCATAAAGGATTATTTTTTAAAATCTTCAGAAACTTAAACCTTGAAGGCAGGAAATCCTGATTATTTATAAAAACAATAACAATTTGGAATAATAAAGCAAGTAATATTAGAATTTAGTATGAAGAAAGTACCCAGTTTGCTTGTATATGTAATTATAAAAGTTAAACAGTCTCCATTTATTAATTTTGTACTAGCTTAGGCACAGAGAGAAACACAATAGATATGCTTTAAGTATATTCTATAAGCTACAATGATTCTCCATTCTCCTAATTAGTATAAAGTAGCTAGGATGCTATCAAAATCACCCAGTTGGTTAGTTTTTAGAACAGAGAATTACATCCAATCAACATAACTTCATAATGACATCAAGCAAAACATTGTGACTATACGACTTGTATACATGATTATATAATAAGCTTAAATATATGAAGAGTTATACTACAGATTTCAAGTATTTTTAAATATACTTCTCAAATATCTATATTTCTAGTGTCATGTCATGTGAAACAAATATTGTATGATATTTAGTACTGAACAACTAAAATATATAACAATTATTCTTTATATTAATTTGTAATCAAGGTCTTGAATCCACATTAATAATATAAAATAAATCATTTTTTAGTAAAACATGTATATTTTAAAAATTAAATAGTTTTTACAAGTAATGGATTAGTATAACTTAATGACATGACAAATGATTGCTTGGACTTCTAACTTAAAACCTTTTCTCTACATAAATATGAAATAATATAATGACAGTACTAAAACCAAATTTGTTTCTCCTTTGAGTGAATAGTAATTGATATGTCAATTTATGTTTATATGCTTTTACTGCCTTTTAATTTAAAAAATGGAATTGTAAGTAATTGTTTTGGTTGCTGTTTACATTATGTGCCATCATTTTACATGTTGTTTATTTTAATTGACAATTACTCTTAATTGCTAAACATTACTTTATCATGTGTGTATGTATATGTGTGTGAGAGAGAAGGAGGTGTGAAGAAGGAGAGAGTGGGGGGAAATGATTAGTGGCTAATGTGGAGTAATGCTATTTATACAATTGTCTTAACGTCTTTCATTTTGTTTTTTCTTTTGATTTTGTCAAGAGCTTCTTTTTTTAAAATTTGTAATTTGTTCACTTTACATCCCAGGTGTAGCCCCCTCCCTTGTCACTTTCCGATCCCACCCTCATTACCTCATACCCTCTCCCTCCCTCCCCTCATGCTCAGAAAGGGGAGCCCTCCTCCCCTAACACCTGACCTCAGCCTCTCAAGTCTCATCTGGACTGCCTGCACCCTCTCTTTCTGTGGCCTGGCAAGGCTGCCCCATATTGGGGACATGATCAACGGGGGAGGGGCAGAGTCCATGTCAGAAGTAGTAGCTACTCTCCATATTATGGGACCTGCAAGGAGACTGTGCTACCTAGCTGTACGTCTAAGTTCGCACCATGTCTAGTCCTTGGTTGGTGTTCACTTTTCAGAATTATATTTAAAATCTCTGCTCCATGTAAATGTTTTCATTTCCTCATATGGGAGGATGGGATGAGGGCTGTTCCCACACCTCTCTAGCTTTTCTGTACTCTTGATAGCGAGTTCAAACCAGCTACTATTCTGGCCTAAACTCATATTCAACCTGACTGATTCAAATTGGCTTCTCTTGGCTTCTGATTGAATTGCTCTATCTGGCCTCAAACTAATTCTGGCAATATGTTTTAATCTTCTGGAACCTTCTCACTCTCTGTCATTCTGTCTTCAGATGCATCCAGCACGTTCTCTCTTCAACTTGTCTCTGAAAAGTTGTCCCAGTAAGAAACTGTCAGTAAAACAAAACAATGTGGATTTGGGTGGTGTGACTGAGAGCAGGCCCCATGGACTCATGTTTATTCAATACTTGGTCCTCATTTGCTGGAATTTGGGGGGAGAGACTGGGAGGTGTGGTTTTGTTGATTGCAGTATATTATTTGAGCTGGGTTTTGAGATTTCACAAAGACTTGCCTTTCCTTCTTGTATTCTCTCTGCTTACTGCATGTGGACCCATGACCTCTGTGTCTGAATTTTTAGGCCCCAGTTCTACCAGCAGTTCCAGAACCATTTGGGGACTACCAGCACTGGTGAGGTCTGCCCCACAACCCCTGGCAAATGTACAGAACTAGACAATATCATCCTGAGGGAGGTAATCCATACCCAGAAAGAAACACATGGTATGTACTCACTTATAAGCTGATATTTGCCTTATATTACAGGGTAACCATATTACAACTCACAGACCACAAGAAGGTAAGTAACAAGGTGGGAGTATGCTTAAATCTCACTCATGAGGAGAAATAGAATAGACAGCAGAAGTAGATAAACAGAGGGAGCAGGGTAGGAGAGGGAGTGCAGAGGGAAAAGAGGGATAGAAGAACTTGAGTGAGAGCATTGCATCTTTAGATTTATGTGTTTAATTTGGAGTATCTGTTGCATGCAGGAAACTAGAAAAGGACTCGTTGTTGGAATGGGAGAGAAGACCTTAAGGGAAGAACATAAGTAATATAGGAAAATAACAGAATGGGGGCGGGGCTTAAATAGGAGGAGATGTAAGATACTGTCTATCTGGCCAAGAACAGATGGTCACCGAGCTTACTGTCTCCAGAGGTGAAACTTATAATAATTTTGCTGAAGAGAAATAATCTCTATATTAGTCAGGTGTTCTATAGAGGAAAAGAATTTATGTATATTTGGCGGTGGTCCAACTAGTCCAGCAATGTCTATTTTTCAATGGAAAGGCCAAGAATCGAATAGAAGTAAGTTCTAGTAAAACCTGAGCAATAGACAAACTCGCCATGGAGGCTGGGGCAAGGAGTCAGAATCCTGGAGCTGCCTTCCTCTTTCACCTTTTATGTGGGCCACCCAGAAGGTGTGGTCTAGATTTTCAATGGCTTCACACATCAATGAAACAAGCAAGGAAATTCTTCAAAGGCATGCCCGACTTCTTTGATTTTATTTGATGCCAGATGTTGTTAAGTTTACCATCACAATTTGCAATTACAATAACAGCATTCCCTCCAATATATATATATATTGGCATATATATATATATACATATATATATGTATGTATGTATATATATATTTATATATATATATACATACATACATGCCGGTCCATTAAAAAGTTTCTCAGACTCATCCACTCATTCATTAATTCATTATTTTGGTGAAATATGGTGGCTACCCAAAACAGAAAAAAAGTACAGTGAATCAGTGAGCATAGTGAGCTCAGCCAAAAATATGAAACTATATCACAATCTTTCCGCAAGGCTTCGGGATCATGGGACAAAAAAGCAAAGAATTATAAGAGCTAGTGGTTGGAAAACACCGAAGTAAACTATTTTATTAGCAATATGATATCCCTACTGAACTCAAGAACTTCCAAATGCTGGAGTTGCCTCCAGAAGACCTAAGAAAATTAACTGACATATAATTCTAAGACAGAGTGGGAAATTCTTCATGATCTTTTAATGATCATTGAAGATATTTGCAAGTATTGGTGGATTCTGCTGGAGGGAGAATCGGTTTTTTAAAGAGTAAGTCCCCTGGTAATTTTATGGCCTCACACCCAGAAGGATACAGAAGGTACAAATAAGAGTCAATGAATTACAACAACAAGGATAAGGATATGAATTTCTCAGTGAGGAAGGTGCTGGTAGGTATGGAAAGATATATGGAAAGTAGTTTCAGATAAATATATTTTATCTTATTATATATTTTCAGATAATTAATAACATATTATAAAAAAGACTAGTAAAAACAGATTTTATTAAAATATAATAATTTTTACTTGTTCAGAAACATTAAGATAATTAAAACTTTAAAATATTTAATTTAGGGATATAGAAAATTTCTGTGCTAAGCACTGAAAAAAGTTAACCAGAGAATAATGTTATAGAAAGGAGATCTATTAAAAGTTTAAACTTGCAAAGCTCCAGAATGTAAAACAGACACCTTTACTTTATTTTGCAGAGTTTTTTTTTTAGTACTCACAGATACTGTTAGACATATAAAATGATTTTAACATTCAATTTAATTTCTTAGTAGTTATATATTTGAAAAACAATAGTTGAAATTTATTAAGACACTATTTAAGACATTATTTTACATACTCAGTTATTTAAAACTTACATTTTATTTTATTATCATATCATTTTAATAGTACTTTCAGTCATTTTAAAACAAATGTATTTAAGAGCCATTATCTGTTTATTCATTTACTTACTCATTCCTTCCTTTCTTCCTTACAAACTGATAGATTTTAGTATTGCAATTATGCTTATATGATAGTTACAAAGCAGACTTTTTTAGTTTTAAGAAAAAATATTTACTTTTTATAGGCTGTTGTGGTCCCTCACTTTGTCCCTTCTGAGCTGGCTTGATTTTTTTTTTTTTTTTTTTTTTTTTTACAGAATTTTCGTTTTCGAAGATTTGAGTATGAAAATGTCCTCGTCCAAGCAAACTAAAAACAACTGAATTCCAATTCTGTAGCTGTTATACACATGTTTCATCTTACATAATCATTCTGGTTTCATCTTGCAGCCTTCAAGGTGCCTCGCTGTGATTTAGTGACAATCTTGTCTAGACTCTTTCTCTCTAACATGGCCCTTCAAATTTATGTCTCCCTCTCATATCACATGTGGGTCTAAGATCTATAGTTTAAAAGATAGGTCATATCTCTCTTCCTTACAGTATTACAGCTAGACAAACCCAATACAATAAACCAACAAACATCTTGTTTAATTTTTAAAGTTAGTTAACTGGGCACATTTTCTAATAGAACTATACTTTAACCATTTTATAGTTATTATTTGTTATGTGTACTATATATAATTTTTTACACTTTTTATTACATATTTTAGATACTATATACAGTTTTATATATTAAATAGAACTCAATGAAAATAATAAAATTTTATCATAGTTGAGTATATCATCCACTTAAATTATTACAATATCAAAATGTACCATTGATAATACTAAAGGATTCTTATAAAAAAAGACATATAACTTATAAAGTGCTTGTATGAAACAACACCATATTTGGAGGTTACAAGACAACATTATTTCAACCATAATTATGGAAGCAGCAGAAATAACAATGTGTGAAGTACTATTAACAATTATTTAAAGTGTTGATTTTTAAAATTTTTATTTACAGGATATTTAGAATACAAGTAATACCATTTATTTTTGTTTGTTTGTTTTTGTTTGATTTTTTATTTTTTTTCCAGATAGGTTTTTTTCTGTTATGTTGGCGGTCCTAGACTCACTTTGTAGTCCAGGCTGGCCTTGAACTCACAATGATCTGTCTGGCTCTGCCTGCCGAGTGCTAGCATTAAAGGCATGCACCACCACGCCCAACTACAAGTAAAGTATTAAATGTGTATTTTGGAAAAGTAATATCCAGTTGGCATATTTTTTAAAATTATAAAACATTTAACCGGATTCAATTTTCATTGTGGCTGCTGAACATTATGTCTCTATTTCTTAATAGTCAGCAAGTTTCTAAATCAGCTCTAAGAAAGTTTATTTAGTGTGAAGTTAACAATTGGGATGACAGATGAATAAATTACAATAAATAAAGAAAAATTACATATTCATCTCTTTTGACAAAATATTTTAGAATTTTCTGACATTTATTCTGAGTCAACTTGGCTCCTCATCTTTACTCAAATTGATTACTTTTTATAGGATCTAGGTATTGTCTTCAAAACACAGATGCAACATTATATCAAGCTACTGATAGGGAAGTCTCCATGCTCCAGGACTAAGGGATGAAATCTACACAAGTAGGTCAACAGCATTGTTTAGAAGTAAGTCATGGACAAAATATTCCCAGCTCTAGGGACCACCTCTGTCATGGACTCTGGTGCCCACACATTGATCACTTCCCTCTGGAGAGGCAGCCTTACCAAGCAAACCAGGAAGAGGATACAGGCAGTTCAGATGAAACTTGATAGGCTGAAGTCAGATGTTAGGGGAGAAGGGCTCCCCCTTTCTGAAGACTAGGGGAGGGAGGGACAGGTTAGAAGGAAGGGAGGGAGAGTGGGATCTGGAGGCAATGACAGAGGGGCTACAATAAGCATGTAAAATGAGCAAATTTTTAAAAATTAAAATAAAAACAAAGAAAATGTGTGTCCTGTATTGCTAAGACCAGCGATCTGGAAGAATTATAAATCAGTCCGGAGTAAATTCATAAACATTAAGGAAAAGGCATGTTGTATGTTCAAACTAATTTTGCTACACACTTTAATACTATGCTAAAAATAAAATAGTAATTCTGATTTTTTTAATTCCAATTTAAATCATCTCTCAATATTGGCAAAACAAAATATTTATTTTAAAAATGAGCCTTCTCACATATGTAACTATCACTAATTTAGTTCTCTGTTTCAGGATGTAGTGAACAAAACCTTTTAGAACAATGAGTCAAGTTGGCATAACTAAAGGCAAAATAAAAATAAATTTCCATGGAAATGGAGAACTACATTAGCACGAATGCTAAAATAATGCCTTATGAACAATACTATTGCAGTGAATACAAATGAAATCATGATTTCCCATTTACCTAATTTGCACACTTCTATGTTTGATATGAATGTCAGCAGTGGTTTTCAATTTGTTTATTAAAATAATTTTTATAATTACAAGTAGAATTAATATTAAAGGATTATTATAAATAAGATGTTTATTGGGGAAGAATAGAAAGGAAAAACTGTAAAGAAAGAATAGAAAATATGGCCAAAAGATATAATATGTCTTTTGATTAAATACAGGTCAACATGTTTGATAAAACTTAAACTCATAAAAGAAGCATTCTTTCAGTATAAAAATGTATTTAACTTAAAAAATTAAATGTTTTTCTCCTTTCAAGATTTCAAGATAATTGCATAGAAATATCTGATTTTAAGTAAAAATTACTTGATATTTTTTGGATTATAATGCTATTATATATCCATGAAATATGTACATTTTACAGAGGCTTTTACTATGTATTTCTGAAATTTTATTGTCTATTGATTTCTGTACTGTGAAAAGTTAAAGACATACATAATTACACTATTTTAAAAACCTATTAAACACTGATACTGTATCTGTAAAGAATCACCCTTTAGCAAATATTTTTATTTGTGATCTTTATCTGACATATATTTTAAGTTCATCAAGAACGTTTATAATGTAAAATTATTCATAAGAAAGATCTAATGGAAAAATATTTTTTTTCTGCTGAATTTGGCTTGTGTTTTGCAAAGCAGCTTATGTAAGCCAACCTAAAATTCTTCTGTCATCTGCTAGAATAACAAGCATGTTTTCACACATTGAATGTTTTAATCCTATTTGTCAGGTTGTTAGCTTGTGTTTCCAAATCTCTGATTTAAACTGGCCCAAGAATCCCTGGTTAACGAAAGTCTAGGAAAAGGAAATGAGTTCCTGTCACTAGGCTGTTAAAAGGTCAACAAGAATGACAGATTCGCCATCTCAATTGCAGATTTCCAGCTAAAAGCCAACTGATGTCAAGATTAAGTCAAAGCTGAGACCTCATGATAATAAACAGATTGTCAAGACAGGAAAGGAGAATGCAGCTTAGAATGAGAATCAAGCCTATGAATCTGGCCATATGGAAATTAGAGGAGAGAAAGTGAGAGAGAAACAGAGAGACAGATAATACACAGACACAGAGAAAGACAATCAGACAGAGACACTGAGAAAGAGAAAGACAAAAGGAAACAGAGAGAGGGAGATATAGACATGGTAGATGATGATGATAGATAGATAGATAGATAGATAGATAGATAGATAGATAGATAGATAGATAGACAGACCAGTAGTTAGATCAGTAGATAGGTAGTATGTAGGCAGGCAGGCAGGCAGGCAGGCAGACAGACAGACAGACAGACAGACAGACAGACAGACAGACACCAATAGAGTGCTGTGGACCCTGAAGAACTCAGGATCACACTAAATTATATATGTTTGCTAATTTATATGTAATAGAACAAAGAAGAAAAAGGTCTCTAGAATTAAGAATAGAGAAAAAGTGAATGTTTATATTCACATGACAGATTGGAGAAAATGGCACACCTACTATGCCCATTTTCAATGGGCATTGCTAAATCAACAAATAGGAAATGTAACTGATTGTCGAACTGCTAACTGAGGGAGAAGTCTATCGATATGTAATCTTGAATTAAAATGCATATTGGATGTCTTAATGAGGACCACAATTGGGGGAAGGAAGAGATTTGTTTCACTCACAGTTCCATATAACAGTTTATCATCAAAAGCAGTGAGGGTACACACTCAAGAAGAGCAGAAACCTGGAGGCAGGAGGAGATGAGGAGCACATGAAGGAATATGGCTTGCTTCCCATGGCTGGCCCAGTCTGTTTCCTTATATACACCCGGAACTCCCACATCCATCACTAGTTAAGGAAATGCCAGACATGCTTGCCTACAGCCCAGTCTTACGGGGATATTTTCTCAGTTGAGATACCCCTTCTCTGATGATTCTAGCTTATGTCAAGTTGACAAAAAACTTGCTAGCATAGACAGTAAGATGGCCAGAATGGGTACATAGTGTTAGAAAGAAAATAATGCAAAAATAAGGTGAATAAAAAAATCATGACAAATGAATTTTATAAATTTGAAGAATTGTAGAGGTTTCCTAAAACGGCTATTCTGCACAAGTATGTATTTTTGGATATACATATACACATTTGTAAGCCATAGAATGTATATATATATATAAACATAAGTATATACATATTCATGTATAAAAGATATATACATATACACATATTTATGTGTCTTTTATATTACTTATCAACCTCTTTTGCAGGCAAGGGATAAATTAAATAAGAAAAAAATAGGAAATTCTACTTTATTGGGGAAAGGTAGTGCATTCCTTTAATCCTGCACTTGAGAGACAAGTGGATCCCTGTGAATTTAAGTTCAACATGGTTTTATCATGCATGTGCATGTGAATGTTTACAATTATATGTATACATTGATATTTGTTAAGAGATATTTAAAATAGTGCTTCTGAGACTGGATGGATTAAGAAAATGGATCTTGCAATGATCTGTAGGAAAGTATCATGAGCATCGTGATGAATAACTTAAGAATTCATGACACTGTGAATGATATGTTAGAACAAATATAAGAAAAATAGAATAAATGAGAATTGATATCCATTTGTTAAAGTTTACTTACATGTAATGGTGTATCTATATTTTATATGTACGTATATATTATATATATTATATGTGTGTGTTTGTGCTGATTCAGTGATGGTGCTATCTACACAAATACTTTAGGAGTCACCATTCTGGATAGCTTATCAGGTGGCACATACCTGGAGAAGTCTGAGCTCTGCCTCTGAGCTGCCACTAAACGCATGTAGCCTTTGATCTATGGATAGGACCATATGAAACATCTCTGTGAACAGGAAGCTCCGGTATTTTATTATTAAAGCCTTTTTTAGGCTACCATATTTTTGTGATTCCATAGATGCATCTTTCCATTCATGTCTAGAACACACTGCCTTGCAGAAGGCATGCTGGTCCTCTGGCTCTCATGGTTTATCCAAATGTGTTCCCTCAATCTTATATGTACCAATTAGATACCTCATAGTCACTTACTGAAGTTATAAATTTCTCAGTTAGCCTCAATTTGCTGCAAAACAGATGGCTCTTTGATGACCGGTGAATGCTAGAGTTATCTTTGGGCATAAGGATAAATACTTAGAATATAGCTAGAAATTATTGTGTTATGGCTACAATGGTTTCTTCTCGGGAATATTTTCTTTCTACTGATGTATATTTGACTACTTTTACAGTACTGGGCATGGTGTTATGACTGTTTTTATAGCAATTTGTCACAAATTAAAATTACTTTAGAAAAAGAAATATCAGTTGAGAAAATACCCCCATCAGATTGGCCCTTGTGTTTGTGTTTTATACTCTTCCCACTACTGGGAAGGTGGTTTGGGTGCGTAATTCCTGATAGTTTTGTGGGTCTTCTTGTTGTAGACTGTTTATGTATGAGTAATAATATAAATGTATATGTAAAAAAGAAAATTAACAAACAATAAAATAAAATAAGAAATCAAACTGATAATGTCAGGAAAAGAAAGCCAAAAAAAAAAAAAAAAAAA